>CM060962.1:292129700-292584700 GCA_030765045.1 Tenodera sinensis | reverse complement strand
ACTCTTACAAACCCTTATTCCTATATCTTCTTCGTGTTAGTTGAGATAAACATTTGTACAAATTATCTTATTTCCTTGTAGGTGCAAGGGGAATATTGGAATACAGTAGGCTTTGTGCGATAGGCGAATGTTTTAAAGTTTTGAGATTCTGTTCTCTTTGCACACGTAACATATAAAATAATGAACAACGATGTTCCATTTCACGAAAGTTTAAAGTTTTCCGAAGCTCACACACATAACAAGGAATATCTCCGAAATGGTTCACGCTACAAGAAATTTGATTGCGTTATAAATTGTGTATTTTAGCAAGATCTACATTTTTGTATTGTATAATTTGGTCTATCTCTAACGGTTTACCAGTTATGCAAAAGTCGTCCAGAGTAAATACGACTACAGGGGCTATGGCCAGAAAATTCAAGACATACATTTCATTTGGCATCAAAATATCTCAAACATATCACATTTTAATCAAAATCGTTCGAACCATTTTCAAGAAAATAAAAATGTTCCATGTAAAGGGTAGTTTAGGATGGGGCTATTTTCTTCAAAATCTTCATGTCGCATCCTTGAAAGGACATTAAACTTAAATATCAAATTTGATTTTTAACCGACTTTTCGTTTTGGAGTTATGCTGTCCACCGACTGACAGACACACAGACTGACAGACACACACGCACACACAAACACACACACACACACACACACACACACACACACACACACACACACGGACCTTTTTCTAAAAATGCTTTTATTGGATTCAGGGGTCTCAAAACATATATTTCAGGTGAAATCTCGACATCGAATTTTTGGGTGGAATACAATACTTCACCTACTTACCAGTAGAGAAAGTAAAAACGAAAGTTTGGTTAAAAACCAAGGTTAGTATTTAATTTTAACATATTTTAAGAATACGACGCGAATATTTTGAAGAAAATTCCTCCACCGTAACCTACCGTGTACGTGGACATTTATTTCGAAAAGTTTGTTTTTCTCGAAAACGGCCAACGATTTTGATCAAAATGTTATGTTTAAGATATTTTTATGGCAAATGAAATGTATATTTTGATTTTTCCGGTTATAGCCCATGTAGTCCTGTTTACTCTGAATGATTTGAATAACTGGTAAACCGTAAGAGATGGACCATAGCTTACTGTACAAAAAATGTAAATCTTGCTAAAACACGCAATTTATGTCTGAATACATTTTTTGTAGAGTGAACCATTTCGGAGATATTCCTTGTTATTTGTATGAGCTTTGGAGAACTTATACTTCTGTCAAATGGAACATCGTTATACAATTTTTTATATCTTAACCGTGCAAAGATAACGGAATTTGAAAGCTTTAAAAGATTTGACTATCGCTCAAAGTCTACTGTATTCCCATATTCCCCTTGTACCTACAAGAAGATAAACAGTAAGATAATTTCTGCAAATATGTAGAAGATATAGGAATAAGAGTTTGTAAGAATGGTTAGTACAAGGGTAGTGAAGGTTATGTGAGTGTAATACATCAGATTACTAAAAAATTCATTTTTCTGGCATTCAGGCAACTTCAGAGCATGTAGTTACAGAGAAATTTCGGTATCGAAGTTTTGGGTGTAACGCAATACCTTCTCTACAGGCCACGCCGTGGCCGACTGGTTAGACCATTCGCCTCTAACCAAAGCTGCCGGAGTTCACTCCCACGCAACCGCTGGGACTCGTGATGGACAAGGCGGCGTAGGGGCGGATTTCCTTCGGGTTCTCCGGTTTCCCCAGCCATCTCATTCCAATGTATCATCATTGTCACCACCTGCGGTGCCTTATGTAGTAAAAGCGGGCGTTAATCACTACACTACTGTGCAGTGTAAAAAGCGAGACCCTCTATGCAGGACTTAATATTCCATTGTCTTGGAATGATCTTGGGGGGGGGGGGGATCTTATGTGTTACATTCATATGATCTTCTCTACCCACTGTCGTTTATTTGTATATAGCTTCTTAAATAATAAAGTTTATTTTTCTATTTACTTCATTTTAATCAAGATAAACGTTTGCGGAAACAGTTTGGTAATAAATTTCGTTACAGATGGTAGTGAGATAGCGGAAGCCGAATGTGTGGTCAAATGTTTAAAAGCGGGTAGCTGTATGCTGGCCTTGGAGTTGCATACTCTCTCCACGACTTTGCGAGAAACAACTGAATAGTGACGGCACTTGAATAAAGGACCAAAATATTGAAAATGTATACCAATAACAAGCGATGGAAATGCTGATGTCACAAAATACAGGGTCCGACGTAAGTCAGGTATTCACTGCACACGTCACGATTGCTGCATTGTTACCCGAAACGATATCGTAACCCATTCGCGAACGAGAGAACCGAGTGAGTCGCAAACCTTGAAGATCAATATTTTCAGCATCTACTATGTATAAGGTAAACATTTCAGTGCGTTTAAACACTGGGTACCTGGGCGACGGAGCTTCGCTCGGCAGTTACATGAAAGGAAAGGTAGTAGAGAAAACCATGCGAACATATGCTGCATGGTAAAATGTATTGCAAAAAAGCCTTCTCCGTGAATAAACACTTAGATGTGCCAATTTTCATGGCAACAACCAGTTTTGGAGTTTACTACTCTTCAACATACAATATGTATAGGCATTGAAATGTATGAAGTTGATAAAAGATATATTGGTTTGGTTTGTGGGGGTAAATGATAGACAATAACATATGAATTGTTACGTAGACCAAGAGTAGAAAAAATAGTGTGAATGTAATACGTTGTATTTCTATTTCAAACATATAGACGGGACAAACTGTAACACAAACTAACATAGCTAGGTCAATTTTCTTACTGTACTCTGATAGTCTTGGAAGAGGACTTCAAAACACTAACTCATTTGCTGAAATCGATTAACAGAGAAATTATGGCCAAAATAAGGTTTAGATTAATTGTGACTGTTACACGCAGACTAAGATAGCTAAGTCAACTTTCCTTAGACTTTCTGAAAGCTCTTGATGAGGCCTTTAATATTCTGGTTTGTTTGTTGAAATTGGCCTATTAACAGAGAAATTATGGCAAAAATAAGGTTTTAACTAAATGTGACTGTTGCGCGTAGACTAAGATAGTGAAGTCAACTTTCTTTAAGTTTTCTGAAAACTCTTGATGAGACCATTAATATACTGGCTTGTTTGTTGAAATTGGCCCATTAACAGAGAAAGTACCTGGGCGACCGAGCTTGGCTCGGCGTTTTTCGCCTCTATTTTTGTGAAATCTTGTTTTTTGTGGGAGAAGATACTTATTTAGATAAACCTGAAAGGTAAAACGCTAACTAAATAAAACTACTTGTCGCAATTGTTAAGAGTAATGTCCGAGATACAAGAGATATGGAAATACATAAAAATATTTCATAAACACCATCATTTCAGCTGTAAAACGTGTACTGCTGAAAGCTGGCCTCCCCCATAGATATCCACCCGGTTTTAGGTTTTCGTCAAGCATTTATTCCATTATGGAGTTCAGTTCTTTGCTGCTGTGATTGACTCCAGGACGTTAACACGTTGGCCACGGTCCTTCATACTTCCGTCGAGTTCTTCCGTGGCTTCCTTAACCCCGGCCAGTCGCTCGTTAGTATTCTCCGATAGACCTGTCTTCATATTGGAATTCCCGTCTTCATCTTTTCCGTTTTGGAGTTTACATTTTCAATTTGGCTTCCATTTTTGTTCCCATATTTTCTATTCCGTAGTTTACATTTTTCCAATTCGGTTTTCATATTTGCTTCCTCTACCGCATTCCGGAATTAATTTCATTTCCCATTATGTCCATCTTGGCTAACATTTATTACATCAACTGTTCCATATCCAGCTTTTCGTCGCACTCCTAACACCAATTGTGATTACTTTACTTTTTTAACTATTTCTTTATTTTTTATTAAAACACCTGAGTGACACTAAGCAAAAGCAATGTTGAAGAATAACAAATACTACAGGAAGAAAAGCTGGTTGATAAAGTCATGTGAATGTACTACGCATTTATGTTTCAAACATAGAAAACTGAATGAATTGTTCGTAATTGTTTGTCGAAGCGGGAGTAGTGAAAGAAATGTGATTGTGTTTTACTTAAGAAAAATGAGTAGAAAAACCATGTGAATGTTATACGTTGCACTTATATTTCAAGTGTATGGAAAAATGTATGGATTGTTTGCAGAAGAGGGAGTAGTATGTTAGGTAAAAGAAAAGGGAGTAGAGAAAACCATGTGAATGTAATACATTGCGTGGTAAAATGGATTGTATAAAAACTTTCGCCATGAAAAAAATTAGATGTCACTTTTCATGGCGATCGGTCAACCTGTTTTGGAATTTAATCACTCTTTAACATAAGATATGTGTAGGCGTTGGTATGTATGAAGTTGATAAACCATAGGGAATAACATGTAAATTGTTACGTAACACAAAAGTGAGTAGAGAAAGTAGTATGAATGTAATCCGTTGTATTTGTTTGAAACATATAGCAAATTGTATGAATTATATGTTGAAGGGCGAATACCGAAAGAAGACTGCTTGTGTCTCGTAAAGGAAGAATTAGTAGTGGAAATCGTGTGAATGTAATACGCTGTATTTATATTTCAATTCTAGAATATTATATGAATTGTATGTTGAAGGGCAAACAGAGGATACATGAATGCGCTACGTAAAAGAAAAGTGAGTATAAAACCATTTGAAAGTAATATATTGTGTAGTGAAATTGTTACCATAAAAACTCTCCATGAAAAAACTACATGTACGTGCCGAATTTCGCGGTAATCGGTTAAGCAGTTTTGGAGCTTAACAGTTGGATATATATATAAACATTGAAGTTGTATGAATTGTTTGTAGAAGAGTGAGTGGAGAAAGACATGTGAAGGTGTTACAAAAAGTGAGTGGAGTAAACACTGTGAATGTAACATGCAGTATTTCTATATCAAACATGCACAAAATCGTATGACTTATTTCTAGAAGAGTAAGTAGAGAAACAGTTATGAGTGTGTTACCCAAAAGCAAGTAGAGAAAATAGTATGAATGTAATGCGTAGCATTTCTATTTGAAACATACAGAAAATTGCATGACTTCTTTGTAGAAGAGTGAGTAGAGAAAGAGACGTGAATGTGTTACCTAATAGTGAGAGGAGAAAACAATGTGAATGTAATAGCATTTCTATTTAAAACATACAGAACATGGTATAATTAATTTTAAAAGTGGGGATAAAAGTGTTTTTGGTGCAAAATCACGTTTTTTATGGAAAATTATTTATGGAAGGGTGAGTAGAGAACGAGAGGTAAATATGATACCTAAAAGTAAGTAGAGAAACCACTGTGAATGTAATATGCAACATCTCTATTTCAAACTTACAGAAAATTGCATGACTAGTTGTCGAAGAGTGAGTAGAGAAAGAGGTGTGAATGTATCACCTAATATTGAGAGGAGAAAACAGTGTGAATGTATAATAGAACTTCTGTTTCAACCATACAGAACATGGATTGACTTATTTTAAAAGTGGGAATAAAAGTGTTTTCTGGTGCAAAATCACGTTTTTTATGGAAAATTGTTTATAGAAGACTGAGTAGAGAAAGAGATGTGAATGTGTTACCTAAAAGTGAGTAGAGAAAACACTGTGAATGTAATATGTATGTATACAAAAAGTAACCAAATCTTTAGAGCCGTTTGAGAATATATATACAAGAATTGCACTGTAGAAGTGGGAATAAAAAGAGTTATTTTTAATGTAAAATCTCGTTTTTTCGGGAATTACGCGTATACAGATGAACTTAAAAAGTAAAACTCTATCTGAATACAAAATTTGATCGAAATCGTTAGAGCCGTTTCCAAGATGCGCGGAATAAATAAATATATATACAAGAATTGCTCGTTTAAATATATAAGATTATGGTCAAAATAAGGTTTAGAGTAATTATGACTGTTAAGCGTAAAATCGCGTTTTTTCAGGAATTACACCTTTACAGATAAACTTAAAAGGCAAAACCCTATCTGAATACAAAATTTGATCGAAATCGTTAGAGCCGCTTCCAAGTCCCGCGGAATTTATATAAGAATTGCTCGTTTAAATATATAAGATAAGATTTACATATCTCCTTACACAACTTCTCGCCGTTACAGAAAATCCCCAAAGTGTCCTCCATTGTTGTTTAGATATTTATCACAGCGTTGAATATATCGCTCTCATACAGTGCATGAAGAAATCATGCAAGGAGTCACGTTGTAAGAAATGAATATAAATTACATTGTTCTAACAACGCTACATTTTCGGTTAACTGATTTATGCCGCACTTTGTATTTTAAATTAACATGTCCTCCAAAGAAATCTTTACGTAATTTTTGTGTGGTACGTTTTTGTTCGTCCATTATGGTTTAACACTTATACAAACCTTCCGAATAAAGAAGACTTCACGGGTACTTTCCAGAACTTTCGAAATCTCTATTTTGCCGTGTAAATATCTCAAATTCATGCTTGTTTAATCAAAATCCTTAGAGCCATTTTGGGAAAAACACGAAGAACCTTACATGCAAAACAAGCTTTCTTCAAAATAATCGTGATATAAATGTTTAAGCAATTGAATTTAAATATTCAAGTTTGACCTTTGGCATGTCGATTTTGAGTTGTACTGTTCACATACACATGCCCTGACATTTTAAAATACTTCGTTCTTCTTCGAGATGTAAACGTTAGACAAAGAAACAACAGGATTCAAAAGCACGCACAAAGGTGGATTGGGTAAAGCCGCTGTGCAGAGAGAGAGAGAGAGAGAGAGAGAGAGAGAGAGAGAGAGGGGGGGGGGGTGAGAGTGAGGTAGAAACAAACAAACAGTCTAAGAAACAGAGATAGTAACTGTCTCTTTCCTTCATTCTCACTTACTATGCGTTGGAAAGTCACCTGACTCAGTGCTGTGCTACTGCGTAACCTGCACTCACCTCCCGAGTATAACAAAGTACCCTCAAGGCTCGCTGAAAAGATGTGGAATAACAAACAACTCTGAAAACGTTAGCCTACTACAGTGATGTCGAGGCGCGCTTTGGAACTTAGCATGCCCAGGCTGTTCTTAATAGCAGCATCTGCTTGCTCTGCTTGCAACAATGTTAATCCGGGCTCTACAATCACGCAAAAATCGAAGCCACTTCTAAATTTGCAGCCTTTTAACATAAGCACAGATATTAACAAATGTTTTGAGATATGGGATGCACTCTTAGAGAGTTTTTGGAAGATTTTAATGTTTGAAAGCTCCCAAATCAAAACTGGATCTCTTCTCCCTGTCCTATTGAAGATCTACATTTTTTGTATAGTAAAATTTGATATATCTCTAACGGTTTACCATTTATGCAAGTCATCCAAAGAAAACAGAACTACTGTATGCCCAGGACAAGAAAGCAAGTCTTAGGAATGTGTATCGTAATCATTTTGTGCTTCCCGCACGGTGTTTATGGCTAGTTTCCGAGAATGACAAGAATGTTAGGCTCGTTTAAAATACACAATGTTGTCACATTACTCACCCATAGCTAGAAATATGCACTCTCATACACTCATTTCCTGGTAAACAGGTCCGCTACCGGAGTAGATAAACAGTTCAAGCCCCCTCTGCCCTTCATTCCCCTCTAGCCTTCTCATTGTGGGCTTACAGTACATAGGCTATACCCAGAAACTTCAAAATATACATTTCATTTGTCATAAAAATAATGTAAGCATATGGCATTTTTGAGAGGTAGAAATGAAACTTAAAAATTCAATGCCACAGCTGGGATTTGAACCACAGACCTTCCGTTTACCAGGCGGGTGCTCCTACCACTAAGTTGCTGCGAGAACCTGCCAAAATGACATTGAATTGTTGTTGTTGTAGTGTTTAACGCCCGCTTTTACTACTACGGCACCGCAGGCGCTGACACTGATGATACATGAAGATGGAGCACCGGTGGAATGAGATGGCGGGGGAAACCGGAGTACCCGAAGAAAACCCGCCCTGACGCCGCTTCGTCCACCACGAATACCACATGCGGGTCCCTGGGATCGAACCCGGGCCGCCTAGGTGGTAGGCGAGCGCGCTAACCGCTCGGCCACGGCGCCGCCCCGACATTGAATTCTCAACCAGTTCGTATTTCCCCCGGTAAACCACAAAGGCAGTCTCACATCAGAGACAATTACCCCAATGGTGACTTAGCATTGCAAGTACTTTATGTTCCGGGATTAAATAACCTTCACATGGTAATTATTATCTCAAACATTGCCCACACACAGCTTTTGTCTTTAAAAACGACAGTAAAATTGTTGGCATAAATAATAATAATAATAATAATAATAATAATAATAATAATAATAATAATAATAATAATAATAATAATAATAATAATAATAATAATAATAATAATAATAATAATAATAATAATAATAATAATAATAATAATAATAATAATAATAATAATAATAATAATAATAATAATAATAATACTAATAATAATAATAATAATAATAATAATAATACTAATAATAATAATAATAATAATAATAATAATAATAATAATAATAATAATAATAATAATAATAATAATAATAATAATAATAATAATAATAATAATAATAATAATAATAATAGAAATAATAATAATAATAATAATAGAACTAATAATAATAATAATAATAGAACTAATAATAATAATAAATAATAATAATAGAAATAATAATAATAATAGTACTAATAATAATAATAGAAATAATAATAATAATAATAATAATAATAATAATAATAATAATAATAATAATAATAATAATAATAATAATAGAAATAATAATAATAATAATAATAATAGAAATAATAATAATAATAATAATAATAATAATAATAATAATAATAATAATAATAATAATAATAATAATAATAATAATAATAATAATAATAAAAGTACTACTACTACTAATAATAATAATAGAAATAATAATAATAATAATAATAATAATAATAATAATAATAATAATAATAATAATAATAATAATAATAATAATAATAATAATAATAATAATAATAATAATAGTAATAATAATAATAATAGTAATGATGACGATGACGATGACAATATGGCATTTTAAACAAAATCAGAAAATCAAAATTTTCCTAAAATTTTTCATGTAAAAGGTAGTTTAGGGTGGAAGCATTTTCTTCAAAATCTAAATCTAAATCGTAATCAAAATTGCAAACTAAAAGATATTAAACTTAAATACCAACTTTGTTTTTTAACCGACCATTCATTTTTGAGTTATGCTGTCCAGAAACTAACACACACACACGCGCACGCACGCACGCACGCACGCACACACACACACACACACACACACACACACACACACACACACACACACACACACGATACGCGGACCTTTTTCTAAAAATGCTTTATTTTATTCAGGTGGTCGCAAAACATGTATTTCTGGTGAAATGTCGACATCGAATCTTTGGGGGGAATATAATACTTCCTCTACTTCACTATATGAAGTGGAGGAAGTAAAAATGAGTCAAAAGGGTAGTCATGGTCGCTACGCAGGCCCCAGCATGAACAGCCGGCAGTAGCATTAAGTGATAGAAATCAGAATACCTCGTAGCATGGGACCACCCCGACAAAGCTTTTTTTTTTTTTTTTTTTTTTTTAAATTTTTTTTTTTTGGACTGGCCCCGCCTCCGCCAGCCCAGGTGACGATCATCCGAAAGGGATATACATCGCCTCCCCTACCATGCACTACGTCTACTCTACGAGGATGGAAGGGAAAGTCGGGTGGTGTTATGTCAGGTACCGCCGAAGCAAACCTGATGTTAGTGGGTAACTCTAAAAAAGGCACCTGCATACAAGAGAGTATGCAGGCAGAGTGGGGTTAGGTACAGGTCTTGGCACGGGGCCCGGGCCTGGAACCTAAGTGTTAGTGGTGGGTTATCATGCATAAGGCAGGAATTGAGGTGAGGTGTCATGCTTAAATTGAGGTGTACGTTACCTGAATTGGGGCTGCAGCCGGAGAGGGAGCTGCCTTGTCTTGGCACAGCTGGTGCTGTTTGTCCTGGAACATATGTGCAATGTAGCGGATTAGGCCTTGTCAGATTGAAAAATTTTTTTTTTTTTTTAAGTTTTTTTTTTTTTGTCTTTTTTTTTTTTTTTTTTTTTTTTTATTTATTTATTTTTCTTTTGTTTATGTACAGTATTTACAGTATGAAGGTGTGCTTGTGACCTTTGTGATAGCTGAGGGTCGTCATCGTTGGGGTTGCCCTGTCACCCCTGTCCGCCCCGGCAGGGGAGATCATCCATTCGGGGACTTGTGGGCTGTCTATCTGTTGATTGTTATGGGGGTACTAGAGCACTGAGGTGTCTGGCTATGTCTCTTTCTGTGTCTACGTGTTTATTGACTGGGATCGTCCTGTCGAAGAGCGATAGGGGCCTTTTATGCTTATTAGCATCTGTTGTGTACTGTCCCAGTAGCCGGATGAGAGGATTGTGGTTCTTTTCGGCGGCTTCATACATGTTGTGAGCTAGTCTTTTAATAAATTCCTCTACCGTGTGCATTTTCATTTCGCTGTGTATTATGTCCAGCGGGGCCGTTCGTGGGACTTTGGCAATGGTTCGGAGAATTTTGTTTTGCAGCGTTTGTAGCTTTTGTATGTGTGTCTTGGCGCAATGCCCCCATGCAGGTGCGGCATATGTAAATACGGGGCGTATGAGTGTTTTATACAGCGTGAGACCAAGCTGCTTGCTAAGTTGAGAGTTTCTATTAAGGAGCGGGTACAGCCTGCCCAGTTGGGCGTTGGCCTTCTGGCGTACTGTGTTTACATGCTCGGCAAATGTGAGCTTAGAGTCGAGTGTGACGCCTAGGTATTTGGCTTTATTAGTCCAGTTAATGGTGTCTCCATAGAGTTTAAGCGGTGCGTTTCGATTCGTGTGTTTACGTCGTTTCGAGAATAGTATTGCCTGCGTTTTTCCAGTGTTCACCTTTATGCGCCATTGGTTAAGCCAGGGTTCAAGTTCATTGAGTGCAGTTTGTAGTCTCTTTGTTACCAATTCTGGTTTCCATGATTGCGCTGCTATGGCTGTATCGTCAGCGTAGATCGAGAGTAGGGTGTTATTGGTCTTAGGTATGTCATTGATATAGAGATTAAACAAAGTCGGCCCGATTAAACTCCCTTGGGGGACTCCTGCCTCGAGTATCCTGGTAGCAGAGATAGCATCATGTATGGTTACCGTGAAGGTTCTGTTCGTGAGATAATGAGCTAATAGTTTGATCATGCTATCGTTGAAATTTAATTCTTTGAGCTTGTGTATGAGTCCAGGATGGTGGACGGTATCGAATGCCCGCTGTATGTCTAGGAATACAAAACCGGTAGACCTGTTCTGGTTAAACCCTTGGGTAATGTATTCAACGTTTCGTGTAATTTGCAATGTGCTGGAGTGGTGTGCGCGAAAGCCGAATTGTTCATGAATAATGATGTCATGTCTTTTGATATGCGCGGTGATTCTTTTAAGTATTACCTTCTCTGCTACCTTGCTTATGGTTTTCAATAGGCTAATGGGCCTGTAGTTCGCTGGGTTTGACCTGTCCTTGCCTGGTTTGGGGAACATTAGGACGTCAGCTGTTTTCCAAGGGGTTGGGTAGTACCCTTGTTCGAGGCAGTAGTTGCAGATATGACTTAGAGTTTCTAGCGCTGCGGTGGTAAGGTTTTTAAGTACCAAATTTGGTATTTTGTCCGGTCCGGGGGCTTTGGCATCTTGCAGGTGTTTAATTATCCAGCGAAGTTCCCCTACGTTGGTTCTTTTATTCTTATTGTGGACTGGATGAGTTAGCACGTTGCGCATGTTTGTTTCAAGCTTGGTGCTGTGATCAAGACTTACCGGAGTCTGGTTGGGTGTGCAGGCATTAGCTAGCGTTTCGGCTAGAATGTTCGCCTTTTCGGCGTCTTCTTCCGCATGGTTGTTGTCAGGCTTTTTGAGGGGAGGAATGTTCAGCGGCTCTTTGACTAGTCTTTTAGTGAGCTGCCAGACCGCAGCCCCTCCCGGTCTGAGCTGCGCTAGGGTATGTTCCCATTGTTGTTGTGCTATTTGTGATAGGCGCGTTTTTACCTGACTATTAAGTGTGGCTGTATTGACCTTGTGGACTAGATTTCTTGTTCGCTGCCACTTGCGCCGTTCGTGGTCTCTTTCCCTCATTAGGGCTATAAGGTCCGGGGGATAGACAATTTCGTGCGTGGGTGGGAGTTTTACCGGGACAGTGGTCTCAATTGCCGCCTGTATCGCCTCTTCCAGGTTGATTGCGGCTTGGTCTACCTCTTCGTGTGTGCAGAGGGGGACGGCTGGAGGGAGGGTGGCATCTAGGCGTTGTCTGAATGCATCCCAATTTGTATGGTGGAAATTTTTTATGTATTTTTGGGGCTTAAGCTTTGGTGCACCGTGTATGTTTAGTTGTACTGCTAAGTGATCTGAGGCTAGGGCGTCTGCTATTTGTATGTCATACCTAAATGTGGTGTTTTTCATGAGTGCGATATCTAGTGTGTGTGGTGAGTGTTTCTTGTTTGTTGGAATGTACGTGGGTGTGTCCGTGTGCGCGATAAAGTAGTCGCTGTATATGTTGTTCATGTGGTTGTATAACGTGTTCCCCGCTGTGTTACTGGTGTTGTTTCCCCAGGATGGGTGTATTGCATTGAAGTCCCCAGCAGCTAGAAGGGTGTTGTTTAGGTTGGTTAGTGTGTCGAGGTCTCTACTGTCAAGTTGGTTGGGAGGTATGTATATGCTTGCTATTGTTACTGGTTGGTTTGATATATTTATTGTGAGGGCTGTTGCTTCCATGGTGTGAAGTTGTGGGATGTGCTTCTGGGAATGTTGGATACCGGTTTGGATTGCTATGGCTGTGCCTCCACCAGCTCGTCCCTCTTGCCTGTCTGTCCTGTATATTTTGTACCCTGGTAACGAGAAGCGTGCTTTGGGTGTAAGGAAGGTTTCGTTTAATAGTGCTAGGGTGATGTTGTTGGTGTATAGATAGTGCTTAAGTTCTTGTGCTCTAGCTCGTACCCCTCTAGTGTTCCAGAAGAGTATTTTGTGTTGGTGGGTGTCGGTGGGTGGTTGGGAATTGTAGTGTGCCATTTTGGTTGTTGGTTGTCAATTGGGCGTGACTTAGGGGGAGGGGGTTAGGGGTCATCGTTGCCTCATTTGCAGGGCTAGCCTACTCATTGCGGTGATAAAATTGCCCACGTGTATTGTGGGATCTCCTAGGGGTTCCACAGCGTGAAAGAGTGCTGTGAAACCGTCTAGGAGATATTCGTACCCCCGCTGTGCACTGCCATCGCCCAGACGCAGCATGTAGAATATAGTATCTGCATCAAAGTTGAGTTTGGGCTTACCATCGGTGCCGACACAAAAGTGCGCGGGGTACCCACCTACTGGGGTGGTTTTTCTATTTGGGGCTCTGTGGTTTTCGGCCTTTGAGGTGCCGGGTTGTTCTATCATGGGTGCACTCAATAGTTGCCTAACGTTTTCTTCTTGGGGGGGAGTTGGCCTTGGCCGCCTGCTCTGTGTGACCTGCTGTCTCTGAGGCAGCGGTGGGTATTGTGTCTGGGTTAGTTGTTGGTCCCTTGCCAACCTGGGGTCCCTGGGGGCTGGTGTGGGGCGGGGGTAGTTGGTGGTAACGTGTGCAAATGTGCCGCGTTCGTTACTCACTTGTTGCCACATGTGGGGACGTGTTTGGGGGCGCGTGTTTTGGGGAAAGGCTATTCGTCGGAAGACGGGGCATCCCCGCCATCTGGCCCCATGATCTGTGGCGTTGCAGAGCGCACATCGGCGCGTAGTGCTTTCGCACACACGCACGTGATGTGCCCCGGCACACCTTGCACAGACCTGCGGTGCCTCACAGTTCCGTGTCAGGTGACGGAACCTGAGGCATTTGCCGCATTGTAAGGGGCCATTTGGTGAGACGTAGTCTTCCACCCGAATGTTGCAGTGAGCTAGATCTGTAATCTGTTTGAGGGCCGTGGACGACAGCTCATTAGGCATCTCAACCATAAAGATAGGTATGGGGGCCCTATGTCTTTTAGAGTAGAGCTGCGAGACTTTGGTAATGTCTAATTTTAATGCCGCTAATTCCTGGTGGACTTCGTGTGGGGTCATGTTGGAGTATAGCCCTTTGATGACTACTTTGTATGTCCGTTCCTCCGGTTGGGCAGTGAGGTGGAATGGCAACTTTTTGGCTCTGCAATAGCGCACGAAGTTGTTATAATCGTTTAGTATAGTGAACCGGAACCCATGAAACCCGTTCCGGAATTGCGATGTGTATTTCTTTGGCCTGTATATTCTGTCGAAGTCATTGGTAAGGGCAGCTAGGCTTACTGGGCAGTAGTCCGCGATAAAGACTCTAGACAAGTTTTGCCTTTCTTCTGAGAGAAAGGTTGTTGCTGCTGCTTGCGGCTCAGGGGCCTGCGGCGCAGCACTTTGAAGAGGGGGGACCTGGTCGCCGTCCGAAGCTTGGCTATCAAAGCTCAAGTTTAGGTCGGCACTCAAATCGACCCTCTCGGGCTGCTCCGCTACAGCTGGGGTAGTTTCTACTGGGGTTTGGGGGGGTACATTAGCTGCTTCTACGTTTTTCTTTTTCTGGTGTTTTTTAGGTCTAATTTCAGGGGGGTCGTCAGGTGGCAGGGGGGGTGAGTGGCTTCCAGCCCTCGTCGTCGGCATTGTAGCTATCTAGGAAGAAGAAAGAATTTAAGAAGTATTGAAACCTAAAAGCCGCCAGCAGGTCACTGTTTTTAAGGTGCGACACCGTAGCTCTTGTTTCTGTGACCTGGGTGACGGCGCCTATCCTACTTTTTACCCTAACAGGGGGGCTTAAGAACTAGACAGTAAGAGGAAGGATAGATATAGTAGAAGAGATAGAATAGCTATCGGGCGTCGAGAGACGCAGGCAACAGAGGACCAGACCCTGGATTCAAGGCGCCTTGGTTCCGGTAATAAATTACCGTTGGCTGCGGTCTTGTTGCCCTACCCGTATAGGCTACTTGTTGCTGCTGTGAGCGGGATGCTCTCCTGCCACTTGCTGAGGCACGACTGGCGGCTGGCTGGGCAGCTGGCTGGCGCGCTGGCTCGCTGGCTCTCTACGCTGGCTGTCCGGCTCTTCAAGGTCCTCTCCCTTTGACCTCTCGCTGGAGACTCCCGACAAAGCGATCGATGCGCGGTGTATATATACAGAAGAAAGTGAACATTTCTTCCGTGAGAGCACGATGACGTCACGCTACTACTTTATTCACAGATAACAAATTTGTTAACGTGTATTAGTTCTTCTAATTTTCACCATGAGACTGAAATGGTATTTTTGCTCATTTTTACGTGTTCAATTAACAAGGTCATAATAAAACCGATATGTTGTCTCGTTTTAGACGGTGCTTCGCTGTATTAAGTCGCCTAAATACTTAGGAGCGACAGAAGTCTGTCAAGAAAATCCCCCCCCCCCACTTCACATCACGCTACCCTTTACATGCATTTTTCAAAATTTTTTGATTTTGTCAAAAATGGTTCTAATGATTTTTATTAAACTGCCACATGTTTAACACATTTTCATAACAAATGAGATGTGTATCTTGAATTTTCTGGGAATAGCCTCTGAAGTCCTCTTCACTGAAAATGACCTATGCATAACTGATAAACCTTAAGAGACAGACTAAATCTTGCTACATAAAAATCTATGTTTGGTCAAAGCACACCATTTATGGCAAATAAAATTTCTGAGAGATTCTTTGCTATTGGTTTGAATGTTTCAGTGCTTATATTTTTATCAAATGAGAAGTCCTCATTGGTTTGTTGTTTTCTCTACTGCGTATAGTAAGTAGGGGAAATATTGTATTCCACCCAAAAATCCGATGTCGAGATTTCACCGAAAATATGCTTTGAGGCCCTCTGAAAAATTAAAAATAAGCATTTTTAGAAAAGGTCCCTGTGTGTCTGTGCGTGCGCGCGCGCGCGCGCGCGTGTGTGTGTGTGTGAGTGTGTGTGTGTGTGTGTGTGTGTGAGTGTGTGTGTGTCTGTGCGTGCGCGCGCGCGCGTGTGTGTGTGTGTGTGAGTGTGTGTGAGTGTGTGTGTGTGTGTGTCTGTGTGTGCATATAAGAACAGTATAATCAAAAAATCTGATGTGTTGCACTCACATGACTTTCTCTACTCTTGTACTAACCAGAGGTTCTAATGACCTAGCTGTTGACGGGCCCTTAAACCCCAATCACTCACTCACTCACTGTACTAACCACTCTTACAAACTCTTATTCCTGTATCTTCTTCTGTTAGTTGAGATAAACATTTGTACAAATTATCTTATTGCTTATTTCCTTGTAGGTGCAAGGGGAATATTGGAATACAGTAGACTTTGTGCGATAGTCAAATCTTTTAAAGCTTTGACTTTCTGTTCTCTTTGCACACTCAACATATACAAAAATGAACAACGATGTTCCATTTCACGAAAGTTTAAAGTTTTCCGAAGCTCACACACATAACAAGTAATATCTCCGAAATGGTTCACCCTACAAGAAATTTTATTCAGGCATAAATTGTGTATTTTAGCAAGATAATGTATAATTTGGTCTATCTCTAACGGTTTACCAGTTATGCAAAAGTCGTCCAGAGTAAATACGACTACAGGGGCTATAGCCAGAAAATTCAAAATATATGCAGGACTTAATATTCCATTGCCTTGGAATGATCATGGGGGGGGGATCTTATGTGTTACATTCATATGATCCTCTCTACCCACTGTCGTTTATTTCTATATAGCTTCTACAAATTGTTCTTAAATAGTAAAGTTTATTTTTCTATACCACAGTCCGTCTCGGAACGATTCATGCCCACGAGTATTCTCAAGGTCACGAAGTTGCGCTTGGATCGACATCGCTGGCCTACTAAATCATCTGGTGGCTGAACAAACTCCAGGGACTGTTATTTTTGGTAAAGTACGTCCCAATGTCTTGACTATAGGGGTAACTAGGTCGGCAAGCGGGCAAATGTGTCCGCACTGAGCAAGCAGAGTAGAGACTCAACTGTTCAGTTGTAGTGCAGCATGGCGTGGCAGGCAAGGGTATGCAGTCCCTCTGGTGGCGACTAGCCGACCGCAGTGCCTCCCCTCAGCCAAACATCGTATTTCCAGAGTGCAACCTCCACCGCAGTGCACCCTACCGGCGACCCTGCTGACGCTTTCAATCTGGAAAGAGGGGATATAGATAATGAAATGAGACAGAATGAAGCTTGGGAGATGTACGGTATGTATCGCTCCCAAATTTCGCCTTGGTGACCTGAGCGACCCAACAAAAACCCCGCAAAAGACCCATGGTCAGGAAAGTCGGCTATGGGAATCGAACCCGCGACTCCCGACTGCGGGCCACAGAGGTTACCGCGTAAGCCATCCGCTCTGTGTTTATATTCTGTTCTGAGTTATACAACGTTCGGTATGTCAGAATCATCACGTGCTTCCACATCGAAAACATTAGCGGAAGAATTTGGTGCAATTAATTTCACCGTGAATGGAGAAAATATACAATGTAGATTTGTGTCATTCGGAAATATCAAACTGTAAACAAACTTGTTAAAACGACACTGCAATACAAAAAATAAAATAAATAAACCACTTGTTGCATCGCCGGGTAGTAAAAAGACAGAAAATCAAGAAAATCTACCACTACAATCGTAGTTCCTTGAAGGTCTGTGTTAAATATGATACTTGCCTATATACCATTTTACAAACTACGCCATCCTGAGTTTAAAAACTTCGTTAGGAAATATACTAAGGCAAAAAGGCTATTGAGAAGATAATACACATATACGCATGTATCTGTAATGTCTGCTATTTAAATTAGATTTGTTGCTACACCCCTGACTATGAAATTTACAAGTTTTCAGGTTACCTGTCACCCCCTTCCCCTCACCGCTTTATCCTCACATACCGCGCACACATCGCAAGTAAAAGAATATCTGTTCTACCTCTACCGATAAGGCACCAAGGAGTATTGACCTTGGTTACAGCATAGCGCTGTAAAAGTTATGGGTTTGTTACAACCTGGTTGTTTGTTTTATAGCGTACACGTTGCATTAACAGTGCTCTGGGATGAAATGTCATGATTTAAAATGCATCAGTATACCTCCTAAACACCGAGCGGGATGGTCAGGCGTTAACATCTGTGGCCAGCATTCGGGAGGTCGCGGGTTCGATCCCCGTGGCCGCACACTCTGGCATGGGTTTTTCGGTGGTTTCCCCATGTCACTTAGGTGCATGCTGGGGTGCATTATTTCATACCACGGTTTCCTTTTCATCATTTCCCTTCACTCCATTTCCTTGTCACTCTCAGGTGTACTTTCAGGCGTGTAGTGCTAGCAGTGCCGGGCAGATGGCGCGGATGATTGCACATGGTAACTGCTGTTCTCGGCGCTAGGTGGCGTTTGGCAGCCCTTGTCCTCGGTCGGGGGGGGGGGGGGTGGGGAGGCACTCAGTGTCACACCGGAACCGCGGTGTGATGGCTGCGTGGCGGGGCCTTGCGCAGGGATGAAGAGATCTCAGCGCTTGTTAGGGACTTCCGCGCGTCTCTGTGGCCTGTCTAGCTGCGACCCTGTGTGGCACCTTCGGTTCCCTCACTTCATCCCTGCCTTCTGGGGGGTGGTAGCCACAATAGATCTGTGTAGGTCGAAGTGAGCGAGGTGTCCCCTCTGTGCCTGTGCCCTTTACCCTTTTTATGCCTACTAAACCACAAAATGTGGCTAATGTATAAGCAGCCATAATTAGCTATTGCCTCACATTATATGCTATCCCACGCGCCTGGCGATGCATAACATGTTGTGTTCTAGATTCTACATATAATGAATGTATCTACTCCAGACCTGGGCAACTAACGGGATACTTTGATTGAGCTTCATGTTTTATCTGCTAAACATGCAGTTATCAGTCCAAGGCCACGAGCATGCTGCCCAGCCCTGACCTACTCGCTTTGAATCAGCGAATAGTACCTGGCAAAGCGACGAGGCGTATTGACCTTGGTTGTCAGAGCGCTTGTTATCTTGTTTACTAGAACAGCGAAATGAGTCTTATGGGAAACAATGTGAAACTGCGAAGTTGTTTACACGAGGATATCGCACATACACATGTACACTCTGTTCAGATGCAATCATGTCTTGACAGCAACGTCTCATACATCGGCAGTCGCGAGAGATCGTTCATTTCAGTTGCATTACTGACTGCACACCAAGTTATCAGTATTTTGCTGCATTAGTAAACAAGATAACAAGCGTTCGCAGCGCTCGACAACCAAGGTCAATACGCCTGGTCGCTTTGCCAGGTAGTACTAGGTACTTGACGTACAGTCAGTAATGCAACACAAATGGATATGTCGAACCTACCGATGTATGTATGACGCGTTACTGTCCTGAAGACATGATTGCAACTGAACACAGTGTAGCTACACTGTCTCGCCGTGTATGTGCGATAAGCCCGCGTAAACAACTCCGCAGTTTCACATTCTTTCCGATACGTCTTATGGGTTTGTCACCTAGTATGTACTGTACCTGGCTCAGGAGTTTAGCTGTCACTTTGTGGTTGACACAAATGAACCTGAGATAGCGCTCAATTTTTTTCCCTCTCGCTCTGGTGTTTTACAGCCTGCTTCAAAAGTGCCTTATCCTTTCTTTCCCGGGACAATAAATATTATGCAAAGTAGGATCTCTAATGCGTTATATTACTGCATAAAACAAAGCAATTATGATCATACTTTCAATAATGTCACTAATGAATTGTGTTTATTGGAGACTCAAGAAACCACACGATATAATTAATGTTGCTAACAGTCCAACTGCCTTGTAGACAGTAATTTTGAACTGCTGGTGTTACTCTATTTACAATGTACCAAGAAGCTCCCCACTCCACAGCGCGATTGCACGTAAAAGGACAAAGGCATTCTCCTGAGTTAATGACTGCACTATGCTTATCATTACGCACTTCCGTAGTAAACAACTCTGCAATTCGACATTCTTTCTGATACGCTCCTTCTGTTTGTCAACCTAGACACAGCACTGCTCTCTCTGTGTGTGTTGTAGTGTTTAACGCCCGCTTTTACTACTACGGCACCGCAGGCGGTGCACTGCTCCCTTGCCACAGATCAAATCATTGCGCCGTTCGTCTACACTGGACGCCCAACGCTCCCCACTTCAGCACACAAACTTTGCCCTCTTGCCGATCCCTGCTATAGGGTCCTCGACAGTATTTATTTATTTATTTTTTCGCTCTATATAATCGAACACTCTCACCCTCACTCTTCCAGGGTGTGTACACCTTATACTTTAAGTTACCCCAGATATCTCCACACGCTGGAAGAATTAAAACAAAATATCCACCAGGAAATTGCCTGCATTTCTCAACGTGAACTACGGCGGGTGATGGATAGTTTCCTAAAGAGGTACCATAAAAGTATGGACTTACCAACCTTTCAAGTTGGTAAGTAAAGCATTTAAAAGTACTTTTAAAATGCTGCACGATTTCATCTGCGCCGAGCACCGAGGATTTGCATAGGTAAAACACCGCGCAGCCTGTTCGGAGGATTTTTGCTCTCCCCGCACATGGGTTAAGGAAAATGTACATTTGTAAACTGCCTGAAGTGTTACTTTTCAGAGAGAATCTCCAAAAGTTCATGTTCTTTTAGGATTATTTTCCAAAATATCTATAGTATATCATAATATCTAACACTGCATTATTTCCTCCACAAAACAAACACCCGAAAATATACGATTCAGTTTCACTTTCTTTACCGCCTAACCTAAATAGGCCAAGGACGTATTGTTTCTCGCACAAAAACTCGATGCGTGTGTGTGTGTCCTATAATTGGTGAACCCTAAGGGACAAACGGACATGAAAAATGTAGATCTTGCTAAGGCACACAATTACGCTGATCGTTTCCCAGATATTCAGTGCTATGGTTTGAGTTTCTAAAATTTTTATCTTTTTAAGTGCTTAGGTCACCATTTTTCTTTTCTCGTGTTGTAGCACAAATGTTATGGAATTTCAAAGACAGTACACAGTGAATCTCATTTTAAGGTTTCACTATCAGTTTAACCTCCTGCATTCCTACTGTACTTAATGACATGTTTAATAAAATGACTTCTACAAACGTTATCTCGGTTAACGTGAAGTGAAGAGAAAAATGAGAATGTAGATCACAGTGGGTAGAGAAAGTAATGTAAATGTAACACAGTTTTTTGTGTATTTCTGCTGAGTTCTTTATTTCCAATTTTTGAGTTGAATGAAATAATATATCTGCCTACATAGTGAGTAGAGAAAACTGGAAGAAAAGCTAATTTATAGCTGATATGTGTTTTTAGATACACAATGCAAATCCTGTTGGAAAAGATTCGAACCCAGATTTCCATAAATTTTAAAACAGCTGATCGACGAATTTGACAGTTCATGGCACCGCTATGTTTATGTCTCGTGAGATAATCTATGACACCCTCTCAATGAGTTTAAGAATGGTGTTTGTAAACAAATTCCTAGGGTTCAACAGGGCCGCACCCTCCTTGATTCAAGTCAGGGTTGTGCTAGTAGGGGAGGGTAAAGTGCGGGAAAATTGTGATTGGGTTATACGCATGCGTGCAACCCCCTCCACCTGGTTTCTGGCGCTCGGCAAGCTAACTTGAGCAGCAGTCCAGTCGCGCGGTAACCTGAGGTCGATAAGGAAGTAAATTGTAATGCTAGTGCTTCAATTCTGTTGACATAAACTTTGAGTGTCGTATTCCTTCCTCACAGACAATATGTGTATCTTATACTAGCAATTCTTTTTCATTCAGTTTTTTATAGCGCTGTCGATGCACTGACGTTTCAAACCCTCAAATCTTGGCTCAACACTCGTTGCAATAAACAATTCTATCAGTATTAAATCAGCGAAGTGTGGTGATTAGTGCCAGGTGCATTGTTTGGACAGTATGGTGGTGGTCAAATCAGAAAGCAGGAACGGCCACGAGTTGGCTCCGTTGAACGCTCGAAACAATGGAACTGCCGGACCCGGAGTCACCATCGTCGTGACGCCCTCACAACAAGGCGGAGGCGTCGTCACGGGCGTCGTGAGTCCCAATGGGGACGAAGATAGGGCGGCATGGAGCGGAAAAATGCAGTTTTTCCTCAGCATCATCGGCTATTCTGTCGGCCTGGGGAATATATGGAGATTCCCGTACTTGTGCCAGCAAAACGGAGGCGGTAAGTCCTGACACGTGCTTCACGTAAAACTCGATCCTATCATGGTCGATATCGTAGAGAATCGCATTTGAGCATGCGTGAGTTTCCAACCTAACCTAACTTTTGTAAACATCGACTCACGCAAGATCTCCGTGACGTCATATATCATAAAAAATATTAAAATCGATAGGTGTATAATGTTACTGTATTCTGAAATGGGAAAAATAAACTGTAGGAGGAGGCTTATATAACATTCTTTATTCTAATGATTATTTTTACACAGAGGCATTGATTTATCATATACGATTTACTACCTTTTGTTTTGTACCATTTATCACTCCTTTGATTAGTCAGTCGCTAACTATATTCCCCTCAACAAATCATAAATAAAGTGCAGAATTATACTTTCACATCTACATCTTCAAACTCAATGTCAATTCTTTCTAAAGGAAATAACATTCCATTTCAATTTGAGAATGATGTTTTTAATAAATTATTCTTCTAATTATTAATGTGTTTTCCCTGAAGAAAGGTTATTTCTTAATTTTAAAAATAAAGGAGGTTTATTTGAGATCAACTGTTCTTCTGTTATAACAATGACAGAAAATCGAAATAATCTTGGATTTCATTTACCTTAGTTGGCAGCACTGAGTAAGTCGAACTACTAATAGTAATTAATATATTTTAAGTTATTTGTTATATAATTCAATGTTTTCTGGTTAAATCTCTGCCATATAGTATAAATTTATATTTTAATTACGAAATGGTCCAGATAAATATAATTTGATGGTCTGATCTTCCTTTCGCTCCGCTCCAGAATTTATCGGTTAGCTCAGACGTTAGCTCATTTATGTTTTTTGGAAAAAAGGGTTTCTCATTCCTTCGAATCTTTCTGAGGAACATATATAGATTTAATGTGACAGAATTGAGAATTAACATCTTTATAATTATATGAAATAATCAAACTTGTTTGCACATTTTCTTAATAGTCTATTTCTCTCATCTGATCAGTAACATTTAATAACGTAAATATTATTTCCAGGACTACTTTGTGGGCGGGATTAAAAAACAAAACTGAACAATTTTCAACACTTCACTATATGTTTTCTAAGTGATTGCTCAAAAATTACACCAGTTTTAAGAGTATATTGTCATCTATAATAATAGTTCCATCTCTTTCAAGTACAACACGCAATTTTCAACTTTGACCCTTGGGGTTCTTTAAAAAGAGCTAAAATTGCATACGGCTAATTGTTATTGCCTCACCGTTTGCTGGTGAAGTCATTACAAACATATGACTTAAGTACAGAAACCGGGTATTTATCATGTTTTGTGCATTATGAAATGGGAGTTAAAAACGGGTATTAAATACCGCAGATACCCGGCTAAATAATAGTGATTTGGTTGTCCTATATGTGTAAAGAAACATCCGCGTCTTTGTCCAAGAACAGAACCTTTCATGCGTAAATGCCATCTGGTGAATCGCCATGTGTCCAAATTTCCAGTTTGATAACCTTTTGGAAACTCCGATGAAAATACGTTTGTCTGCTGTCTTTCCTACCAGTGCAAAATCATCTTATCATAAATTTGTTTCTGAAGCGTAAAGTGCTCAAAATAGAAGTTAATAATAATATTAATAATAATGTTAATAATATTAATTATTATTATAATTATTGTTATTATTATTGTTATTGTTGTTGTTGTTATTATTATTATTATTATTATTATTATTATTATTATTATTATTATTATTATTATTATTATTATTATTATTATTATTATTATTATTATTATTATTATTATTAATGGTAATAATAGTAATAGTAAGAATAACAACAATAATAAAGAACAACTGCCGATCAGGTGGGAGACCAGAACAAAGTTGCATCTCTTAAAATAGTCTATCTTAGTTTTAATCAAAACTTACATTTCAGTAGAGGTTACTATTGAGCATCAATAAAATAAGTTCAATTGTTAACTCCTGTACAACTTAAGCTGAGGATGTCGATGTGTTATTAGGTGCTACGCGAACACGATTTCGGTGGACGTCAAATGACCACGTGAAATTATCGATAGTAATATCGACACGATAGCCATGGATTAAACATTCAAAACATGTATGTAATTATGCAATTTGACATAGGGGTATGTGAATTAACAATCCAGAAAATGTGCAGTATCAAAAACCTCACAAAAATTCTGAAATAAAGAAAAAAATCGAAATTCTTATTTCCTTCCATTATTTTTGACACTAAAAATCTAATGTAACATAGTATATTATTTGGATAGCGATAAAAACAGTCAGCGATTATGTGGACTGCATCTGCTGCTGAAGTACAGTTAATTCTTCCCATTGCAGTATGTAACAGCAGGCCTTTTAAGGTTTGAAAACGGAAACGATTGTCTGTTGTTTCTAGGAACTGATAAACATTGAGGAAACCTACGTTCGCCCACAGCTGTGCGTATGTAAAGTTTGCTATTTCTTCCAGCGACAATGTTTCTTCAATATCGAACAATTACCACACAACACATAATGTATGGTACCCCGGATTATTTTGAAGTGGATATGTAGTTGCAGTTTTACTTTCGTATAGTAAGTAGAGGAAGTATTATATTCCACCCAAAAATTCGATGTCGAGATTTCACCGGATTATGTTTTGAGGTCCCCTGAATAAAAAAAAAAAAAGCATTTTTAGAAAAAGGTCTCTGTGTGTGTCTGTGTCTGTGGACAGCATAACTCAAAAACGAAAAGTAGGTTAAAAACCAAAGTTGTTATTTAAGTTTAATACCTTTTAAGGATGCGACATGAAGATTTTGAAGAAAATTCCTCCACCCTAAACTACCCTTTACATGAAAAATGTTTCGAAACTTTTTATTTTCTTGAAAATTGCTTTAACGGTTTTGATTAAAATTCGGAGATATTCCTTGTTATTTGTGTCAGTTTTGGAAAACAAACTTTCGTCAAATGCAACATCGTTTTTCATTTTTTTGTATGTTAATCCTGCATATATAACAGAATCTCAAAGCTTTAAGGTGACAAGTTCGTACACGATTTCAGTATTTCAAAACATAACTTTAGTTTAGGATATCTAAGCTCCTGCTGCTCAGATCAAAATTTAATTTGGGATGAATATTTAGTGATTCATTGTGATTACATTGATCTAGAGAACATCAAAACAATTATTTAAAAGGGGCATGTAATAAGGCAAAAACTGATAGCATGTTTTTAAAAAAAATATAATATATATAGTACTAACGGTACAAATTCCTTCTACAACATTCAAGCATATGTGTTGAAACTTTTGTAGTGCACTAGGCAATGTGTATTTATAACTGTTAACCTAAATTTACTTAAATATATCTGGTTATAGTCAAAAGAAAAAATATTTAACTTTTGTAAAAAAGAAGTAAATTTTTTTTGCACAAATATTTTTTTTTTTTTTTTAATTTTCTGTTTTGAATTTTTCCAATAACAATGGGTTACGTTTGTAGAGTATATGCTTCTGGAACTACTGTAAAATTTTCATCCAAATAGGTTCAGTGGTTTTGAAAAAAATGTACCTGAGTTTGAAAAATGTCAAGTTACAGAAAACTACATTTAAAGAAAAGTGTGTCATCTCTGAAGCCCTCAAAACCCAGCATGGCCCAGCACTCCGCCATATTTAGATGGGGTAATTTAAAGCCTTAAGTTGCCGGTACCCTTACTATATATATATATATATATATATATATATATATATATATATATATATATATATATATATATATATATATCATTTTGAAGAGGAAGGTTTCTACTTTTTTTAAAGATGAAAAACAAAAACTTAACTTTTTGAGCCCAAATCACTACCCTGTCCCCTTAAACGATATACTATCGCTCACAGCCTACTGTATTCCCTTGTAGCTACAAGGAAATAAGCAATAAGATAATTTGTACAAATATTTATCTCAACTAACACGAAGAAGATATAGGAATAAGAGTTTGTAAGAATGGTTAGTACAAGAGTAGAGAAAGTCATGTGAGTGCAACACTGATTTTTTTACTAGCTATTGACACAGGACCTAACCCAACAGACTGTATGACTATATACAAGTTTAAACTTGCACTTATGCATATGTTGATAGCTTTAAGGTCTAGTGTTTGCTAACTACAGTTTTGTTCTCAGAATTGTCCAACAATTGTGTACTGAGTTCAATGGACAAACAACCATTGCTGCATGGACTTCGGTGGTCTTGAGGATTAGAAGTGATTGAAGCAAAGTCACCACCTATAAAGTTTTTCCAAATGCCATTCAATGCACCACAATATATATATAAGCACATTCTATTGTTTATCTGCTTCAAGGATTCAAACCACGTTTCCCACCTTTCACCTGGTGAGGTTTCAGCTTTGACACTAGAGGGTACATAGCTACTAGTTGTCTTCCTATATCTGGGTCAAAATTTATAACTAATTGGCCTATCGTCTTCACACCTTTCTCTTTAAAATTTTCATTAGAGAGCGTTAGCTCTTCCTATTCTCTTGTTTCTGCCCGATTCATTCTTAGCTGCTCTTCTTGTTACTCCATCGCACTTTCATCTTTTATTTTGCGAATGTTTTTATGCTCTTTGGAGTGCAAATCAGTCTTTTGACTTGTATAGAGTAGTTTATTTCCACTGATGTTAGTAGAGCTTGAGTTCCCTAGAGTTTTAATTCTCTTTGGTTTTGTAGCATCAGAATTACTTCCAGACTTCTTATTTTTGTTAGACTATTTTTTTTTGGGGGGGGGGGGGAGGCTGAACATGCTACTGTAGTTGCTATCGGTGCTAATAATTTTTCAGCCTCATCATCTGAAGTCACGATTCTTCTCCCGTTATTGTTCTTTGGCTTCCTGATGTTTTTACTTTCGTCTTCGGAACCACTTGAACTTTCCTCTTTGATGTGCTTTTTCTTGGCTTTCCACCTTTCTTCTTCGTCACTTGGATCTGTGTCAACCAGTTTCATTGTAAGTAATTTATCCTTTCTCCAGCAGTTGCCTTTCCCTTTATCCTTGGCATCAGCTGCAGAATCACCTCCCTTATCTGATGACATTTCAAATATTTCAGCGACCTGAACGTCTTTAAATTGTATAACATCTACTTCATCATTGTCAGCAGGAGCAAATGCAGGACAGTTGGGCAACTCATACTTTACGCAGACGTCATGGTAATAAATTCAGAAGACAAAGAAAGGTTACAAAAGGGTGCTAAACATGGGCCCCGGAAAATTACCTACACATAAATCACAGCAAAACCAAAACAAATTATCTTCCAGATAGGTGGTGAACACACTGAGCCTTCAAAATAAATCACTAGAAGTGGTGCCAGAATTCAAATGTTTTTGACATCCTTCAAAACCTATGTAAAAGAATGAGCAACAGCAGCAATAAAAGCAGTTTAAAATATCGAACAGCTCTAAAACTCGCAATGATGCGATTTAATGTGACAGTTCTAATAGCAATTTATGGAATCCACATAATCTGGGACACACTAAATGTCAACCACTTACTAACACTCGAGTGAGTGAGTAGGGTTTAAGGGCCCGTCGACAGCTAGGTCGTTAGAGCCCCTAATAACACTCGAGAAGCTCAAAGCCCACTATACCAGGGCTGGGCATGGCCTTCACAGATAATTCATATGTTTAGCACAACGATGGCCAACCTTGTCTCTTTGGAGACGCTTACGTGAATATCTGGTGCTCCCCACCTCCTCTTTCAGTCGGATCAGCTCGCAACTAGACCGTCAGTATCCAGTGACGGACCCAAACTGGCGATTCCATGGCAGTTTTAAGCCAACTTGAATTTTTTGGAAATGTCCTCAGAAGACCTCTTGATTCTGGATGACTTTTCCACAAATGGTATACAGTAAGTTGTTGGTGTTGTAGTGTTTAACGCCCGCGTTTACTACTACGGCACCGCAGGCGGTGACACTGATGATACATGAAGATGGAGCACCGGTGGAATGAGATGGCGGGGGAAACCGGAGCACCCGGAGAAAACCCGCCCTGACGCCGCTTCGTCCACCACGAATAACACGTGCGGGTCCCTGGGATCGAACCCAGGCCGCCTAGGTGGTAGGCGAGCGCGCTAACCGCTCGGCCACGGCGCCGCCATAGACAGTAAGAGACAGACAAAGCCTTACTAAATAAATGTGGATCTCGTTAAAACACACAATTTATGTGAAATACTTCTCTTTTCTTTTGACTGCGCCATTTCCGAGATATTCTTTATTATTATATTTTAATTTTCCAGTACTTATACTCTTCTCAAATGGGAATATCTTATTCGTTTTTTTTATCTCTTGGCCATGCGAAGAGAATGGAATTTCAAAAGTATCGCATAGCAAACACCTCTTAAAACATTTGACTATAGCTTAAAGCCTGTTGCATTCCCATATTCCTTTTCCACCTACAAGAAAATAATTCTGAAAATGCTTAGGTCGCCAAAACGAAGTAAATAGAGAAATAAACATTTGTCAAGAATAGTGTGTATAGCTTTACATATATTTGCAAACAGAGTTTCTCCAAGTTGCACTATATTAAAAGTCTGTATCGCAATATGTTACGCGACGATCACTTAGTGTATCTTCTAAGGCTATGGCAAATATTGATAACTTCTTAAACGTAAGCAGTACCAAAGAAGTCGCTAATGAACGCAAGTTTATGGTTTGAAAGTGCTTTCGTAAATCAAATGCAACGTATATGTAGCCAAACCGCCACTGCAACACAACTGAGTGTTAAAAGAGTGGTACAGTCTGCATAAAGTGGAAGGAGGTAAGTCCAACCTCTCCTCTGTCGCAAAAGTTACACATCGCTGGTTTAGCAGGTAAAAAAAGGTCGCAAGTTGCCCAGGCCTGCGCTATACGAAACGGATTCTGTGTATCGGGAAGAAGCATCATCAACACTGGCCATGCGAAAGAAACTGCCTTGGTAGAAGACATCAGAATGCAGACACTCGTGCGAAAACCTAAGAGAAAGCACCAAAAACACAACTCTATCTGGAATTGCTTCTATTCAAATGAAGGCATAATGATAGAATGCAAAAGAGGCAAACAGCGGTCAGGCATCCTTTCGCTTCCATCCAGTAGGAGTCTAACTTTAGCCAATTAGAGACATCAGAATATCTTCCCCAAGTGCAGGAGCTTGTTCAACTTTACTGTTATGAACACCTTAATTGGGAGCTAATCTAATTATAAAATGGGCTATACGGTCTGCTGACCAACGCCTGTCTACCACCGCACCTTCAGACCATTCCATCGCTGAGAAATTGCACCACTGACAAAATTCTGTCAAGTGTGTAACAGAAAACCATAGTGCCCAGCACATTGTACATACATACATACATATTCGGTTTGGACGAAAAAAACCATGCAATGCATAATGACTTAATGAGAAGATCAAAGTTTACTTCAAAGTACGAATTATCCAATTGTCCAATTTCGAATTAATGACTATGTACTGCGTTCATTTTCTTCACTAGAATATACTCTGTATTTTCAAATATTCTCTGTGGGATAAACATTTTTACTTTCTCCACTATATACAGTAAGGAGAAGTATTGCATTCGACCCAAAATTTCGATGTCGAGATTTTACCGGAAGGCCCCCTGAATCCAAAAAAGAAAGTATTTTTAAAAAATCTGATGTGTTGCACTCACATGACTTTCTCTACTCTTGTACTAACCATTCTAACAAACTCTTATTCCTATATCTCCATGTTAGTTAAGATAAACATTCGTACAAATTATCTTATTGCTTATGTCCTTGTAGGTGCAAGGAAGGCTTTGTGCGACAGTCAAATCTTTTTGACCTTTGAGATTCCGTTCTCTTTGCACGATTAACATATAAAAAAATGAACAACGTTGTTGCATTTCGCTAAAGTTCTAAGTTTTCCGAAACTCACACATATAACAAGGAATATCTCCGAAATGGTTCACCCTACAAGAAAATTTATTGAGGCATAAATTGTGTATTTTACCAAGATCTACATTTTTTGTATAGTATAATTTGTTCTATCTCTAACGGTTTACGAGTTATGCAAAAGTCGTCCAGAGTAAATACGTCTACAGGGGATATAGCCAGAAAATTCAAGATATACATTTCATTTGTCATAAAAATATCTCAAACATATGCCATTTTAATCAAAATCGTTAGAGCCATTTTCAGGAAAATCAAAATTTTCCATGTAAAGGGTAGTTTAGGGTGGGGCTATTTTCTTCAAAATCTTCGTGTCACATCCTTGAACGACATTAAACTTAAATACCAACTTTGGTTTTTAACCTAATTTTCATTTTTGAGTTATGCTGTCCACAGACTGACAGACTGACACACAGACACACACACGGACCTTTTTCTAAAAATGCTTTTTTTGGATTCAGGGAGCCTCAAAACATATATTTCCGGTGAAATCTCGACATCGAATTTTTGGATGGAATACAATACTTCCCCTACTTACCAGTAGAGAAAGTAAAAAAGGATCGTGCGTGTGTAAAAAACGAAAAATCGGTTAAAAACCAAAGTTGGTGTTTAAGTTTAATATCTTTTAAGGATGTACAACGAAGATTTTGAAGAAAATCCTCCACCTTGACCTGCACTTTACGTGGAAAATTCTCACTTTCTCAGAAATGGCTCTAACGATGTTGATTAAAATGTCATATGTTTAAGATATTTTTTATGCCAAGTGAAATGTATATTTTGAATTTTCTGGCTATAGCCTATGTAGCTCTGTTTGCTCTTGATGACTTTTGCATAACTGGGTAAAGCGTAAGAGATAGACCGAATCTTACTATACAAAAAATGTTGATCTGATTAAAGCACGCAACTTAATGTCTAAAGTATTTCGTTTTGTGGAGCGAACCATTTCGGAGATATTCCTTGTTATTTGTGCGAGTTTTGCTATACTTATACTTGCCTGTGCAAAGAGAACGGAATTTTAAAGCCTTCATATAGCGACCAACTTTTCAAAGATTTGACTATCGCTCAAAGCCTACTGTATTCCCACATTCCCCTTGTACCTACAAGGAAATAAACAATAAGATAATTTCTTCAAATGTTTATCCCAACTAACATGAAGCTAGAGGAATAAGAGTTTGTAAGTATAGTACAAGAGTAGAGAAAGCCATGTGAGTGCAACTCATAAGATTTTTTATTAAAGTTAAATTGCATCAAGAACTATTCTTTTTTTTAATTGTTCAATTTATATCCCGCCTTTAACTGCAGAGGTCATATCGGTGGCCTTGCCTATTGCCAAATGGTGTTACTCGTTGAACAGTGGGTTTTTCCACCTTTGGGGTTTTTATACGTTAATTCACACTTTCATTCATACCCCTACCCCCCTGCCAGGAATCGAACCCGGGACCCCTAGCACAGCAGGGAGGTGCTCTACCAACTGCGCCACGGGGCCAGCCAGGAATTATCTTGTTAGAACTTCTAAGGATGTTTTGTACACTTTGTTTTTGTAAATAAGTATAACTGTAATTAATGTAATAAATTTTAGAGTTAAAATTACAGTACATTTTAAGATTGTGTCGTAGACTTTTAGAATAACAAAACAGGAACCTAAAAATTGTTGGTGTTAATTTTCTCACGAATTCGAAGAAAAGTGGCCTACGTAGGGCATACGTCATGAAAAAAGTGTAGCTAATAAGAAAACATAATTGAATTAAGTTGTACGTGAAATTTAGGTCTCAAAATTCCACAGAAATGAAAAATGGAGAATTGTTAGGATTTAGGTTCAAACATGTGGAGTGTGTCTGTTGCCCAGCCAAGGACGTGCTATAGAGGACAATAGGTAGCTTACATGCCCCCGAAGTAGGCATGGTCGGAATGTGCATCATGTGCATGACTGGATTTAACCCAGATTGGTATCTAGCTTTCTGGCAAGCAGAGCGCGATGCTTGACCTACCTCAATAGCAGCGGCTCGTCAACCATACTGCGCTCTTCATACTCTTAATGTTTTCTCTGAGATTATTTCAAATTTTATTCAGAAATTTTGTGTCTAGCTCTCTTTTTTCTCGTCTTACCTCCCTTCCTCTCCTCTTTTCTCCTCTTCTCTTTTCATCTATTCTCGTTTCACGTCTTCTTTTCTCAGCACTTCTCTATCTTTTTCTTCTTCTCTCCCCTCCCCTCCTCTCCTCTTTTCTCTTTTCTTCTCTTCTCTTTTCACCTCTCCACTTTTCTCTTCTTCTCCACTTTTCTCTCCTCTTCTCTTCTCCACTTTTCTCTCCTCTTTTCTTCTCCACTCTTCTCTCCTCTTTCCTTTTCCTCTTTTCTCTTCTTCACTTCTTTCCTTTTCTCTTATCTGCTCCTCTCTCTTCTTCTCTCCCATTTTCTCCTCTTCATTTCTCTCCACTGCTTGTCTCTCCTCCCCTCTCCTTTTCGCCTCTTCATCTCTTACCTTCCCTCCTCTTTTCGCCTCTCCTCTTATTTCCCCTTCTCTCCTTTCTCCTTCCCTTAACTGCTCTTCCCTTCTCTCCTCTTTTCCCATCTCCATTTTCTCTCCTCTCCTCTTATTTCCCCTTCTCTCCTTTCTCCTTCTCTTAACTGCTCTTCCCTGCTCTCCTCTTTTCCCATCTCCATTTTCTATCCTCTCCTCTTATCTCCTTTTCTCTGCTCCTGTCTCCTCTAGTCTTCTCTCATCCAGATAACTAAACAAGTATAAAGTTTTAATTATTTAGGAAATTTAATATCCACAGAAGGAAGAGCTATTAATGCAAAAACACAAAAGTATAAAAAGTTAAACTGTATTACAAAACACGTTTTGGGAAATATATGTCAATAGATACGAAACTGCACTACATATCACTTCAAAAGCAACTCTTTCCTATGGCAGTGAAATTTGGATTTTAAATTTAAAAAATATGCAAAAATTAGAAGCAGCACAGGTTTTTAAGACCATTATTAGGCTAAACAAGACTCGATCATCAAAGAAATGTGGACATAAGAAACAAACTGAAGGTAAATAATATCACAGAAGACATACAAAACCATAAGAAAAACTGATTCTATCATCTGCAACGCATGACTCTTCACCGACTGCCACGTTTAGCGTATAACTATCGACCGCATGGCAGAAGGAACCCTGGAAGACCGAGACAGATGGCACGATCAGCGAGGAACAGGCCTTGACCTAATCCTACATTTGCTCATGATAATGATATTGTGGCTCAAATTCACTGTCAACGCATTATTTAGCAACGATTAGAAACGAAAATATGAGTGCTTTAAATTATTTGCTATATCTAAAGCATATTTAAGATATTTCCATAGTCTGTTATAGGGATGTTTCGCAATGCAATGTAGAAGGTGAATGGACATTTGCCTGCTTATCCCGTGTGACATTTCGGTGACACTTTTCGCTTCCTGCACATTTGTGATAGTACTCGACGACCTTGGATAAACTTGCCTAATGGGTTTCAGAGTGAAATACGGCAGAGGTCGACAGATGTGAAAATGCGGAACCCAAAGTTGCTTACAAGGGGAGCCTTTACACAGTTGTTATCTATGTACATGTTGTCAAACTTTCACTGCACGCTCCCTATCACACTTAGAGTTTTAAATCACAAATAGATATCTTTAATAACTTTTGACAGGAAAACACAATTTTACTTTTATTACTTGTACTAATTGCGTTGGACAGAAAAAATTTGATGTGTTGCACTCAAATGACTTTCTCTACTCTTGTACTAACTATTCCTACAAACTTATATTCCTTTATCTTCATGTTAGTCGAGATAAATATTTACAGAAATTGTCTTATTGCTAATTTTCTTGTAGGTACAAGGGGAATATGGATATACAGTAGGCTTTGAGTAAAGTCTTTTAAAGGTGGTCGATATATGAAGGCTTTGAAATTCTATTCTCTTTGCACGGCCAAGAGATAAGAAACTGAATAACGACCTTCGCTTTGAGAAAGATATTGTAAAACGCACACAAATAACAAGGAATGTCTTCGAAATGGTTCATTTCACAAGAAAAAATAAAAATAAAAATAAATAAATAAAAAAAAATAAAAAAATAAAAAATAAAATACATGCATTTGGACATAACTTGTGTGTTTTAACGAGATCTACATGATGTACAGTAAGATTTGGTCTATCAGCTATGCAGAAGTCACCAAGAGTAAGCAGAACTACATAGATTATAGCCAGAAAATTCAAAATTTGCATTTCATTTGTCATAAAAATATCTTGAACACATGGCATTTTAACCAAAATCGTTAGAACCATTTTTGAGAAAATCAAATTTTTCGAAAAATTTTCCATGTAAAAAGTGACTTAGGGTGGAGGGATTTTTTTAAACAATCTGTCGCATCCTTGAAAGATATTAAACTTAAATGCCAACTTTGGTTTTTAACCGATATTTCGTTTTTGAGTTATGCTGTTCACGGACACACACACACACACACACACACACACACACACACACACACACACACACACACACACACATACACACACCCACATTGACCTTTTTCTAAAAATACCTTTTTGGATTCAGGAGGCCTCAAAGCATGTATTTTCGGTGAAATTTCGACATCGAATTTTTGGGCCGGAAGCAATACTGCCCCTACTTACTATACGTAACACTTAAAGCTATTGAAAAGTGGACAAGAGATTTTTTTCACTCTTCTGGTTTCTGAAAAAGAGGATTCAATCCTTCAATATAACTTTTATTACAAATTATCCTGTGGCTGAATTAACTGACATGTCTTGAGCAAATTTGAAGTGTAGTATTTTTCCTTCTTCTCAGTTTCTGAACCGGATTGTTACAAACAACATTATATGGAGCATTTTTAATGTGGAAAAGTGCAAGAAAAATCAAAGTGAGTTGCAGACATGGGAGGGATATTCAGGTGATTAGACCACGTGCTCATGGACATTTAAACGGTCACGTTTTGACGCTTTAAAAGGCTGCGAGTCGAGAGCAAAAGTTATATGCTGTAATTGAACCTAATGGTTCAGCAATTTTTTAAAAGTAAAAACTAATTGTGAATTTTTAAAAAGTTTTAACCAAGTTTTGGCTGTGAGTACCAGGTAATACATCTGAAGATTAAAAAAAATCTAGTTTTCTTTATTGCTGTGGTTTTTCAACTTATAATAAAAACATAATAGTATATTATGCAACGAGACTATAATGGTAGTCATTAAGACACGATTATATATTAGGGAACGAGCAAAGCGAGTTTCCTAATTTTCATACGAGTGCCTTAATTACCATTATAGTTAAGTTTCATACGACAATTTATGCTCGACCATATACCTAATTTTATAGTTGAAATATTGTAAAATGTTGTACACTCACCAGGGACAATGACCTACACATTGCATCAGCTGATGTTTGGAGTTCTGCGCAGGCGCTAAACGATCGATTCGTTTCCAGCACGTCACAGCTGCATGATGAAAATGATAATCTTGGAATGCTACGTAACACTGAAAAACAGAAGGCAAATTGAATATATTGGTTTTCAGAGGAAACTTTATTTCATTTATTAGTTATTCATTGTACAATTAGTGAAATTTATTGTGCTTAGTGCAACATTCTTGGAATTTGATGCTGTGTTGAGGTTAATTTGTGTGTTTGTCCGACATTTTATTGGTTTCTAAACTCGCGCTAGTTACCTTTCGAGAATTAATCGATATTGCGCTTTGCCATTGCTGCATGGGAATTCTCTGATTGGTGCAACACCTGTCCTTTAATGAAAGTTTGAACTTAAGGAGGTCCATTAAAGGATCGCTTTCAGACTTATAATTAATAAATTTGGGTATAGTTGGGCGTGAAAATAATTTATAGATATTTTAAAGTTCGACACTTGGTCGAGCATATATAGTCGCATGAAACATGACTATAATGGTAGTAATTAATAGATTCGTATGAAAATTATGAAACTCGTTCCACTCGTTGCATAAACATACTCGTGTCTTAATCAGTTACCATTATAGCCTCGTGGCGTAATAAACAGTGCACAGAAAAGTTTGACAAATCGCTGCTTAAGATATTAAATATTTTTAGTTATATGAAGTATATTTTTTCGTTCACATGTTTTTTAACTTTTCAACTCTTTGAATTTCACTTATGGAAAAGAGTTAATTTCAGCTTAAATATTTCATATTTTTACTTTCTCTACTACGTACTTACCGAAAGTAGAGAAAATATTGTATTTCACCCAAAAATTCTATACCGAGATATCACCGGAAATAAATGTTTTGAGACGTTTTGAGACTCCCTGAATCCAAAAAAGCTAGCATTTTTTGGAAAAGATCTGTGTGTGCGTGTGTCTTGAACAGTAGATATAACTAAAAAACCAAAAGTCTATTAAGTACCAAACTTGGTATTTAAGTTTAGCATCTTCCAAGCATCTGACGCGAAGATTTAAAAAAATTTCCACAACTATTTTTTACATTGAAAATTGTTATTTTCTAAAAAAAATGCTCTCGACGATTTTCATGAAAATACACGTGTTTAAGCTATTTTCATGAAAAATGAAATATTTATCTTGAATTTTTTGCAAATAGCCTCTTAAGTCCTCTTCATTATAAATAAAGTTTTGCATGTTCATTCATTCATTCATTCATTCATTCATTCATTCATTCATTCATTCATTCATTCATTCATTCATTCATTCATTCATTCATTCATTCATTCATTCATTCATTCATTCATTCATTCATTCATTCATTCATTCATTCATTCATTCTTTCACTCGCGCACTTAGTCACTCACTCACTTATTTACTCACCTATTTACTCACTTACTCACTCACTTATTTACTTATTCATTCATTCATTCATTCATTCATTCGTCCGTCCGTCCGTCCGTCCGTCCGTCCATCCATCCATCCATCCATCCATCCATCCATCCATCCATCCATCCATCCATCCATCCATCCATCCATCCATCCATCCATCCATCCATCCATCCATCCATCCATCCATCCATCCATCCATCCATCCATCCATCCATCCATCCATCCATCCATCCATCCATCCATCCATCCATCCATCCATCCATCCATCCATCCATCCATCCATCCATCCATCCATCCATCTATTTATCTATTTACTTATTTATTTACTTATTTATTTACTTATTATTTATTTATTTCGGAGATATGGCAGAGATGGTTTGAGTTTTCAAATACTTATAAGTTTCTCAAATAGGAAATCGTTATTATTTTTTTATTTTTAATCTCCTGTTGGTGCAAAGAGAACGGAGTTTCAAAGCCATTACGTAGCGACCAGCTCTTGAACGATTTTATTATAGCTTCATTCTACTGTATTCACTTGTTCTCTTTGTACCTATAAAGAAACATGCAATGAATCACTTTCTGCAAGTGTTTTATCTCTGGGACAGTGAAGGTCGTCTGTTGCTGTTGTAAATGCAACTGTCTAGCCTAGTTAAATCATAGTTGTTACTCTTAATGTGCCTTTAGACGAGTTTGTGACTGGTTCAACCTCACCTTTTCCCCAGGAAGTGGAATGAAGTCTCCAAGCAGCTCTGCTGGATAGTGCTTTGTTTCTTCCGTAAACCATAAATTAGTCACGTTCACAATTACTGTCAAACAAAATCGAATATGAGTGTCTCTATGGTCGAGTACTCAGTGGTCTGGCGGCTGGTGCAGCACAGCGGGGTCCCCTAACATTTCCAGATTAAACATCCCCTACCGTTCTTTCGATCTCCTCTCTGTCCTCACACACAGAGAAGAAACTCTTCTCTTCAAAGCGCCCCCGTCAGAGATGGATACAGACCCCCTTAGATACCGTGGTGCGGGCACTGCGGACCCCTAGCACTCGTGGTACTTGTCACATTACCAGAAGTACGCCACGCCGCGCCGGGCCGAACATTCGAGCCTCTCCCAGAAGGGAGCTGTTCGAATTGGGTTGAACTCGACGAGACAGTGGTTCCGGTTACCCATGAGAAACTGGGTACGCCTGGGCCATGCTCAGGTGTAGCTGTGAGACACATCAGCGTTCTCCAGTACTAACCTGAGAGGTAGTAGACGGGTGCTAGGTACCGCCGACCTCTCGGCAATATTCCCTAACGGATTGACCATTCGGCCCTCATTGACCAAGAAAATAATCACTCGAGGTTGAAGAGGGAACACCCCTGAAACAGCCATAGGGCGAAATAAGCCCTGGGCGAGATAAACCCAAGGGCAAATTAGCCTTAAAACCCCATAAAAATGGAAAATGCCCATGAGAAACTGGGTTCCGAGGGTCAGTGTGGGTTGTCAATCTTGCCTCCATATGTAAATCAATTGCAGTGCGTTAGTCTCACAAAAATTCCAAAGTGGCCGGCCGATTTGAATAATTTCTTTTTTGTTTTGTTCGCCTCAATACGCCTCTATTACATTTAAAATCCTTTGTTTCCTAAGATAAGGTAGTGAATTTTGAGAATGGATTTGGTTAAATCGAATTTAATTACATTTTTGAACATTCATTTTGATAAGCCAGTCTAGTAAGTTAAATTGACTCTGCAGACTTGGGAAAAAAAAAACAACAACAACAAAAAACTGATGTGTTGCACTCACATGACTTTCTCTACTCTTCTACTAACCATTCTTACAAACTCTTATTCCTATTTCTTCTTCGTGTTAGTTGAGATAAACATTTGCAGAAATTATCTTGATGTTTATTTCCTTGTAGGTACAAGGGGAATATGGGAATACAGTATACTTCGAGCGATACTCAAATGTTTTAAAGCTTTCAAATTCCGTTCTCTTTGCATGGTTAACATATAAAATATTGAATAACGATGTTCCATCTGGAAGTGTAAGTTCTCCAAAACTCACACAAATAACAATGCATATCTCCGAAATGGTTCAATCTATAAAAATTTTATTTGGACATGAATGGTGTATTTTAGCAAGATCTACATTTTTTGTATGGTAAGATTCGGTCTATCTCTTACGGTTTACCAGTTATGCAAAAGTAATTCAGAGTAAATAGGACTAAATGGGCTATAGCCAGAAAATTCAAGATATACATTTCATTTGTCATAAAAATATCTGAAACATGGCATTTTAATCAAAATTGTCAGAGCCATTTTCAATAAAACAAAAATTTTCAAAAATTGCCATGTAAAGGGTAGTTTAGGGTAGAGGAATTTTCTTGAATATCTTCACGTCGCACCCTTGAAAGACATTAAACTTAAATACCAACTTTGGTTTTGAGCCGACTTTTCTTTTTTGAGTTATGCTGTCCACAGACTGACAGACACACAGACTGACACACACATGGACCTTTCTGTAAAAATGCTTTCTTTTTTTTATTATTCAAGGGGCCTCAATACATATATTTCCGCTGAAATCCCGACTTCGAATTTTTGAGTGGAATACAATACTTCCTCTACTTATGTAGTAGAGAAAGCAAAAATTCAATTTTGTTTTAGCGAGACTCGAGAAATTAGTTTGAAGATTTCTATACTGTTAAGCTCTCAAGGTAAGTTCAACAAATTTGAGTGATAGTGAAAGCAATTCTGTGTCGTTTTACAGTGTTCATTACAATGCCACGGAGAGGACGAGCTGAAGTGTTACTATTAATATATGGCGTTTGTGGTGAACCTATCGTTTGACAACTGCATCTATTACATTTAAAATCGTTTTTTCGTATAAGAAAGCTATCTGTCTCAATGAACTGGAGTTGGAAGATTGATTAGGATCGATTATCAACCACAATCACAGTTACAATCAAATCAATTTTAGGTGGTACGAGGTTCACCGGGTCATCTAGTACGAGTATCTATATTTCTGAAGCTCACACGGCACGCCGCGAGTCACACCAGTCCACCGTGCCCAACCCTGTAAAAAGACAGGAACATTCAAGGTAGTAGCAATTCCATCCCAGCATTCGCCTACGGACCTTGAAAACCATGTAATTATAATACAGGATGTCCACAAAATAACTATTTCCTTGAAAACGATGTACTTCATACTGTATAATTTTTGTGTGCACTACAGACATCTTTTACATTGCTTACCATTTACTGCACCTCACCGATCCCTTTCAACATGTCTTCCGTTGATATCTCTGCACTCTTCCTATCTGCGTACGGTTGCACGAAATGCATTTCGCATATATTGAGGTGTGGTTAGTAGGTGAGCTATCAAAAGAATGAAGTTATGCACGTTTTGTCTATAGAGCAGACGGACAGAACCGGTTCCCCACACTGTGCCGTCACATGCACTACCAACGCGCATAACTTTAACCCTCTTTTATGTAGATGGACTACTAAGCCTGGTGATTAGGGTCACAGAATCACGAATTCTAGCTATCAGCTGATCAATGTTAGTCGCGTTTCTTGTGTAGACTTTTGATTTAAAAATCCCCATACAAAAAGCTTAATGGGGTAAGGTCGGGGATCTTGCTGCTCATGGTTTCCAGCCTCCTCGTCCTATCCACCGATTGGGAAACACTTCATTCAAGTAGTCCCTGACCACTATCGTATAGTGGCATGAGGCACCATCATGATGTTAAACAACCGTGTCTAAGATATCTTGTTCCAATTGTGGCTACTAAGCCTGGTGATTAGGGTCACAGAATCACGAATTCTAGCTGTCAGCTGATCAATGTTAGTCGCGTTTCTTGTGTAGACTTTTGATTTAAAAATCCCCATACAAAAAGCTTAATGGGGTAAGGTCGGGGATCTTGCTGCTCATGGTTTCCGGCCTCCTCGTCCTATCCACCGATTGGGAAACACTTCATTCAAGTAGTCCCTGACCACTATCGTATAGTGGCATGGGGCACCATCATGATGTTAAACAACGGTGTCTAAGATATCATCTTGTTCCAATTGTGGCTGCAGAAATGCCCTCAGCATATCCAAGTAACAGGCACCATTAATGGCATTCTCTCTAAAAAAGAATGGTCCATAGATATTTGACTGCATGATTCCCAACTACACATTGGTCTTTGGACTGTCTCTGATATGCTCAATGAAATCAGTTGGAGGTTTCTGGGCCCAAATGCCCAGTTATGACGGTTGACGTATCCACTTACATGAAATGTTGCCTCATCAGTAAACAATACGTGTGACATTAAATCATCAGTCTCCATACAATCCAACAAATCTATCCACATCGCCATGCGCTCAGCAAAGTCCTCGTCATAGAGTTGGGTAACACTTGCAAATGATAGGGACGCTACTTCACCACTTTGAACACTGATTAGGACAGTGTGCAGGTTTAGAACTTCATATTGCGTCAATGTGAGCTGCGCTTGTGGAAGGTGGACCTGATCGAAACTCGTCAGCAACAATGTCTGTTCGTTGAAACCTATTTAACAGTTTCCACATTGTTTTGTTCGTTAGTCCATCTGTTCTAAATTTCCGTTGACATCGTCGTTGCAGCTTAACGCACGGAGCACCCTGTAGATGCTATGTGACAACGACAATACGTTCAGAAATAGTCAATATATACAGGAAACAGTTTATTGAAACACCACAAAAACCAACTGTGGCATTTTCCCTGCATTATGACGCAGTCTGGTTATATTTGGTGACATTCCATCTGTTACGTTGCAGTAGTACTGCCAACTGTGCGCAAAATATAACCATGGTACCTAAAGCCACGGCATGTTATGTTGCCTCAGAAGCCCTTTTTACTTTCTCTACTGGTAAGTAGGGGAAGTATTGTATTCCACCCAAAAATTCGATGTCGAGATTTCACCGGAAATATATGTTTTGAGATCCCCTGAATCCAAAAAAAGCATTTTTTGAAAAAGGTCCGTGTGTGTGTGTCTGTGTGTCTGTCAGTCTGTGGACAGCAGAACTCAAAAACGAAAAGTCGTTTAAAAGCCAAACTTGGTATTTAAGTTTAATGTCTTTCAAGGATGCGACACGAAGATTTTGAAGAAAATAGCCCCACCCTACACTACCCTTTACATGGAAGATTTTTCGAAAATTTTGATTTTCTTGAAAATGGCTCTAACGATTTTGATTAAAATGCCATATGTTTGAGATATTTTGATGACAAATGAAATGTATATCTTGAATTTTCTGGCTATAGCCCCTGTAGTCGTATTTACTTTGGACGACTTTTCCATAACTGGTAAACCGTTAGAGATAGACCAAATCATACTATACAAAAAATGTAGATCTTGCTAAAATACACAATTTATGTCTCATTAAATTTTCTTGTAGGGTGAACCATTTCGGAGATATACCTTGTTATGTGTGTGAGTTTCGGAAAACGTAGAACTTTAGCGAAATGCAACAACGTTGCTCATTTTTTTATATGTTAATCGTGCAAAGAGAACGTAATCTCAAAGGTCAAAAAGATTTGACTGTCGCACAAAGCCTACTGTATTCTAACATTCCCCTTGTACCTACAAGGACATAAGCAGTAAGATAATTTGTACGAATGTTTATCTTAACTAACATGGAGATATAGGAATAAGAGTTTGTTAGAATGGTTAGTACAAGAGTAGAGAAAGTCATGTGAGTGCAACACATCAAATTTTTTTGAACCCGTTGCAGGGAAGGCAGCCAACAGAGTTTAAAACAAAATTCTGTTTAGACGCCATGTATTACTCTCTGCATGCGTAGTTTTGTCTTAAGTTGTTTTAGAGTATTATATATATATATATATATTGTTTTAAGAGGTGGAATCAGGACTGAAAAATTCAATGCCATAGCCGGGAGTTGAGCCACGGACCTTCAGCTTATCGAGCGGCTGCTCTAATCACTAAGCTACCATGGCCAACTTGCCAGTATGACGTTAAATTCTCCAACCGTTTCGTACTTTCCCGGTAGACCACAAGGGAATCTCACACTAGAGATAAAAACCCCAAGGGCGGCTTAAAATAGTAAGTACTTTATGTCCCGGGTTTAAGTAAAACATTGCCCACATACGGCTTGTGTGTTTAAAACACCAGCAGTAAGTTTGTTGGCATAAATAAATAATAATTATATATGTTGTTATTTTTGTGTTCGCAATACATTAAATGTATTACGATATTTAGCGTTCGGAAGTGATTTTATCCAAAAGTGTTATTGCAGAACAAGATTTGTCCAAGGTGAGTAGGTTCATGTGTTGTGTTGTTTTTAGTGTTTAACGCCCGCTTTTACTACTACGGCACCGCAGGCGGTGACACTGATGATACATGGAGTGAAGATGGAGCACCGGTGGAATGAGATGCCGGGGGAAACCGGAGAACCCGGAGGAAACCCGCCCCAGCGCCGATTCGTCCAACACAAATACCACATGCGGTTGCCTGGTTCGAACCCGGACCGCTCTGGTGAGAAACGAATGGTCTAACCACTCGGCTACACGCGGTTGTGTTGTGTGGTAACTATGTTTAAGCATTATTGTTTGAAAGCATGTTACTTTAACCTAAGATATTTGAAGTTAGAAATACCTTTTATTATGTAGGTTGGCAATACTGCTTTTTGGTGTAATGCCCACTGCAATTTAGTGTAATGTCGGCCATATTGAATTCTTGGGAACTGCCGATAAGCTGTTTCTCCAGTATTGCTCAGTGATTAACCTGTAACAACAAGACATTCGTAAGTTACCTCAAACACGAAATAGTTATTTATTTTGTGGACACCCTGTATAATTTCATTGGAGGTGCCACAAAAGTTGGTTTCTTTATTTACCTGATCACACATTTTTCCTTGCACTGAATAGGATTACTGTAACTCGCTTTCCAGGAGGGGTATAACACCTTGATAGAAATATCCTGTTAAAGAAAATGCAATTTTGCAATGTGTCGTAAAGGGATCGAGAGGTGAGGAAAGAACGATTCCTTTCTGTTCAAAGCGAGAAGTTGACGCACTACCGGTTCTAGAAGCAAGGTGAAAGTCTGAATGTCGGAAACCGCATAGTACATAAGTCTTGGCATTACCCATTACAAGGCACGCATAAATAACGTTGCGGTTCGGTACTATGTAATTTGTGCTACATTTCCTAGGGTAATAAAACGTGGAATGTACTCACGGAACATCAGCAATGTGATGTGTTATATTCACATGACCTTTTCAACCCACTATCGTTTATTGTTGTATAGTTTCTACAACTGTTCTTACGAAAGCTTATTTTCTCTATTTACCACCCACACAGTAGGTACAGAAGGTATTGTATTCCACCAAAAAGTTAAATACCTACACCGGTTTCACTGGAAATGCACGTTTTAAGGTCCTTGAATCCAGAAGAAATAGCAAATAGGCCAATGTGTGTGTTCGTAAGTCTGTGAACTGCATACTTGTAAAACGTAAAGTCAGTTAAATACCAGACCTGCTATTTACGGAAATTTTTCGTAAATTTTAATTTTCTAAAAAACTGACACTAGCGATTTCAATTAAAGTGCTACAAGTTTAAGATATTTTCATTATTATGAAATGTATATCTTGAATTTTCTAGGAATATCTTCTGAAGTCCTCTTTATTATGAATGACTTTTACATAACTGGTAAACCGTAAGAAGTAGACAAAATCTTACTATAGAAAATATAGATCTCGTAAAGCATACACTCTGTCGAATAGATTTTTTAATAGAGTTAACATTTTGGGATATTCTTTTATTAATTTGAGTTTTCCAATGGGAGGTCGTTATTCATTCTTTTCTTCTCATTATGCAAACAGAACATACCGTCCAGCTCTTTAAACATTTGGCTATTGCTGAAGCCTACTGCATTTCCCTATTCTCATTGTACCTACAAACAAATAAGACTAACAGAAAGTAGAGACAATAAGCTTTTATAAGAATAGCTTGTTGAAGAATGGGTAGAAAAAGTAATATAAATGTAATACTTCCGAATTTTTCAGTGTGATTCTAGCTTATTTTGTATCTGTTGTTGAATATGCGTCTGAAAGTTTCTTCCTCGTGGGATTTCAAGGAGTGTTATACCTATACTTCTATACACTAACAAAATGTATATTGAAACTACTAAAGTCAACATTTGTCACATTCAGTACGAAGATAAATATAAAGATTGTTATGTATTACTTGTAGGACATTTTATGAACGTAAATTATATTACCCACCTCTGTGTTGTTGACGTTAGTATCTGCCTCACATTCAAGAGGTCCTGGTTTCGAATCTCGGTTAGAGCGAGTTATTCGGATAAGACTTCTTTCCCGAAGTTTTCTGGCGGCGCCGTGGCCGAGCGGTTAGCGCGCTCGCCTACCACCTAGGCGGCCCGGGTTCAATCCCAGGGACCCGCATGTGGTATTCGGGTTTTCTCCGGGTGCTCCGGTTTCCCCCGCCATCTCATTCCACCGGTGCTCCATCTTCATCAGTGTCACCGCCTGTGGTGCCGTAGTAGTAAAAGTGGGCGTTAAACACAGCAACAACAACCCGAAGTTTTCCCTTATACTGAGAAGACGAATGTGTGGTAACTTAAAGATCTATGGACCCCGGGCTCATTTGAGTATCATTTCACTCATTTCATTCTTTGCCCGATGTGACTTACCAGGTTAATCGACGTTAAACTTCAAGCAGGAAAAAAATTATACACACAAGGCTTTAGGGGTATGAGTGCACAGACTTTAATGGCGGCTTCTTGACGTTTAGCCGAAACGTAAATTCCTCTACCATTACTGCATAGCTGCATATATAAAAAATAAAATTGGTTTAGTGTTTGATTGCCCATATATATCACATATCACCATACCTTAGTGGTTTACTTCTACAATTAGCATAGAGAAGTCAAGCTTCAAAGATAACTTATTCTTGTCTGTTCCATTGGTTGCTAAAATAACTCGATTAGTCACAAAATGATGTTAAATAATTGGATTCCAGCGTGTCTAGTGGAATAAATTAGTAGACATACACTTAGCAAAATTGATGTGTGTGTAAAAGGGAAGATCAGGAATGTTGACAGTAGAAACTACCTGGCTATAAGAGCTTGAAAGAAAACCACCCATTCTCTTGTTACTTCCAGTAGCTGATAAGAAGCACACATACACTTGAAAAACCAGTTTTCAAGGCTGGCCTAGTTTGCACTTCCACCAGTTGTAGGTGTGAACGCGTGCTTGGCAGTGGAATCGCATTAGTAAACAAAACATTCAAATTTTCTGCCCTGCTTTATTGCCAGACTGTGCAGATGTATTCGATAATGTTTAATTATCTCCTTTATCTTTCACGATAGATGAATCTGGACTTTTTTATTCGACTTATTTGAATCTGCCATAACCCCGAAATCTGCACACTTATGCCCATAACATCCTGTATATATACTTTGTCTGTAAATATATATGCAGTATGTGAGGTTTAAGTTGAAACACGAGCATTTACTGCTCCGAAACGCTTCTAGGAGTCGTGGTATGCGCTCATGACAGTCCAAGTGCTGATGAACACTGTCTTAGCCACTCTTCACTGCCTAGTCTACCACAAGTGTTGTGAACAGTTACACTTGATATATGGGCTAGTTTGCACATAAATGCGGAAAGTATCCTGATATGTTTGCTGGCTTTCCTATTGTTGCAACCGGATGTTGTGGAAAGAGGAAAAACCTTTACAACATGGAATTTTAATTGTAAGTTTCAATAGTAAAGATTTTGAAATTAGGCAGTTAGGGATTACAAGCTGCGCATGGAATGTAGTAATCTCTTTCTACTTTCCACGTTTGAACTTAGAGCAAATGGAAAATACATATTTATGCTCCACCATACTTTAGTGCAGCGGTTATACGCCACTGTACTGGACCTCATATCCATTCTTCATCACTACAGTGCTATCCATCAAAGGTACATCTGTTCATAACGATACAGCTACCCACCAATCAAAGGTGCACCTGTTCATAACGATACTGCTATCCACCAATCAAAGGTGCATCTGTTCATAACGATACTGCTATCCATCAATTAAAGGTGCATCTGTTCATAACGATACTGCTATCCATCAATTAAAGGTGTATCTGTTCATAACGATACTGCTATCCATCAATCAAAGGAGCATCTGTTCATAACGATACAGCTAACCACCAATCAAAGGTGCACCTGTTCATAACGATACTGCTATCCACCAATCAAAGGTGCATCTGTTCATAACGATACTGCTATCCATCAATTAAAGGTGCATCTGTTCATAACGATACTGCTATCCATCAATCAAAGGTGCATCTGTTCATAACGATACTGCTATCCATCAATCAAAGGTGCATCTGTTCATAACGATACTGCTATCCATCAATCAAAGGAGCATCTGTTCATAACGATACTGCTCTCCATCAATCAAAGGAGCATCTGTTCATAACGATACTGCTATCCATCAATCAAAGGAGCATCTGTTCATAACGATACTGCTATCCATCAATCAAAGGTGCATCTGTTCATAACGATACTGCTATCCATCAATCAAAGGAGCATCTGTTCATAACGATACTGCTATCCATCAATCAAAGGAGCATCTGTTCATAACGATACTGCTATCCATCAATCAAAGGTGCATCTGTTCATAACGATACTGCTATCCATCAATCAAAGGAGCATCTGTTCATAACGATACTGCTATCCATCAATTAAAGGTGCACCTGTTCATAACGATACTGCTATCCATCAATTAAAGGCGCATCTGTTCATAACGATACTGCTATCCATCAATCAAAGGTGCATCTGTTCATAACGATACTGCTATCCATCAATCAAAGGTGCATCTGTTCATAACGATACTGCTATCCATCAATTAAAGGTGCACCTGTTCATAACGATACTGCTATCCATCAATCAAAGGTGCATCTGTTCATAACGATACTGCTATCCATCAATCAAAGGTGCATCTGTTCATAACGATACTGCTATCCATCAATCAAAGGTGCATCTGTTCATAACGATACTGCTATCCATCAATTAAAGGTGCATCTGTTCATAACGATACTGCTATCCATCAATTAAAGGTGCACCTGTTCATAACGATACTGCTATCCATCAATCAAAGGTGCATCTGTTCATAACGATACTGCTATCCATCAATCAAAGGCGCATCTGTTCATAACGATACTGCTATCCATCAATCAAAGGTGCATCTGTTCATAACGATACTGCTATCCATCAATTAAAGGTGCACCTGTTCATAACGATACTGCTATCCATCAATCAAAGGTGCATCTGTTCATAACGATACTGCTATCCATCAATCAAAGGAGCATCTGTTCATAACGATACTGCTATCCATCAATCAAAGGTGCATCTGTTCATAACGATACTGCTATCCATCAATCAAAGGAGCATCTGTTCATAACGATACTGCTAGCCATCAATTAAAGGTGCATCTGTTCATAACGATACTGCTATCCATCAATTAAAGGTGTATCTGTTCATAACGATACTGCTATCCATCAATCAAAGGTGCATCTGTTCATAACGATACTGCTATCCATCAATCAAAGGAGCATCTGTTCATAACGATACTGCTATCCATCAATTAAAGGTGCACCTGTTCATAACGATACTGCTATCCATCAATTAAAGGCGCATCTGTTCATAACGATACTGCTATCCATCAATCAAAGGAGCATCTGTTCATAACGATACTGCTATCCATCAATTAAAGGTGCATCTGTTCATAACGATACTGCTATCCATCAATTAAAGGTGCATCTGTTCATAACGATACTGCTATCCATCAATTAAAGGTGCATCTGTTCATAGCGATACTGCTATCCATCAATCAAAGGAGCATCTGTTCATAGCGATACTGCTATCCATCAATCAAAGGAGCATCTGTTCATAACGATACTGCTATCCATCAATCAAAGGAGCATCTGTTCATAGCGATACTGCTATCCATCAATTAAAGGTGCATCTGTTCATAGCGATACTGCTATCCATCAATCAAAGGAGCACCTGTTCATAGCGATACTGCTATCCATCAATCAAAGGAGCATCTGTTCATAACGATACTGCTATCCATCAATCAAAGGAGCATCTGTTCATAACGATACTGCTATCCATCAATCAAAGGAGCATCTGTTCATAACGATACTGCTATCCATCAATTAAAGGTGCATCTGTTCATAACGATACTGCTATCCATCAATCAAAGGAGCACCTGTTCATAACGATACTGCTATCCATCAATTAAAGGTGCATCTGTTCATAACGATACTGCTATCCATCAATTAAAGGTGCATCTGTTCATAGCGATACTGCTATCCATCAATCAAAGGAGCATCTGTTCATAACGATACTGCTATCCATCAATCAAAGGAGCATCTGTTCATAACGATACTGCTATCCATCAATTAAAGGTGCACCTGTTCATAACGATACTGCTATCCATCAATTAAAGGCGCATCTGTTCATAACGATACTGCTATCCGTCAATCAAAGGAGCATCTGTTCATAACGATACTGCTATCCATCAATTAAAGGTGCATCTGTTCATAACGATACTGCTATCCATCAATTAAAGGAGCATCTGTTCATAACGATACTGCTATCCATTAATCAAAGGTGCATCTGTTCATAACGATACTGCTATCCATCAATCAAAGGTGCATCTGTTCATAACGATACTGCTATCCATCAATTAAAGGTGCATCTGTTCATAACGATACTGCTATCCATCAATTAAAGGCGCATCTGTTCATAACGATACTGCTATCCATCAATTAAAGGAGCATCTGTTCATAACGATACTGCTATCCATCAATTAAAGGCGCATCTGTTCATAACGATACTGCTATCCATCAATCAAAGGTACATCTGTTCATAACGATACTGCTATCCATCAATCAAAGGCGCATCTGTTCATAACGATACTGCTATCCATCAATCAAAGGAGCATCTGTTCATAACGATAATGCTAACCATCAATTAAAGGTGCATCTGTTCATAACGATACTGCTATCCATCAATCAAAGGTGCATCTGTTCATAACGATACTGCTATCCATCAATTAAAGGTGCATCTGTTCATAACGATACTGCTATCCATCAATTAAAGGTGCATCTGTTCATAGCGATACTGCTACCCACCAATCAAAGGTGCACCTGTTCATAACAAAGCTCCTATCCACCAATCAAAGACGACTCATGGGGAATTTCTCATTGCTGAGACATGTTGGTGGCTGTGTCTACGAAGGTGAACGGGTAACCCATTTGGCAAGTCCAAGGGCCGTGGTTCTGCCTCTGGATGTAACTAGATTTTTGAGTTCTGACCTACCCTTGGCGTATCTCTCTAATTAAACTTTTGAAATGTTAACCTGATGTTTAGATTATTTAGTAATTTGCTAGCTCCCCCTTGTATGGAATAGGGACTTATCCAAATTAAGTGAGGGGAAAGGCAGCATTGTTCATGTTAAGAACCTCTCTCTCTCTCCCTCTCCCTCTCTCTCTCTCACCCCTAGCCGGAGGTTCAAGTTACAGTTCTGGCAGTCTAAGTAGCACGTCGACTGCTCAGGGGGGAGGAGGTACTTAGCTGTTTAAAGCGCCCTGTCCTCAAAGGACACTTGTTCCCTCTTTGTTTAGCAGCGAGTGCCTTACTCATCATTTTCCTGCGTTAAATAGGACGAGAGTCTTACTTGCAGCGCAAATCACACCTCAGCGGTCGATTTCGCACAGCCATAAACTATCTGACTCTTCACAGATAATGGCTCTTTCCCTCTTTTCTGCCTTGTTTGTGTCATTCCTTTACAACTCTTTATTGCATTGCAGCCAAAAATTAGGTACCGAGATTGCACAAAAAGTAAATTGAGGCTCCCTGAATCCAAAACGTTCTAGAAAAACGTTCGTCCGCGTGCGTATGTGTTTGTGTGTGCTTGTGTGTGTGATCAACATATAGTGAGTGTAAAAAGTATGAAAGGCCGGAAGCGTGTGCGTTTTTCTATAGATATACTGCACATGAACTTTACTGTTATCGCTCGCGCATGTAAACAACTGCAGGTAGCTACAGCCTAACCATGAAAACCGTCTCACTACAGACAACCTACAAGCATCATATGAACACTAAAATAACAATCACTCCACGTCTGCAGCTCACTGCGAGAAGAAACAAAACAGTCGCGTTATACTACACCTTGAACTTGCATCTGCATACACTTGCAAGGCAATGCTTCACTAGTTTGCAGAGTACTACGTTACATTGTTTTCGATTCTTACTTCTAGTGGCAGTTGTTTGCACAATTGATGGCCATGCTGTCCTTCTGACGTCGTTCATACTCTGCGTCCAGCTGACCTGTATCGCATGGGAGCGCACATCGCTCCGGCCTTTAGTTATATTGTTTTAAAGCATATTTTGTGTTTAAAAACGCATACGTTTCAACAAATATGATAGCAAACAAAGGCTTGATCCAGTGGGAAGTCGCGGGTTCAAGTCCCCTGGCCGACCTTCCTGACTTTGGGTTTTTTCGGGGGTCTTCCTAGGTCACTAAGGCGAATGCTGAGGTTATTTACATCTGACGTTTGACTTACCTTTATTTCATTAATTTCATTCTATCAGGTTGTAAGAGTCAGCAGTGTCACCAGTGGGTTACGCTACGGTGGGGCTTGCGCTCTGGAAATGCGGTGCTCGGCTGAGGGACTGATTCATCAGCCGACCTGGCTGACTGGTGGCGGGCTCCCTGTGGCGACATGGAACTCCATTGGGTTGAAGAACTTGCCTGCACCTGTTAGAGACCCACCGTAGTTGTAATTCTGGCTGTGATGCGCTCTAGCCGCCTGTAGGGTACTTTCATCTCATCCTTCCTCCAGGGGTCTGACGCACAATAAGCCATCGGCTCACATGCCGGAATCCCTGCCGTAACAGACAGACAGACAGACAGACAGACAGACAGACAGACAGACAGACAGACAGACAAGGATGAATCAATAACGGCGCCTACCTTTCAAGGTTCACTAATAAAACCGCAATAACAGAAGTATAATATTTAGAAATTAAATTAAAAAAATCTGATGTGTTGCATTCACATGACTTTCTCTACCCTTGTACTAACCATTCTTACAAACCCTTATTCCTATATCTTCTTTCTTGATAGTTGAGATACACATTTGTACAAATTATCTTATTGCTTATTTCCTTGTAGGTACAAGGGGAATGTTAGAACACAGTAGGCTTTGTGCGATTGTCAAATGTTTGAGATTCTGTTTTCTTTGCACACTTAACATATAAAAAAATGAACAGCGATGACCCATTTCTCGAAAGTTCTAGTTTTCCGAAGCTCACACACATAACAAGGAATATCTCCGAAATGGTTCACCCTACAAGAAAACTTATTGAGACATAAATTGTGTATTTTGGGAAGATCTACATTTTTTGTATAGTATGATTTGGTCTAACTCTAACGGTTTACCAGTTATGCAAAATTCATCCAGAGTAAATACGACTACAGGGGCTATAGCCAGAAAATTCAAGATATACATTTCATTTGTCATAAAAATATCTCAAACATATGGCATTTTAATCAAAATCGTTAGAGCCATTTTCAAGAAAATCAAAATTTTCGAAAAATCTTCCATGTAAAGGGTAGTGTAGGGTGGGGCTATTTTCTTCAAAATCTTCGTGTCACATCCTTGAAAGACGTTAAACTTAAATGCCAACTTTGGTTTTCAACCGACTTTTCGTTTTTTAGTTATGCTGTCCACAGACTGACAGACTGACACACACACACAGACACACACACGGACCTTTTTCTAAAAATGATTTTTTTGGATTCAGGGGGCCTCAAAACATGTATTTCCGGTGAAATCTCGACATCGAATTTTTGGGTGGAATAGCCAACAGATATTTAGGATAGGCACCAAAAGTGATAATGCAGCTGAAGTAGTGTTCCGACATAATAGCTTGAAAGGCAGAACTACACTAGACGAGGTGTAACTTGGTACTTGCCTATTAGGAAAAAGAAAGAAATACTCACCATCTCTTTCTAAGCCGTCCCTCCTTTATAGCGAACCTAGTTACCCTTATACCACCGCAAGTAATTAGGGAGTTAATAGGGCTTTAAAAGGGTCTGACCATTTCAAGGAAAGAAACCCGAGACTTTGCTACAGCCCGTGCTAGACAAGGATAGTAGAAAAAGTGCCAAGTTAAAACTCGTCCACCATAACCAAGGTTCACTTGTTTGCTTACTGTGATTCTCTCACGAGAATGTGGCTGAAGCGAATGTATTTGATAACTCCAGCATTAGTTTTTATATATTTTGCGACAGCATATGACGAAATACAAACTATACGTTACTGAACACGGTTGGTTTCCCCGAGCGGCTAGGCGAATGCTGTGAAGTATAATTACATCCCTCGAAACTCTTGTCCCTTCGTTTCACCTCACTTTTCATTTCACTTCACATTTTATCCTGATTGGTCTTTCCAGGGTTCTAAGTGTCGACGGGAATTTCGGTGTGCACGGCAAGGACTTTGTTCTCTGAAAATCCTCGTCCTCAGGATCCTGGGAGGTCTATGAGGCCTTGGAACCACAGGGGATGTGTAAGTCCACGAAGGAGGGGAGGGCGGCCTTGTACGAGCCACCACCGTGGTGTTTAAATCTGTAGCCGTTAGAGACCCTGCCCTCCGCTGTCGTTTCTCCTCACATTCGGGCACCCCTAGAATCCTCTCACCTCACTGCTCCCTAACGGGGGCTTCTCTCCAGGGGCATAGGCACAAAATGGTATGTTTGCCAGTATGACTTTTGTAGTTGCTGTTGCCCTTTGCTTTGTGTGTAACCTGATGGAGTTAGTTGTGGTCCGTAGTATCAAGCCGAGGTATTTTAGTGATTTACAGTTTGCAGGATTTCTTGCTTCAGGAAAGTTTGTCCTCCCGGGCCATTTTACCCCCTTTCCTAAATATCATATGCTCAGTTTTCTCCTTTATTGAAGTTCTTTTCTAATAGGAAGACTCGGGGCCGTGTCGTCAGAGTAGATTCTAAACCTAACCTCTCTGCTTCATCTCTTGTTGGTTGAACTGTATCATAAGTGGCCACGTGAGAACTGAAGGGTTGTCCCCACAGAACTCCATTTGTCTGCATAATATTTGCTGATGTACTTGCGTTTTCCGATATCCGTAAACTGCTGCTTCTTAGTACATTGTGGATCAGGCATAAGAGGTCTTCATCACAACGAACGATTCTAGTTTTTAGGAGATGATGCTCCTGTTCAGTCTCTCAAAGCTTTTGAGAAGTCCGTGAATGCCTAATAGAATTTGCCTCGTGGTAGTCGTAAAGCATTCTCTGTGTCATCCAGAAGGCTTCTAATGACGTTAATTGTGTTTCTCTCTTTTCTAAAACCGACCTGCTCTTCAGGAATTTTATTTATCTGTTCTGTGATTAGCCTTGTAAGCAGTTTCAGGTGTATATTTTCTTAGGCGATCCCTCGATAATAGCTGGGCTTACGCGAATCTCCTTAGCTTTCGTAAAACCTCCTAAGTGTTGAGGTTTTCCGTGTTGTCGCGATGTTGCCCACTGCAGACACTAGTTCAGCAGGTCGGTTAGACTTAGAAGTGGGATCTCGGTTGATGACTTGCTGTGTTCATTAAAAATACCATCTGATCCATACGCTTTTCTGTTTTTGAGCTTAGATATAGTAGCCTCTTCCCCAGTAAATGAGTGGCTTTGCGGTGTTTATTGGGTATGCTCCTATGGATCTTTTTTGATTTAAGAAGTATGTGAGGTGTTCCTCTCAGATATCCTTATAATAATAGATCTACGTTTATAAAATGTTTACTCAAACGAATGTTGTATTTGGCTGATCTGAATTATGTTGGCTGAAGCGGAAGGAGGAGAAAAAATAGATTCATTAACTAGTTACATACAAATGATGTCCCAATACTCGCAATCGACTTTCCACCTGCCTGTCAATATGGTCATTCGTATCCGTTCTCGCTCCGGGGTATTGTCAACTAAAACACTATAGGTATGCCGTTTTGCTTCCCGTTCTCGGGGTATTGTGGACTGTACTTTATGCATAGATGGGGAAGGGTAAAGTAGGTTTCATTCTGTGGCTTTTTAACACCAGGAAGGATGAAGAGAATTTGTTAGTTGAGATTCTCCAGGTTTAATATGGCTTAGACTGACGTTAAGGATGAGAGGAAACCTTTTCACCTGTGTCTCGGGAGCAAATAACAAAGGCCATCCATCACTGCAAACGCTGTTTTCTGGCAAGTGTATAGAGGCAACGTGTCACCTGAACGCATTAAACGGTGACTTAGAAAACCTATAAACCAAGAGCTTGGGTATGCGAGGGTAACTTGTTCATATGTGGTGTTTACAACATTATTTTATATCAGCATTTTTACTTTCCCTGCCATGTACATGGTGGGTATAGGAGCATTCCATTCCATCCTAAATGCAATACCGATGTTTCACCGGAAATACACCTTTTGAGGTCCCCTGAATCCAGAGGAGAATTTTAGAAAAAGATCCGCGTGTGTGTGTTTGTGTGTGTGCGCACCCTTGCGCGTGCGTGTAAACAGCGTAATTCAAATTAAAAGTCGGTTAAATAGGACTAAGACAAGGAACGGATATAAAGAAGCCGGATTTTGTTGCTAAGAAGAAATAAACAAGACTAATTTTGCTGCTAGAACGAAGTAACAGCTAATAGCAATTTAATGAGAAAAGATAATAAATACAATGTACTTCTTTGTACTGCAGAGCATTTCATTATTGTTAAAACTCGATTTTCAACAGTCGTTTTAAATAAACGACATTCAAATTACCACCTGACTCAAGTTATCATTCAAGGAGATAAAAGATAAATAACCCGGATTGCCAATTCGCTGCTACGAGTCTCTTACTCCATACAACCAGCAGACCAATAAACAGAGACTTTCAATTACACTAAACAGATCAGTTTCAAAATCGCTCACCTCATGCCGGCGTGAGTGAAAACACCAAAAACATCAAAACGCAAAATAAATAAATACCATGAAATTCCGATACGAAATAGTGCCCAACGTGGGGACTGAATAGAATTTGGAAAAACACATTAGTTAAAGAGAGAAAATAACAAGAACACTTAAGAAAACCTGCTAGAACGTCCAGATTTTAAAGAACGCCCAGAACTTCTAGATCATCTGAAGTATATCACCACGACACGAGGGACCTTCAACATAATCCAGGAACCACAAAAAAGAGAAGAGACAAGCCGTTGGTGACGTCTAGAACTTCAAAATATAAGTAGCAAAATATAAGATAAACTTTTTAAAACAGTTCGCATTTAAAAACTGCATGTATAGTAGAAGGGCAATAATTAAATTTAATAGCACTGTTTGCATTTAAGAAATGGTAGAATAGTCCAGGTTACTTGTGATAATGTTAGCCAGGAAAATCTGAACAACACTTTGTTGAGTCAGATGGAACTGGAGATTAGAGATGTACACCAAAAGATAGCTAAGGAGCAGAAAAACATCTAGGTAAATCACTGAAAAACAAGACAAGTTAGCCAGTGATGAAATCGAGATAGCTAGGGAAATGTCAAAGAAACTACCTCAGCTCGCTACTGAAATAAAGAACAAACAAAGCCAGTTAGCAGCTGATATAAATATCAATATAGAAGAAATTAGATCTGAGTAAATTACATTTCAGAGTTATATAGCATAATGTGAGCGCTCACAATTATTAACGGGAAGCTTTCCCAGGTCCCGGGAACAACAACAACAACAACCCTTGGTCAACTTTTAACATCCTCGTTACCATTCGGCCTATTATATCTATATTGCACATATTAAACTCTTCGCTATAAAAATCATTCTACGCCACAATAACATGAAACAGCCGCTAGAGCTGTCTCTAGTTGCAAACTGCGGATATGAAACTGTAGTAGGTTCCAGCAAATGTGCGCCCTGACTCCTTCAGGTCCATTGAGCGTTGTTTTTTACATTCATTTGCAATAGTCTGCCACGATATTAGTGCACTTGGAGGAGAGGGTGCCACCACTTTGTTGACAATGCGTAACGTCATCAATGCTGGGGATCGGAGGGAAGCTAGGGACAAGATGAATGTATACCGCACTTGAATTTACTTGTCTCATGTCTAAAGAAAGGAAAAAGATATGTGTTGAAAAGAGAAGTAGGTACTCATCCCTCTGTCTCTCTTATGGCAAAGGTGGAAGAGGTTCGATTCCTTCCGTCCAATCAGTGCTGGACTAAAGAGGAAGTGTCATTGGACTTCTGGCGTTTCTGTCCGTAAACATTCTAATACCCTGCTCCTAACTTGCGTGGTGGAAGCGACCTTCCGCTCGTATGGTGCTAGAGGCAAGTAACCCCAAGGGAGGTATGCAACTGCACAATGAAGGCTATTACTACTTCTGTTGTTCTCAGCCTCGCTATTAAATGCAACTCGGAACTGCATATGCTTTCTTTACTTAACTGCAGTTCCGTTGCCTCGTCCACTTGTCCCGTAACTGTTTAAGTTTCTCCTCCCACTAAATGCATTCATATCGTGCCCTATTGTTAGTTTGTTTCTGTGCTATTCAAAACTGGTCATTAACTCAAAAAAATGACAAAAGTAGTAGAAATTAACAAAGCACAATAAAGTTAAACGCACGCTTCAAGGAATGACGTTTGGTAAAGCTAGAGTAATCCTTTTTATTTATTTATTTAAGATCGATCAGCAACAATGCTAGAGTAATCCGAAATAGTAATGTTCCCTGTACCCTATTTAGTTGTTGACTAACCCGCATTATGTTGGGTGAATTGGAAGCAGGTGAAAAAATAGCATTGTTCAGTCAGAAACAAATGACGTGTCAATCGACTTTTTACTTTTCTATCGATATGCATCCCCGTTCTCGTTCCCGAGGTATAGTAAAGCAAAATGTTGCACATTTTTATGTTCCCCGTTGTCGGTTTATTGTGAATCAGCCTTAAGGAAAGAGCGGACACTGCTCTTATGTTACGCAATCGTGTGATGTAACAGGGTATTGCATTTTTCTTTAACTTAACCCTGAACTTACATCTTATTAGTGTCAAAAGAAGACCACAACACAGAACGCGATATAACACAGGTACTTAATTGAAAGCCCTTACGTATAGGCGACGACTTTATGAATAAAAGACGATGTTGAAGTTTATCTAGCTATAGCCAAAGTGATGAAGATCCGGGTGTAAAATACACCACTCGTCAGTAAACACGATAGTTGTTAGACTACTCTTATAGCTAGAGAAATAGACAGGAATAGTTACTACAAGAGTCCGGACGTATTAAACCAAGATGGATGTCATGACACTGCCATGGAGGTAGGAGTTTTCATACCCAGTGTGAATACCTTCAATTGATAATAAACAAACACAACCCATACGTGCTATGTCTTCAGGAAACGTTTTCGGCACCTTATACCGCACATATTAAACAATCATAGTATTCAATAAATCCAAATTATGCTGGTGGATGTGTAGCCACTCACATTAAAAGCAATATCCGCAAAAAGAAATACTGCCCTTGAAGTCAGTGTAGTAGCAATTTTCTTAACTAGAACTGTTTATATTGCAACCCTTAATTGGTTAACTGTACCAGTGTAGACTATAGCCTACTCTCATCGCTTATAAAGAAATTACCAGAACCACTGGCGCTGTAACAGTGCTCATCACATATACAAAATATTGAATCATTATAAATCAATCTAGACTTACTTTCATTAGCTTCTACGGAACCCATGTATTATTATGCAACGCGCAACACTAATAGCAACATCGACCTAACAATATCGTCTCCTAACATTGCACATTTATTTCACTGTCAGTTTATTTGGTTGCCTATTTTTCCAATAGTCATAGGAATGTACACAAAACGAATTTAGTAAAATGTACTGTTTGAAACCATCCCTGTTTCTTATAGTGTTACGAGGTCTCGCAAGGCGTGAGGCATAGCTACTGACCGATGAACTGCTGACAGTTGCAATATGCGGCCAGAGGCGTGGCGCTGTAATGAGGACAAGGAAACGTAAGGAGAGAATGGGGAAGGATAGATGCTCCTGGCCTCGTAGAAATATGTAGTAGATGTTCTTGCATAAACGTTATTGTCGATTAACATGAAGTAAATGCTTTTTTTAAGAATAGCTGTTGAACATGGAGTAGAAAAACTTGTCATATGTTTAGAAAATAGTGCGCTTATCGAGTAGATGCAACATGTTTGTAATGTGCACAGTTATTACATGTACTTAACCATGCCCGATAGGCTGGTGTTGTAATTTTTGTCCATACACACACACACACACACACACACACACACACACACACACACACACACACACACACACACACACACACACACACACAGACACACACATTTCATGCAATAAACTACATATATAATGGACAATCTTTATGTACATCATACATCTTCGTACACAAAAATTCACAACACAGAATACTGATCTTCACAAAGTAAAATTTAAGGTTCCAAAATTATCTCAAAACATGTCTGAATTCACATAACTTTCATGTGTAATGAGTGGATGTCGGATTTGTGCATATTTCCATTTTTATTCCTCGATAGTTAAACATAAGCATGTAAGGGATAAAAATCTACGTTGCAATGATTTTTTTAGGAAAGTTTTATAGTGTGTATAAATGCACACCTAAGAGGTTAGTGGAAATTTAACTAATTTGTGCATATTTATGCATATATTTTACTTTTCCAGCAATGATTCTTGAAACACAAATTTTTCACTACGATACTTTAAGAAGAGAAAGGAGGGAGCAAATTTCTCTTTTATTGCTCTGTTTGTGTAGAAGGACTATCTTAATGTTTCTAAACCCATAGAAGGGCACCGAAAATGAGGAGAACATAACTATCAACTATGAGCGGTTCCTCATATAGTGTAAAAAAGGATGCAACTCGACAGCTTAAGATACAGCGTTCAATAATTATGTGGCAAATCTTTAAGGTTCGGTGTGGCCGATACGGTTCGTATTATGTTACAAACGAAGCCATGTTTCGTTGCTTCCAAAAAACTGTGAAAAATATTTAGTTTTTCATTCCAATAAAAACAACTAACGCTCAAATCGACTGAGGAAGAGAGAGCGTAATAAATATTGTGACAACTTCTCGTCGTTAACACAGTCTATAATCTTTCGTGCTATTAAAGCTCAGATTTCTATTTCTCATAATCTTTCTCAGTCCTGTTAGTGTCTTTCTTCACTTCCTCTGCCTCTCGTACCCTAATTACGACGTCACAATCAATCGTGACGCTCGTTGAATCTTCTTAAGATGACACACACGCACAACTGTCTCACACTCACTGACACACTGACCGACTCATGTCCGTAACTCAACTCTAAAACCCTTCCCTCTGTTCTTCTCAGGCCTCCTTATATACTGCTGATGTCGTCACACGGACCTTTCTCGACTTTTATACACACACGAAATGACTCAGCTAGAAGTCTCGAGAATGTCCTCGACACCCCTTTTGTTTCTGCCGCCTCGATTGTTAACAGTCACGTATACACAGTAGTCCCGCGAGGCAACGTCTGTGCCCTCTCGCCGGCAGGGCATGTGATGTAAAGTAGCTTGGTCCCCTCCGTCCTTTGTTGAACGCCTAGCCCAACGTCACAATATTAATTTTACTCGTATTAATGACTGCGTTTAAGGATACATTTACAATTTATTCATCAAGATTAATAAATGTAAGAAGGCTGAAATAATATGTTATTTTGATGCATATTTTTAACTTTTTACAACATACTTGCTAGATTTTTAGTGCATAATGTATGCATATATTCATACTTTATAGAGCACATAAATCCGAGCCCTAATAATGAGAATTAATCTCAATTAAAAAGAAGTAGAATATTTTGTAGAAGAGTGAGTAGAGAAAAGTATATGGATGTTACACATAAGGTATTTTCAGCTCTATTGTTCTTAGTCGTCCATATGCGTCTTGTTTACTCATGAAACAAATGCTTCTAAGATTTGAAGCTTCCACGGCGATGATTATGGATTAGAGCTTCTTGCGTTACCAGCCGTGTAATATATATGAAGTAGCTCGAGGTTTCGGCCATATTGAACTCCATGGCCATCATCAGAAAATGAATAAAGTTCAAGCAACTTCGTGAATATTACACGGCTGCTAACCCGAAAAGCTCTAATCAATACTGCTTCTGTCTGTTATAAGTAGACCTCAAATTTTAGGTTTTAGGCGTGTTTTTTCCTGAAGAAATATTCAAACCTAATTACATATGTTCACGTTTCATGCAAAATTACACCTTCTGTGGAAGTTTTATTGCACCTAAAAGTGCCTATTTTACCCCAATGTGCCTATTTCATGGTTTTTAGGCCTAAAATACTTAATTATAACAAACAGAAGTTATAAAATGGCGATATATTGTCAATTTAGATTTGAGCCGGAGTTTGAAGCACTGTACATCCCTAGATAAGAAATACTGAATGGTGAGGATGTAAGTCTACCGACACAAATTAACATGTCAAATTTAGCAAAATTTAAATATGTCTCACTCACTTCAGTTTCTGTGGAACGGTCCTTTTCAGCTTATAAACTGGTTCTTTCAGATAAAAGATGCAGTTTAACACCGGAAAATTTGGAAAAAATTAATAGTGATATATTGTAATGCCAATTATAAATAGGGCACAAATGCTAATAATTGAGATTTTAAAAAGACAAAAGCTGAAATAAAAAACATTGCGTTTGTATAGCAAATGTCTTTTTTTCCCGTTGTATTGTTCTGTTATAAATTTATAACCTCATTGGACTGCCATTTTATTTGGGATGTCTGTTACGGAGAAAAGAAGGCATTAATGTATATTTCGTAAATGTATGTTCCTTTAAGGACAATAAACACTTACTGGTTGTAGCAATTACAATTTTTTTCTATCCCTATTTGTTAATTTTTGCTATTTAATTTAACATATAGTATGCCAAATCTGGTGTTATATGTTAGTTATTAATCTTACAGTCTTAATTATCTTTCCAAGTTCTACAAAATTTAAAGAACCTAAAATTGCATTTTTAGGAGTATTTTAATGTTTTTAAAACATTTTTAGGTGCCTAAATGATCATTTTTAGTAGTATCAAAATCCGAGGTATAGTGATAACCAGGGAGCGGGGTTTTAGTAAGTAAACATAGGAATGAGATTAACAGCACGGAGTATAGAGCCGGCAGGTAGCGTGAGGGCTGTACTGCCTTCCACTGCGCAAGGTCGTCGGCGCTTCCACTTCCCGTTGTAAGTGCACGGTTAACTTGATGGATTTCTCACTAAAACCCCGCTCTCTGGTTATAAGTAAGGGGTAGGTAAAGCAGAAAATTAAGAGTATGAAGGTTTGGTGAATATTTCTGTTGCAATCATTTCTGCAAGAATTGTTATTTAGAACCATAACTTCAAACACCGCATAACTAAAACGCTGCAGTGCGAGAAGTGCTGATTGTTTAAATTCAATGTTTTAAACAGGAACTTGTTCTTTAAGACATGCTGTGTATGGTATTCACTTGTCCATCTTCACTTTGGGCCTTAAACTTAAGTCTCACAATATATGTGTGTTATTCATTTTGATTCCGCAAATTTGTTTGTTGTGAGTTTTTACTACCTCTATCATGTACACAGTAGACATAAGATATTGCATTCTACCCAAAAACTTTACACCGAGATTTCACTGAAAATACACTTCTGAAGTCTCCTGAATAAAAACAGAAAGCCTTTTTAGGAAAACGTCAGTGTGTGAACAGCATAACTCAAAAACGAAGAGTCGGATAAATACCAAGTTGGTAGGTATTTAAGTTCATTATCTTCCAAAGATGCGACAAAAACATTTCCAAGAAAATCCACCGCCAACAACTACCCTTACATGGAACAATTTCGATATTTTTTATTTTCTCAAGAATGGATTTTGATAAAAATACCATATATTAAAGATATTTACGACAGACAAAATGTATATCTTAGTTCTCCGGGAATAGTCTGTGGAATCCTTTTCATTCTAAAGGAATTTTGTATAAACATTAAGCGATAGATGTAAACGTACTGACAAATAATGTGAATCTGTTTAAAACATACAATTTGTGTCATAAGCCATTTCCGAAATATCCATTAATAGTTATAGTTGTCATTCTTTTAAAGCCCTGTTGATATTCAGTTGTTTCTCGTGATTGCATGGACGGAGTATGGAATTTAAAGATCAACATACATCGTCCAGCTCATAAACACTTGACTATCGCAATTCTCTTTGTGTGCAGGTGTTCCAAATCTTTAGGGTCTAGATTATTCAGATTGTAGAGATTTTAAGCTGAGTATTTTGGCATACGGAACCAGGGAATGAATAGTTTAAACCCCTGCGATCTTGAAGATCAGTTTTGCTGTAAAAAGTTTGGTAGTATGGTACAACGTTGAATAATTCATTGACAGAACTGTACTCTGGATTGAAAATCAATTGAGCCCAGTGATTGCACCCAGGGTTAAAACTGTTGTTCCTTTAGTATTTTCCACACAGTGTAAACGTCAAGCTCATGGACAATGGCTTGTCTACCACAGGGTGCAACACCGTCTCCTCAAATTCTGGTGCCCTAACAGCCCTTTGATTTGTTTTCTGTGACTTTAATATCTCAATCTTAAGTTCCTATCCATAGCTGTAAGTTCCTTCCAATTCGGATGTTGTCTGTTGCGAAACTTCTCACTGTACATTTGTTGGGTTCTCCAGGCGTTACAGCCCACCGCACCATACATTAAACATACATATGTCTGCAGGCTCCTGTGACAAGTAATTCTCCGTCTTTGACAGTCAGTCATGCACTCTAAACAACACAAATAATAAATGAAAGTGCCAGGCAGTTTGTTATAACTAGACCTCGGACTTTTAGTTCCTAAAAATCTTAAATTAGGTACCTAAAACAAGTTTTATCACAAATCAAAATAGGTTCTAAAATTGCAAAAATAGGTGATCAAATGTCCATAATTAGAGTCGCAGTAAACAACTAACACCTTTTATAAGTTTTGCATTGAGAAAGTGAGTCACTTGTCAGGTAACACCAACTTATAAGACGAAAATGAGTGTTCCACATCAACTGATGTCAGTGGAGCATATTTAAATGTTGGTATTAGACACAAGGGAACAGTACATTCATGTTCAGGTGTTTTGCCAGACAAGGTGTCAGCCACTGTGCAGAGAACTGTCAGTCCTGGGTTTGTTTCAACCACTGTTTTGAGTTTTTCAGAAACTTTATCACCAACATAACCAGGAGCCAAGTTGATTTTTTCTGTCACCTCTTCTATCAATCCAGTTGCGTGTAGGCCAGTTTGCCTGAAGACTCTAGAGCATTGATAGTGAGGACCAGAAATACATGTAATTTGATGAATGCAATATCATGGACAATTGTTGGGTCCTGCAGAAGTTCGTTAGCTGAAGTAACGCTCACTACATCCTTCCCCAGTTCCAGAACAATATTCTTAATGTCCTCCATCTTATGTATTGTTCACTGTGATGGTTGTCAAGGCACGACTGGCATACAGGCTCACACAGCGTTTCCACATTATCAAATGAAGAAATTGAAAAATGTAAAACTAGGTTCTAACGTGAAATTAGTTATTTTTAGGTTGTATAGGACCATCATTATCGAACATATATTTCCATATCTGGTATATATACAACTTTTATGTTCTATATGTCATGAGGAAAAAAAAAAAAAAAAAAAAATAGGTTTTTACCTAAAATCCGAGGTATAGTTATAACCATTAAAGCAGTTTTAGAAACGTTCGCGTGGCATCCAAAATATTGATTTCCCACCAATGGTTCCTTATGTCAAAAGTCTCAGTTTAGAAGCACCAATCATCTGCATAATTTTGACTCTAAAGTTTGGGAACATCCTGTATATAACGAAACATGTAATGTAGCTTTTGCTGCAAAAATTTATCACAATTAGAATGAAGTAGATGAAAAACAAGCATTCATAGGAATTGTTTGTATATCCACTAGTAAACTATAGAGGTTAGAGAATGTCATGTGGATACAAAACATATTTTTCAATATAAAATGATTAGATAACTATATATATTTCACCCCAAGCGATGAAAATCCACCCAACCGTAACAAAATCCCGCTTATGCTACAGATTGCGTAAACAACTGTTATGTAGTTATCTCTTGTTTTGTTTACGAAACGTGAAAATATTCTCTGTTGCGAAATATTAATTAAGCTTTTTTTACTTGACTGGAGAGAGAGAGAGAGAGAGAGAGAGTGTGTGTGTGTGTGTGTGAGAGAGAGAGAGAGAGAGAGAGAGAGAGAGAGAGAGAGAGAGAGAGAGAGAGAGAGTGAAAGAATGAAGCATCTCATCAGCGGAAGACTAATGCATGCCGAGCTGCGAATTTTGCTTGTTATGAACATCATTAAATCAGTAAAGTATTTCTCAAACATACAAGACTCAGTTCCCATCTAGCAAGGTTCACAACGGGAAATTGCTTTTCCTCCTCTCCGTCCTATCTGTATCCAGTTCCGCGCGAGTTTTGTTTTCCATGACAGTTTTTTGTTTTCCAAGGGCGCAGTTTCCCAGGGGTGTCTGAGCGCACGTTTGTTATGACAACATTGCATCTGGTGCGATATTTCGAGACATACTGAATGCGCCTTCACGTCATAAACAGCAGAGGTGTTATGAAATCATAATTCTTCGCCAGATGTCTGTAAAATGAATATTTGTGTTACTGCTTGCTTGGCATGTTTAGTTCAACTGAATTGAAAGCTTGATGGTTTCTATTTCTGTTGACCAAATGTTACTGTTTATGAGGAATGGGAAGGAACTGCAACTATAACTGCGTTCATCATCTGCACTTGCAGTCGTTTCCTTTTTGCTTTCTTTACCACGGAACGTCGGTTAAATACCAAATTTAGTTCTCCATCTTCCAAGAACGCGACACAGATTTGAAATAGAATCTCACAGCCCAAGCTATGAAAACTTTTTTGAAAATGTTGATTTTCTGAGAAATGCCTCTGACGGTTTTGATGAAAATACCATATGCTTTAAGATATTTTCATTACAAATGGAATGCCTATTTTGAATTTTCTGTGAATAGCCTTTAAAGTTCGCTTCATTGTGAATGGTGTTTGAGTAACTGATAAATCGTAACACATAGACAATATTTTACTGCACACAAAATTACAGGTCTGTTAAAGCACACAATTTATGTCAAATATATTTTTGCGGAGTTGCTTTGAATTGCCCAATACATATACCTAGTGTTGTGAAATGGCAAGCCGTTATATGATCTCTCTCTCTCTCCTGGTCATGCAAAGAGAATGAAATGTAAAAGCCTTCACATAGCGATCAGCTCTTAAAAGATTTGACTGCCACTAAGCCTGCTCTATCCCCTTATCCCCATTGTACTTACAAGGTAATGTGTAATAAAAGCATTTCTACGAATGTTTATCTCCATTAAAGTCAGGTGAACGTAACAATTCAGATTTTCCTAAGTAGCCAATTTACTTATAATTCAGCTCTTGAAATCGTTACATTTTAGTAATCATATACATCGCATCAAGAGTTTCCCAGCAATATTTGTACAATTAAGTCCAGGTCTGGGCAAATCGCGCACTAGCCTGAACGTACCTTACAATTACTATCAACACAAGGCCGTGAGTGGGCTGCGCTCAGGGGGCATTAACTCCCCAGCCTTGACTTTTTGTTGCAATAAATTGTGGCTTTTTTAAATTTAATTTACACAAAAACCGTTGAATCTATTGAAATATGCCAAAAGAAACAGTTGTCGTTTATTCAATCTTCTATAAATATACCCATAAATCAAGAACCTTCAATGAATAATTTTTCAGCCAGGTGATGATAATTTTTTTTATAAAAATATTTTTTTCTAGAAAACTATAAACTTTTCAACATTTTGGTATTAGACTTTCTTGTTATTCACAACATGAGAAATTCGCTGTTAAAGTCACTTTACTCTGTATTTTAACGGCATGGACATAGCACACAATAATTGGGTAAATTAAAAAGTGCATGGAGGAATGAATGGTGTGAAATTAATCAGCGATAATTTAACTTAGTCCGGAACTTATTATTAAGGCACTTAATAGATGCATAACAACAGACTCGCTGCAACCTGTGTCAGCTGTTTTAACCATTAATTGATTCAGCTCTGAACTGCAGTAGCATAAAGGTTTGAAAAGTATTCGACAATCAAGTTAAATTATGTGGGTACGTTTTTATTGTGAAATAACGAGTGCTCTTGTAAACGCTTGCTTTTGGCGTCAGCTATGAAATTGCATTGTTTTCAAATAAAACTAAGGATCACCTAATTGGATCGATTTGAATTGTTTATTCAACTTCGTGAATTCAGAAGCAAGTATTAATTGCAAAGCAATTTACTGCTTACATCAAAGAGCTTCTAACCTTCTGTCTAATCAGTAGAAAAAATGTATAAGTGGTAGTCTTAATATACTAGGTCAATTAGATGACCCTATTTTTTCAGTGCTAATTTTCGAAAAATGTTCCATGTAAAGGGTAGTTTAGCGTGAGGCTATTTTCTTCAAAATCTTCGTGTCGCATCCTTGAAAGACATTAAACTTAAATATCAACTTTGGTTTTTAACCGACTTTTCGTTTTTGAGCTATGCTGTCCACAGACAGACAGACAGACAGACACACAGACACACACACGGACCTTTTTCTAAACATGCTTTTTTTTTGGATTCAGGGGTTCTCAAAACATATTTCCGGTGAAATCTAGACACCGAATTTTTGGGTGGAATACAATACTTCTCCTCCTTACCAGCAGAGAAAGTAAAAAAACGAACAACGATGTTCCATTTCACCAAAGTTGTAAGTTTTCCGAAACTCACACACATAAGAAGGAATATCTCCGAAATGGTTCACCCTACAAGAAAATTTATTGAGACATAAATTTTGTGTTTCAGCAGGATCTACATTTTTGTACAGTATGATTTGGTCTATCTCTAACGGTTTACCAGTTATGCAAAAGTCATCCAGAGTAAATACGACTACAGGGGCTATAGCCTGAAAATACAAGATATGCATTTCATTTGTTATAAAAATATCTTAAACATATGACATTTTAATCAAAATCGTTAGAGCCATTTTCAAGAAAATAAAAATTTTGGAAAATTTTTCCATGTAAAGGGTAGTTTAGGATGGGGCTATTTTCTTCAAAATCTTCCTGTTGCATCCTTGAAAGACATCAAACTTAAATATCAACTTTGGTTTTTAACCGATTTTTCGTTTTTGAGTTATGCTGTCCACAGACTGACAGACACACAGACACACACAGACCTTTTTCCAAAAATGCTTTTTTTCTGATTCAGGGGGTGAAATCTCGACATCGAGTTTTGGGTCGAATACAGCACTTCTCCTACTTACCAGTAGAGAAAGTAAAATGAGTTGTACCTAATTAGTATGTTATATTAGATATACCTTTAAATAGATAAAGTGAAGTAAATTTTCGTTTTGTGGAACCCAATACTTTATTAAGCCTAGGGGACAAGAAAGTGGAAACCCAGGAATAGGAAAGTGGTCCTTTTAGCTGCATCCCAATAGAAACTGATTCCGTTTATAAGAGAATTCTAGCAATAGCTGTACTATTTTTACTGGTTACCTATTTTGTTGCCAAAAATGGGAATGCTCTTTGCAGGAAAAGCCTTGTTTTGCGAACAGAGAAATTTGTTTATCGGAAAAGCGGAGAACCTTTTAATTGAAGCCATGTTTACCAAATCCGAAGGAAATGTCCTTTCTGGGGATGTGCTGCGGATTCAATAAGGTAGAGTGCGCAGGTTGGTGTTACAAGCATCCTGACGGAGAATCGATCTTGACAGCTGGCATGGTAGGATCCCAAGGGACACTGCATTGGGCAACTGCTGCAGCGTCGAATTTCGTGCGTGATAAAGAAGCCAAGTCTGACTTCAAACGTACCAAAAAATACTCCTCCTAAAGAGTAATTGGATGACACAATTTAGTCGTCAGTAATGATTTACACTTCACATTTGCTCATCTAGTAGTTCTCCAGTCAGATGAAAACAAGCGTTCACCTTTATAGGTTGTGTGTCAAGTGTGGCTTTACAGTGGGTCTGAAGGGTGTTCTGCTTTCTGGAGGGAAAAGGGGGGACAGTAGAACATGGCAGCTCACGATGATGGCATAAATAGATTTACTGTCTTTATTAACTCTGTTCTCCCACGAGAATTTTTGACATCAACAACGCCAGCGTTTTCTGAGAAACATTACCGATATGGGCAAGGCTTAGGGCTCTTAGAAAACACATTTGTTTGTGTGCAATGCTGGGATACTAACGTTGCACGATACAGGAAACTAGTTACGCTGTGTGGGGCACCAAAAACAGTAGGTAAACAAGTGAAGCTAACCACTGGCCCCCGCCCCCAAACGACCTGTGCTTGTCTTCCACGGGGGTGAACTTCTGACGAGACTAAAAGTACGTCGGGTCGGACATTCGAGCACCCCTTGAGGTACTTGTTTGGATTGGGTTGGCCTCGGCGGGGCAGTGGTTCCCGATACTCATGGGAGATTGAATACGCCTGCGCGGTGATGCTCAGGCGGGGTTGTGAGACGTCTCAGTGTCCTCCGGCACTAACCTGGAGAGCTAGTAGCTGGTCTACCAAATCGCCGGCGGTCCGACCGAGGTTATCGGTAGTCTTCCTGGATGGTTTGAAGTGCGTAAGTGGCGTATTCACTTCTGTCCCCTTGTAACAACAGCGAGGGGTTTAGACTCAAGGTATTGCCCTACTGGAAAACACCACGGAAGGAGGGCACTCGGATGCCGCCTTCTCTGGTTTTTTAGGGGCAGTTTTGACTCTTGATAGACCTCCGTGACCATGTACAAGTGAACTGGGTGAGAACACTTCCAAATCATATACACGTATGAGTATGACAAGGTTCGGGAGGGGGGTACTTGGCACCTCGAGCTATAGAAGATTTTTGGTGCCTATAACTCTGACGGGCTGGGAGGGATGAGATCAGAGGATACTGTGGTTGGATATCAGGAGAGACGACAGCAGAGGGGTCCCTAACAGCTACAGGTTTAAACTCGTATATCGGGTTCCCCTGTCCCCTGAGACCTCACGCATCCCCTGGGGGTCCGTGACGGGAGACCTTCCCCGATCCGGAGGACGAGGATTTATAGAGAGCACGCCGAAACTCCCACGACACTTAGAATCCTAAAATAGCCAACCAGGATGAAAGTTGAATTGAAATGAAAAGTGGGGTGAAATAGAGGGAAGGTGCATTCGCCTAGCAAGCCAAGGAAAGTCCCAAAACAACCATGGGTCATGGAGGTGGGCCACGGGAATTGAATCCACGACCTCCGTTACCGCCTGAGCCATCCTGCTCCGTATATTCACGTAATGAAGCACTTCCTTCACTCGATTGTGGTCGCATTATTAGAATAGACAGCTCTTTTTGCTCATCAGGAACTAAGGGAAATACCGCATTAAAATCGATGAATAGAGACATAAAAATGGGATTATAGCGCAGCAACACTAATGCGCTGCTTTCTTTCTCACTTGATTATTTCTCAGAACACTCGCGTGTGGTTACGTACTTCCGTACCGCAATGCTGTCATCTTTGTTTACGATACAGGGAGGGGGGGGGGGGGGGCACAATCCCGTGCCTGAGCAGGCAGTCTTCCTTTGGTCTCACTCTTTTAAGGTGTGCACGCTACTGCAGAGGACCGCTTTGTCCTTCCGTAATTCGTCAACTACTGCAAGAAATATGTAATTCCAAATTAACCGCATGGTATTCAAATCTTTCTTTACTTCCACCAAAATTCACGTTTTACATGAAAAAAAAAAACGCATCGTTGAATTGCCAGTGTTACTTGTATAGCCATGGAAAAATGATTGAGCGCATTAGGAGAGCAGAGTGTTTCTAAGTCCCACGCTGTTTTGCAACGCGGTTAACACAAGTTGATATTTCCAACATGCAGGTGAGTTTATTGATAGTCTCTGTTCCGTATGTTATCGTCTGTTGGACACACAAATAGAGTGTGTCTTGAATCAACACTCGCATTTGTATTTGTTCCTAATAAAGAAAGGGATGGTGTACCAAGCTGCCTATTTGTGTGTGCGACAGACGACAACATAGATTGGAAATATCGACTTGTGTAAAATGCGCTGCAACACGATGTGGAACTTAGAAATATTATGCTCTCGTAATGCGCTCAAACATTTTTCCATAAAAAAAATTATTTTCTTGTTTAACGACGCTGTCAATTGCCAGGATCACATCAGCGTCGCCGGTGTGCCGGAATTTTGTCCCGCAGGAGTTCTTTTACATGCCAGTAAATCTACTGACATGGAGCTGTCGTTTTTAAGCACACTTAAAAACCATCGGCCTGGGCCGGGTTTGAACCCGCGACCTTGGGATTCATAGGCCAGCGTCTAACCAACTGAGCCACCCAGACCGACACATTTTTCCATAGCTGTACATGGGGGAGCTTCGGCAGATTCCCCTCTTGGACATGCAAAGAGCATGGAATTGCAAAGCCCTCATATAGCGACCAGCTCTTTAACAATTTGACTGTCACTTAAGTCTACTGTATTCTCCCATTTCCATTGTATCTACAAGGAAATATGTAATAAAACAAGTTCTGCTAATATTGATCACGGTTAACATGAAGTAGATAGAAAAATAAGCCTCTGTAGGGAAAGTTTGTTGAAAGGATAAAGAAAGTCATGTGAATGTAACATCAAAATGTTCAGCGTGTAGAAACATAACCTACTCTATATAAAGAATGCTAATATAAATAACACAATGCAAAATAACTGCACTCAATGCCACTAATAACTGTCATAACAGTTATATTCAGAAAATATATCTTAACTTCGGTCATTGCAACTTATGCATAGCCCCTGTAGTCCAATGACAAGAGCACAGTAGGCGGCCACCGGCAAGCTTGGAACTCGCGTGGAAGGCGTTGGCACTGGTGGAGCTTGTCCAGACTCAATGCTTTACCGGACAGTGTTTTTCTACTGTTTCTTTTTGTCTGCTTTCTTCTGTCCCATCATTTCCTGTAGTATATCCAAGAGGCAACTGCCTTTACTAGAGGGCAGTATTTTCTTCGCTTTCTACACAGGAATCCTTGCAATAACTGTTGTAGGATCAAATGGAACTATACCTGTCAACCATTGTTCCCCAGTACAAGTCCAAGTCCTCCCATTTTACGACGCACAGTGGAAACGTTATACATGCGAGTTTGAACAAAATGTGTCATCACTTTTCAAATTAAAGGCAATTATTTTAATCCTCCTAATCGAGGTGCGTGCGTGCATGCATAAACCGACGGCTATATAGATTCCTCTTCCAAACAGTTGTTGCGTGATATACACAAAGGTTTGTAGTCAGTTTTGTTAATGGGAGAGACAGGGTGTAGATTCCCCACCGGATATTAAAGCGTTTTTTCTACCTTTTTAGGCCTTAAATGAATTAAGTTACAGTACTTACACTAAGTAGGGGAAGTATTGTATTTCAGCCAAATATTCAATGAACAGCATATCTCCGAAATGAAACTTCAGTTAAATACCAAACCTGGTATTTAAGGAGGGTGAAGAGAAATGTTCGCAAGCACCTGGATGTATGGCAACACACTATTTTATTGTTAAGCCTTAATGCACCGTATTACCTTATGCTTCGTTGCCATATCCTCCTTCAGAATATAAATCACCTGTGCAGATAATGGTCCCGTATGGTGGGTGGGACGGGGCAGGGGGGGATTGATCCATTTCAGCTGTTGTGGTGCAAGCACTGTGAACCCCTAACACCTGAATACTTCTGACGTTGCTAGAAGTACGTTGGGTCGAGCCCCTCCCGCAAGGAAGTTGTTCGGATTGGGTTGAACTCGGCGGAGCAGTGTCCCCGAAACTCATGAGAGATTGGGTACGCCTGCGAGGTAATAACAAGGCGGTTTCTGGGACACCTTAATGTCCTCCAGTACAAACAGCACGGAAAGAACTCAACACTGCCTTCTTGCGGATACCTCGTTCCTTACGTTTGTCTTATTATGTCGTGCTTTCATTTACTTGGCTGATACTGTCCAGAAGCCCAGGAGTAAGTTCGAGTCGCCTGGGCTAACCCAGGCGGATGGTAGAGTGGCCACGGTACCTATCCGTTTAGTACGGATTTACCCATGTGGTTTACAGGTATAGTCTAATTTTACAAGCTTTGGTGTAAATATCGGTTGATGGTGCAGATTGGTTTTCTTTATTGTCACTGGCGGCGGGATGTTTCTGGCCTTGGATGTCTGACCATCCGAGCGTCCATTGCTCTACTGTTTACTTCGCCGGCCGCTTGTGGGACCGTCGAGCAAGACAGTGCCAGTGGACAGAAAACCGAGAGGGTTAGGTGAAGGGTGTGGTATTGCCAAACGTAGTTGCGTACCACGCCATGTGTTCTACATCGAACCAATAGAGCATACCTATGCTGGTGTTTTCAAACTCATTGGCTAATTACGAATAGGTATAGCTACCTCCCTCAACCGGAAGGAATGAGAGGTAACGTATTCCCTTTCAAAATGGTGGACACCGATATCGGAAGACACGCCCAATAAATGCCCCTACAGACCATCAGAAATTCGATGTCTGTTACTATTTGTGTTCTGTGTACCACTGTGATAGCTGGGAGACAGCGTACTAGTTCGCTTTAGGCCCGATCGAGGTGCTCGATGGTCATCCTCTTTGGAGTTAACACGCGTAAGTGGTGTATCCACCTTCGTCTCTGTACAGTGTGGGAGGGGACTTTTAAACTCCAGGTATTGCCGTTAGTAAAGAGCCACGGAAAGGCCCAGTGCAAGAGACAGCTTCGGCTCCACGGAGAACTCTTGTCGTCAGAACAGGGTTGGTTTATAGTTTTTAATTATCACCTGAGGGATTGGGAAAATCCACGAGGAACCGTAATCAGGTTAACCAGAGCAAAAATGTTAATCTTAATGCAGAATATCAGTCCCAAAGATTACTATTGGGTCATTTCTGATTTAAACTTTCTCTTCTGAAACACACTCAGGTAGCCCATGGCCCTTCACTTGCGACTATATCATTATCAATGATTACTGCATCCGGAGATGCCCACAACCGCTTCACCTGCTGACTTGGGGCATTTCTTTGTTCTCAATACTCACCTTTCTAGTCGGTTCCGTGGGTGTCTTCCCCAGGCTGTGCCCATTATTGCTAGAACGCAGTGGAAAACCAATCCCTTTAATTCACCGTAAACATTTATGTCGTTTTAAAATTAGTCATACCTCTATTTCTTGCTTAGTTTCTCGACTTCAAAATGTATCTTCAACGCATCTTCCCACATAATCGGAAAATCGCCACATCTCTCAGTGCCACAACGGGGAACACCTTCATACTTGTCTTCTACCCTCAAGATCGCTCTCAGAATGCAAGAGGCTGCCTGACTTTAAATAACTCCCTTCATAGAAGGTTAGACATTGTAAACTGAATAACTGTCTCTATGTGAGTGGTCAGCGTTCTGGCTTGGGAATCCGGAGGTCATGTTCGATTTCCAGCTTGGAAGGAGGGAAGTTTCTTACTTTCCAATTATTTTCTATCCTCTCCACCATCTATAATGGTGAAAAGGTTGTTTATCAAACCCACTATTGAGATTATAGAAATTAATGGGAGGTATACAAATGGAATAAAATCGTACACAAATTTTAACATTCTGACTTTTCTTTTAAATCTCTTGCAATAGAGCGAGAAGGCTCAGCAGTAACATGTGATGTTCGCAATCTCTGAGTCCCGGGTCGATTGACCATGGACTTTTCGTGGTTTTCCTGGTCGGTAGGCGAATGCTGGGTTGCTTTCTCATCTCTCACGATTTCCTTTCCATCATTTCCCTTTCAACCCGTTTCCTTCGCATCTTTCTGATGTGCTAGATTCCGTGACAATAGGCAGGTGCTGGACAGATGGTGCGAATGTTTGCTGTAAGGAAGAATACTTCCCATGAACACTAGAAGGATGCTTGGTCGACGGGTTGTTCATCGTCCTCTCTAGCCAGTTCCAGCAGTGGGACGAGATTTGAAGCCTGAATAGTTAGGGACCTTCGCGCGTCTGTGTGGACTATGTGCTTACGGCCTCTAGCCTCCTGTGGTTCTTTTACTTTAGGCTTCCGTCCTGGGACGTGGTAGCCACTATAGATGTGAGTATGTGGAGCGCCCTTCCCCTGCATGGATAACCTATACCTATATCTCTTCTGGGAATTATTGTTGTAATAGCTTATTTTCCTAAGTACTTCATGTTTCCTAAGTACTTCAAGTGGTTAATGCCATAGAAAGCTTCATTTCCCCATAGTTGTATGGTTTAACCTAATACCCATATTATTGGTGTAATTAAGTTGCTGTACAATGGTTATACAAGATTCGTTCACAATGAAGAGACACAAGAGCATGGGCGTCGCGAAACGGGGGCAAGGGGGGGGGGGCCGCGGCCCCCTCTTGGATGTTGATGAACTTAATGTGCAGCCAGTTGCTGACTATTAAACTATTATTTTAATTTTGATGTAAAGAACAATTTTTATTTAGCACAAATTAATACGGTTATCTGCAACAAATATAAATTTTGACAATAAAATAATGATTTCATATTATATAATTGCAAATTTCCAACATGTGCCCCCCCCCCCTGGAAAAAAGTCTGCCGACACTCATGCACAAGATCCTCAAAATGTTCAATTTATCAATGCTGTAAATATGTTAAGCATATGGTACTTTAATAAAAGTAGTAATTTTGAGAGAGCAAATAATAGGGAAAATGTTCTCCACACAAAGGGTAGTTTGGGGTGGCAGAGTTGTCTTGATAATAATCTCTTCCTTGCAAGATAATGAAATTAAAAAGCAAGTGCATCCAACACGCGCGCGCGCATAAATACATCTTATGCAAATACACACACACGGACCTTCTCCTAAAAGTCCTGTTTCCTTTATCTACTACATACTTAGGGCAAGTATTATATACCACCCAAAATATTTTATAGCGAGATTTCGCCAGAAATATGTTTTGGGACTCCCTAAAGAAATATAACATCCAACTTTCTGTGGCCCATATCCTTATAGACTGTCCGCAATACGCTCGTGAGCGCCAGTCGGTTGGCCTGGGGTGTACGCTTGCCTCAATTTTGGGTGACGACCCTGTGTCTGCCTGTAAGGCGCTGCGGTTCGTTGCACAAATTGGGTTCGCAAAGCAAGTATAACGTGTTTTTAGTGTGTGAAATTTTTTTTAGCCTTTTAACATAGGTTTTTGTGTTTTACGTTTTAGTGTTTTAAGTGCTTAGTTTTAATGTGTTTTAGCTTCGATCTTTTACACATTTTAATGAATGGTTTTACCAAGTTTTAACTTAGCGCACTCATGTGCCGTTTGGTGTTTTTATCTGTCTGCGTTTTTAGTTGCCATTTTAAACTTCAGTTTTTAGGCGAGTTTTAGATTTTTTATTTTCTGACCTAGGGCCCAAATGACCTAGTTGTCGACGGGCCCCTAAACTCCATTCATCCATCCATCCATCCATCCATCCTAAAGAAATTAGGCAGCTTTAGAAAAAGGTGCGTGCGCGCGCGCGCGCGCGTGTGTGTGTGTGTGTGTGTGTGTGTGTGTGTGTGTGTGTGTGTGTGTGTGTGTGTGTGTGTGTGTGTTTAATGTAAATTTTACGGCCACATAACACATAAATTGCGTGCTGTATGAAGTTCTACATTTTCTGCGCCGTAAGATTTTGTTTATATCTTATAGTTTACCAGTTATGCAAGTGAGCCGGAATGAAGAGGACCTTAGAAGCTATTCCCAGAAAATTCAAGATATACATTTTGTGTCTTAAACATTTAGGAACATAACATTCTAATCAAAATTGTTGAGGCTATTTTTCATAAAATAAGAAATAACGATGCAATTTCCATGTAAACAGTAGTTTGGGGTGGGAAGCCTATTTTGCAAATATTCGTGTTCTATCCTTGAAAGATGCTGAAGATAAATACCATGTTTGATGTTTAACTTTTCGTATTTGAGCTGTTTATACACGGACACTCAGGCACAGATCTTTTTTCACCTTTTTACGATACTTTCTCTAGTAAGTAGAAGTATTGTATTCCACCCAAAAACTCGATGTCCAGATTTAACCGGAAATATGGTTTCAGGTCCCCTGAATTTTAAAAAAAAAAAAGGGCATTTTTAGAAAAAGGTTCGTGTGTGTGTCTGCGTGTTTCTGTGTGTGTGTGTGTGTGTGTGTGTGTGTGTGTGTGTGTGTGTGTGTGTGTGTGTGTGTGTGTGTGTGTGTATGTGCGCACGCGCGCGCGTTTGTCCTGTCAGTCTGTGGACACCATAACTCAAAAACTAAAAGTCGGTTTAAAACCAAAGTTGATATTTAAGTTTAGTGTCTTACAGGATGCGACAGTAACATTTTGAAAAAAAAAATTGCACCACACAAAACTACCCTTTACATTTAACATTTTTCGAAAATTTTGATTTTCTCGAAAATGGCTCTGACGATTTTGTTTAAAATGAGATGTTTAAGATATTTTTATGACAAATGAGATGTGCATTTTGAACTTTCTGGCTATAGCCTACGTTGTCCTGTTTACTCTGGATGACTTTTGAATAACTTATAAACCGTAAGAGATAGGCAAAATCTTACTGTACTAAAAGTGTAGCTCTCGCTAAAACATTCAATTTGTGTCCAAATAATTTTTTTTTTTATACAGTGAATCATTTCGGAGATATTTGTACCTACAAGAAAATGAGCAATAAGGTAATTTCTGCAGATGTTTATCTCAACTAACAGGAAGATATAGGAATAAGAGTTTGGAAGAATGGTTAGAACAAGAGTACAAAAAGTCATGTGAGTGCAACACATCGGCCTGAAAATGTTACTTTCTGGTGAAACTTCATCAAACTTTCCACTGGTATAGAATGCTTCCTGTATTTGCCAAGAATGCTTTCCGCAGTCGCTGTATGTTTTCCATTAAGAAAGTTAATAAGCACTTTACCTTCCAGGATATAAGAGCATTATGAAACAGAATGGAAACGTGATTTTCTGTTAGGAAATTCTTCATTGATTGGGAAGAGCTCTCCAAAATTGGAAGTGAACATACGCGCATGTGAAGCTCTTCTCTTGTAATATCTCCCCCGTTTCCTTTTTATTGGGGTTTGGTGTAAATGTAACCTAACTCCACTTGAGAGATAGATATTCGTGATGTTTGAAGGAGCTGTAAGGGGGAAGAGGAATAGAGTTTGAAAGATTGATTTGCGCGTAGTTACTTCTCAAGTTAGTTGGGCGGATAGTGCTCTGTAAAATGTCAGGGGTGAAGTTCGCTGTCTCGTGGTTAAAGGGTAGGACTAGAGTCCTTTGTATTACAATGTTAAAGAGAACTGAGCACTTTGATGCAGTAACAAGCGTTCCATTTGCTTTCTACAGCAGGGGAATAAAAGGGAAATGCAATGACATGCTTAAAACTGTGAAATTGATCTGGGACTTTCCTGTTGAGTAATGTTTAATGCCTGTATACGGCACTACACAAGAGGTGGACATTGATGATGCTTGAAATGGAATGATAATTGAGAAATAAAGCTGGAAAGGAAACTTTACAGCCTAAGATTAAGGGGATTTCCACTCTGTATATGGGAATCAAAGTACTAGGCTATAATTACGACATAAAAGCGAGCACGGGTCACCTCAGTAATATTCCTGACCGAATATGGAATGATTAAACCGCAAGATGTTGCCCAACGACGTCATCTAACCCACCCACCTACCCTCCCTTTTTAGCGACATTAGTTATATGTGTGTGAGACATTTCAGTACTTGCCTCTGCAAGTTTGGTGCACACGAACAGTAGCCCACGAAGTGTCGGGCAGCCACAAATATTTATTTTAATTGCACAATTAACCAGAATTAGGTTCCCTATTCACAACTACGCACTACAGGTTGTCCCAAAATTAGACCTACAAACTTTGGGAGTTGATAGATAACATTATTTTAAACACTTTTTGTTAAGCAAAGATTTTACTGCTGTGCTTCGTTAAGGGACACTGGGAGTGAAATTTTGGTCAAAATTGTCAAAAAGTCGAAAATTGTTTTTTTTTTTTTTTTTTTTTTTTTTTTTTTTTTTTTTTTTTTTTTTTTTTACCTTAAAATGTCCGGTGCATTTGGATCAGTTTACATTTTTCATATCCCCTACTCCATGTGGTCATTACGGCCCTTTCAAACAGTGCCCTTCCCTTAACGTACACAGGATGCTCCTATATAAAATCCTGTTTTTTTTTAAACTACATTTCTGCACATTCCAAAAGAAGGTCGCGCCTGAGTTTTGCTTCAAATTGAATGAAAACTTCCAAAAGTATTCACAAATAGCAGCTAAACAGAACTATGATTTAATATTGATGTTATCATTAACATGAATTCCAAAAACATTTTTTGTATGAAAGAAATCAATAATTTTTAAGATTAAATTTTCTTTGTTATTAAAAAAAATATGTACAGCATAATCAGCAAACGCATTTGAAATATCTCTTCATACAATTGTTACCCATGTTTTAGAGTATCAGTTCTGCCAATATAAATGAATTTTGAAAAGTCAATAGACGCGAGCTCTATTTTGAAAATGTGCCTATTAAATTCATAAAATAATTTATATATCCTAAACGAATTATCTAATTTTAATGAAATTTGGTGTACCTCATATTCTCATATAAATACAAACAGAGTAAAAATTTCAGAAAAATCTATCAAAAAATGTGGAACTTTCAAATTTCACTCCCAGTGTCCCTTAAAGCGCTAGATGAGTTAATGTCATAGATTACTGCCTCCCACTCAGCTTAAGTATTTACGGCAAAATCAACAGTGCAAATTAGTATTGCATTTATCTTAATAAGGCACACAATCACAGAACACACAAACACATTGTTTGCAGTTAATCACAGCTTTAATCTTCAAAGTAAATGTTGGAACGCACGCCCATTGCGATTAACACAAAGAGTGCACCGACTTGCCCTATTCTGCCATACTCTCGCAAAGACAGCAGCCAAACGCTGTTTTAGTAACTTACTCTCATGTAAATTTAAAATCTTAAGTAAATGTATAGGAAGTCTATTCATAATTAAAGCTTCCTTGCCACTTGTCCCGCTTCTATTTGAGCAACTGTTTTCACTGTTGAAATTGATAAGACAAGAGCCTCTCTGTAGAATGGATTTGCCAGTTATGAGGAGTGAGGAACAACCAAATACACTAATGTGTTTCATCTCTTTTGACATTAAAAGTACCAGAAGATAACATAGCTACGCTTTATTTAACCGCTTAATGCCTGAATTAAATGCAGTTTGTTACTACAGACAATAAGCTTGTACAAGACATTCAGAAATTAATCAGTACCACATCTGACGCTAGCAAAAATGTAGTATTCCTTTTGTTTCTGACCTAGCAAGGAATAAAGGGAAATGAAAGAGCGGATGAAGCTGTCCAGGACGTCACACTGTTACCTCAACAAACGAACACTCCAATCCTATATTTTGTTGTCATAAATCATTCCTTCAAAGTACCAAAAGAAAAATGGAAGTTTGAGTGGAGCCAACAGCCAGCAGGAAAACTGCACCAGGTACGAAGGGGATCCACCGCTTCTCACCCCACTAAGTTGTTCACTAGAAAAGAACAGGACTGCCGTTCTCACCCGGCTACCAATTGCAAAGAGAACATACACCACAAGCTATACTAAGATCTACTTTCCATGCTTGTAAATATTCCGAACCGGTCAGATATCCAGGCTTTGCTTTCGAATCCAAAACCGTCGCTTAAAATTAACGAGTCTTTATGTTCAAGTGATAGTGAATAACCTCATGTCACAATAATTTCTGAGCAAAGATTACAAGCTACAAAATGTATGGTGCTCAGTCAGCCTCTATTAATGTCAACAGGGAATAAACTATGGACGAAAATTATACGATATCGATGGGTGAGTTGGTTTCCTTGTTCCACCCGTTACACATTAGCAATCACAACGGCACAATCTTTCAAACATAATTGCAGAGAATGTGTGTGTATGTGTGTGTGTGTTTCATTTGGTTATATTTGCCTTAGGACGTTAAATTCTACTCCATTATTGAGTGAGTGAATGAGTAAATGTTTGAGTGAGTAAATGAGTGAGTGAGTGAGTGAGTAAATGTTTGAGTGAATGAATGAGTGGAGTGGAGTGGAGTGGAGTGGAGTGGAGTGGAGTGGAGTTTAAAGGCCCGTCGACAGCTACATTTGGGCCCAGTCATTATTGAGAAGGTCTCTCTCAGTAGTGGCAGTAGAAATAGTAGTATTAGAACCACTAGCAGTAGTTAGCAATAGTGTTTTAGGCAGGGGAAAATGTTACAAAGACATCCACCGGACGAGTTGGATTCTCACAAGTCCAAAGCCGTGGGAGTAACATGTACCAGCGAAGCTACTACATATTGTGCAGCACAAGCCGCCCCCGGGTTACCCTCCTGGTTCGTCCTGCTCCTTCGCCTGGAGAATCGAAGTAATCATTCGGTCAAGAATGCGCCAGTTCTCCTGAGACTCCAGTATAACCTCTTCGGACCCCTGTGTCGTATAGGACACATGTCTTAAGGTCCTCTATGCGCAAGGGGCATAGATGTAAACTTTGACCTTCAGCAATACTGGGGACTATACGGCCTGTTTTTCCTTGTCACCCTTAAAAGAATTGAAGCTGGGTCCGAAGAGGATAAGCGGTAGGACGTTATTCAGTGACAAACTGGCAAAGGCGGGCGTAGCACCGATGGTTATAGCAATCCAATGGGAGCAATGCAAGATCGTATGCTCTGGATGATCCATTTGTGCACAATACGAGCTGAGGTCTGTCTCAACCAGCCCCATGCGGTGCAGATAAGATTTAAAACGGTCATAGCCTGTCAAAAATTGGGTCACATAATATGCGACATCTCCATGCCTCCGAGGACGATCTCAGGAACCAGCAGCTTAGTCCATTGAGCCGTTCTTACTTCCTGGGTCCACTCCATCTACCACTGTGGAATGGTGTTTTCGCTGACCAACAACTTGTGCTGCCCAGATTTAGCCCCGGTGGCATGGGTGCGTTCTTGGAGCAATGATCCCAGCGACAACCTGGAGAGCCTTCGTTGAGGTGGTTGAAGTGACAGGTTTGGGGCTACCGATATTGGGCGTTTAGTGACCCACAGCTGCGATCACCTTTTCTGCTCTGCCAATGACGTATTGAAGGTGTGCCAAACTGAAGACCAAGATAGTAGTTAGAAATGGTAATAGCAACAGTAGTGGTAGAACTCCAAATGAAAACTCGCTTTTCCTGTTAAACTACAATTCGAAACGTTTACACTAATAAACATATGACGATATGGACGAAAAGTGAAATAAAGGTTACAAAATAGAAAATGCATGGTCATAGTATAATGTAAGTAATCACTCAGTGTCATTTTAATAGCAATGAAAAACTAAAACAATAATTGATTTTAGATTTTTGGTCGCTCAGGTCGCGGAATCTCTCAGTGAAACAGAATGAATTGCTAGCACTGTGGAGAAAATGCTCTGCAGACGTCAGCAATTTTTATTGATACGAAACAGAGAGTTTGCCCTTGCAAAATAATTTATTCCGTTTTCCTCCCGAGAGTTTTCTCTTGAGAGATTGAACAGTTTTATCGATGCCGCCCATTACATATACTCAGAGGTCGAGATGCTTCAAAAATAAGATTTATCGCTGTCTTTGTGATAAAAAATATTAATCCTCAGCTTTAAAATAATCTATATACGTAATTGAGCTTCTTGATCAACTGGGCCCTATAAATCTGGAATTTAAACATGGCGGTGTATAGCCACGCCCATTGTATACTTTCTTTATTCTCAGTTTCCCACAACTTGATTTTTTCATATTTCAGATGCATTTTTCTCAAAAAGTATTAAACATAAGTACACCATTCTTTTACTGGATATTTCTGAGAGCTCTCTCTTATGCTTAACCACTTTTTGTCCATATTTATAAACAAATGTGAAAATAAAAACCATTTATGTAAAAATATTGGCCGTTTTATGTTATACAAACGTAATTATATTTTATTTTCGACAGGTTAAAGTCATTGAAAAAAATTTTGTTCACAGTATAAAATTATCTTATGTGATTTAGAGGAGAAAAGTGTACCTACCTGAAGTATGAATTGCAACTTTTGGAGTTAAGAAGCAGGATGACACTTATATCACCTTTGCACAACTTTTAGCGGCCGTTAAATTATTATTTTACTGTAATTATTTTAAAAATCATTAAGTATCACCAAACCCAAATTTGGTTACCTTTAGTTCAGTAGTTATTGTGTACCCAGAATTTAAATTAATGTCATATGTTGGCTTCCTAATGACATCCTAGTGCCCTTAAACAGGGGGATTATTATCGTCTCCTTATTAATATCAATAATAATTACTAACTTAACTGCACTAAACTAACAAGAACAATGACACTGTTAATTTCGGCTCATATTTTGGGATGGCGTAAGCAACCTGCCAATAAACTGTCTGGCATTGCGCAAGAGGGAGATAGAAAAATGGAACCTGGAGAGGGCGGACTACACATTTCAGTACCAACTTAAATCCCCTCATTGTAATGCGTAGCACTTGTTTTAGCTACCTGTAATGCACTAATATAAACGGTGGTCTTATGTTCAGGAATGCACTACTCTGCATAGTTGCATGTTAAAAGAATGGATATTCGGACCTTACTTCTGGGGGAAGTCTCAAATATAAGGGAAATAAGGCAACTATATTTAATTTGTTTATTTTCGCAGAGCCCGGCTATTTATATGCATCTTCTGTTTGTATATCATTTACGGTTTGTGTACACAGTCTGCGTAGTATGTGATAGCCATCAATTTTTAACCTCAGCGCTTCTGATGAAATAAATTCCGAGTTGACAACCTAGCTTGGGGCTGAAGGGTTCATTTTAGCAGAAAATGATAGGAAAGGAAATCCATCAAACCATGCATGTCACGCCACGAAGAGAGAGATATGTTGAAATATTTGCAACGATGATTTACTTTGTATATATAAATGCACGTGTGCTATAAATTGCTGTAAATATTCAGTCGTTTCTCGCGATGTCATGGAAAGCATATGGAATTTTACAGCAGGTATATAGCGACCGTTTTTAAACATCCGACTGTCGATTCGGTTTCCTGTATTCCTCCACCTATAACAAAATGGGTAATGGCACTGTTTCTACAAAGATTTATCTCGATTAGCAGTAAATAGAGCAGGGAGTGTTCTAAAGAATATTTTGTAGAAGCTATATACATGTAAAGATTGTAGATAGAGACAGTCATGTGAATGTAGCAAAATTGTGTTAAGGACTTTTATTTTGGTCACTTACAGGTTAAGGCAAAAACAAGTTAGTAACATTTTCTTGGTTTTGACATTGTTTCCAAGATCTATTGCACTACTATTGGAATTAATTTCTGTTTGTTTCTTTTGCTTTCAGGTAAGTGACTGAAGATGCTAGTGCTAAGAAAGTTTGTAAGTACACAAATTATGGTTGATTTCCTGTGAAGTATAAATTTTTTGTAGAATTGAAAAGTGATTTTCTACACTACTTAAATTCTCGTTTTCTACCTATTATGCAAAAATAAAGTTAAACGTGTAATTACTTCTTAGTTTAACTACAGAAGCAGCACTTAAAAGTCTACACCTTTGAAAACATTTTTTACATCGTGACCTAAGAGGTCCTTTATTATCTTAGGAAAAATAAAATCATGCTCTCATGCTACAAAAGATTGTTCTTATATTGCAAGGTGCCGACAGCAGTACAGTGAAACTAGCTCCTGCAACGTGATTTGCCCCACGTGGGGAAGATAGTCTGATGTCTCTGGCTAAAGATAGACACAAATCGATTAGAGCGGAATAGCAACGAACTCTAGCCCAGCGAATGAAAGATGCCACCGCGTACGTGAGAACCAATCCTGATCAAATTGTTGTTATTTCAGCTGCAGCAGCACCGTTAAAGGAAATCTCAGGAAAAGCACCAATACTGTCTTTTGATGCGATTTTTTCTAGATATTCTAGTGGTTCCTTGCCTTGTGTGATCTTACACAGAAAGGCAGTTGACGATTCAAAACTTGGAGACGGAAATCTGATGTGAAACGGCAAAATGTCATGAAAACCGCTCTCTGATTGGTTATCTTCTTGTTTGACGCAGACAAACTTGGACCTTGCAAGCTTCGTTTACGTCTAATTGTATTTTTATTTTAATACATATTTACGCGATTCATTGTGAATGGTTCTATTACAGTACACAGGATCTAGGTTTTAAGTTTGGGCTATTCTTAGGGCTAATATTCATTGTGAATTGTAAGAGACACATGAAGAAATTGTATACCAACGCCTTAACTCCGACGATGAGTTAGCGTCACAGGTGACAGGATTCTATGACACCGGAATCTCCAAGTTCACTGAACGCCATGAAAAATATCCAAAAGTATGCGGAAACTATGTGAAAAAAATAAGATAAGGTCTGTAGTTTCAAATTACTGTAAAATTACTTCTGTAGGTTCATTGATGCTTTTCCTAAAATAAAACAGAAGAAACGGTGTAACTCCAACAATTAAAAGTATTAACAGTGAAAAAATGACATGCAATATGAGTTTAATACTGCTTATGGATGTTTTGCAAACTGTTTAGAATTCACATTCATTCAGTTCTAGAATGGTCTACTCATAATAGCAGCGATCGCGCGAACACATCCTTCATTGGTTACAGTAGAATTCGTTGCTACCCACTTTCATCCAGTAGAAATCGATTCATAACTAAGTTTAGCCAATTGGCGACATCAGGATATGTTCCCCACGTGAAGCAGCTGGTTGCACGTTACTGCTGTGAACACCTTAGTAGCGATGTCTGTCAAATGATAAAATGGACTATACAGCTAGGCACTTTGAAGAATACTGCTGAGCATAATCAGTTTTGGAACTTCTGCAGAGATGGTAAAAAAATCAGACTCAAATCAAAGTCTTGATGGTTTACTGACCGAGGTTCTGTCTTCAAGATGTTGAACCTTAATGTGATGAAGTGCTTATAGAACTTCCAACCAAAAAATTAGATGACTAGCTATATGAAAAAGTAGTATAAAGCCACAGGTTAGGCTTTTTATCACTTTCTCTACTACGTACTTAAAGTAGAGAAAGTATTGTATTCCACCCAGAACTTCCCTGCTGAGATTTCGCCAGAAATGTAGGTTTTGAGGCTACTGAATCCAAAAAAAGAAAACTATTTTCAAAAAAGATTGTGTATGTGCGCGGGCATGCGTATCTTAACCTTATCTCTTGAGTGGGACACTTTTGACGCAGTCTCCAATATCTCCGTTTTTTTATGAATATGCTGCTGGCTGCTGCAATGGTGAACTATCGGATCTTTCTCTGAGAAGATATCCGCGGGTGCATGTGAGAATAGACATCTGTCAAGTTGGCTGATAAAGGTTGAAGATGAGCTATTTGAAGTGAGTTGTTGACTGGTTGAAGGTGTGGAATTAAACTGGCTCTATATCTTATCACTAGTAACTAACTATTGAAGTATTGTATCTCCCAACTTACATAAGTATCAATACAGTTAAAAATAACTGTCTCCGTAATAACAATCATAAATAAGTTACCATGAATCGCTGAAATGCTAAGAGGGGAATCCTCTTGTGGCTACCACCAAGTGTGTGATAACTTGAGCACGACCTTTAAACGCTATGGACTGCCGATAATCCATTACAGTAGAACACGATTGTAGGACACGAAAGACAGGAAAAAACACGAATTTTATATATAGTTAGTCCTTAATAACTTAAGTCCCGCTTATTTCATGACTACCTTAACATAGTTCCTAAATTATACGTTGCCAAATCTTAAACTTGTTATTCGTATCTGAAACACAATGTTTACTCTGTGACTTGGTCAATTCCGAAAATTCTTTCCCCTTTGTAAGTCTTAGAACTGGCATACGGCGCATTTGCTGGAAATTCTGATTTCTGAATGTACTGAGTTCTAAGTACCCGAACCTTGGGTTAATAGATCTCTTGTTGACTGAGTTCACCGGAACACCTGATTGCCTTAGCTACACTGACTTATTATTAGAGGTCGGAAGATTGTACAATAAGCCACAAGTTTAGCGCACATGTGTTCTATTGTTGCTACTCTTGCATATACACAGCTGCAGGCATCTACTGAAGTGCGTGTATATACGACAGCTAGCTACGTCATTGTTTCTCCGTGTGCAACTGACATGTATCGCATGTGACTGTACACGGTTCGGCGATCTAATTATAATTAGTTAATTTAACTTAACACACAACTGCCCTAGTTAATGATTTATTATACAGTGATAGAACTGTAACCCGTGCTTCTGAGACTGTGCGTTGATTTTAACGTATCCAAATTATTCATTACAATTATTTATCTATCTCCTTGTCATTTCTTTATAAGCGTATTAATCTTAACAGTCAGTAATTCGTGTGTCACTGTGTCCAGCATATCTCAAAAACGAAATAAATACCACACTTGATATTTAAGTTCAACACACGCAGATTTTGAAGAAAATCCCTCCGCCGCAAAATTAGCCTTTACATGGAACATTTTTCAAAAATATTCATTTTCTCAAAAATGGCTCCAACAAATTTAATTAAAATGCCATATGTTTAAGATATTTTAATGACAAATGAGACGTACATCTTGAATTTTCTGGCAATTGCGTCTGAAGTCTAAATGATTGGTAAACCGCTATTAGATAAATAAAACCTTGCTGCACATAAAATGCAGATCTCGTTAAAGCACACAATTGAAGCCTGTTACATTTTTGTGGTTCTATTAGTTATACTTTTTGTTTGGTGTTTAGTTTTGTACTTTTTGCAGAGATAATCATTCTACAGATACTTCTTTTTATTGGCTTGAATTTCCCAATATGTACACTTTTTCAAATGAAAAGTCGTTTTCCGTCCCCTTCCCCTTCTAGTCATGCAAAGGGAAGGGAATTTCAATGCCATCACATAGCAATCAGCTCTTAAATACACATATAATAAAACCATTTCTACAATTATTTATCTCGATTAACATGAAGTGAAAGATTAAGCGTTTGTAAGAATAGTGAGTAGAGAAACTCATATGAGTGCAATACATGATTTTCTTGTACTACTGGATACATGCAAATATTCTAGTTTCTTCGATGAAGTAAGTTTGCTAGAAATGGATAATGCATAGCCGTTTTTATCATTCTTCACCTGGGTATTATTTGAGAAAATTCCAGACAATAGATGGGGAGAACTGGCTCCATGAGTTACTTCCCCTACATGTAATTTTAACCCCGTCCATTGCCTCACAGCTATTAGCTACCGGGCCACGTCTCCTGCTATTGTCTGTCAACCTCAGAGAACCGGTCGGTCCTTCAAATTGTGTCAGTAAACGGACAGGATAAATTCTGGATTGCATTGCTGTCACCCCTGTTCCCCATGCCTGTTCTAGACAATATATGGGAATTAAATAGTGGATGTTATTCTGTGATGTATATGTTGTTTTTCTATGTAGACTTTTGAGACCCATCAGCTGCAAAACTTATCTTTTAACAGAAAAATTACTAATGCCTTTTTATTGGAGGTAAATATATTTTCACATTGAAAAAATGCCTTCAGAGTTCACGTAAGGTTTTGATTTGATTTTAGACACATAAATTATTTTCAAACTATGAGTTTACAATTATTTTTATCGTAAAAATGTAATGGAGTCTAATGATTTTCATAGCTCTGTACGTCCATTCTGGTTCTTGTATTTTATCAGTAGCATGGTAGTGGAAAAACAATTTCCAAATTGTGCTGAGAAGTTTTAGACCTGCTACCCTTATACCACGAATGTGAGCTCCTCAGAAGATGCCGTGACAGATCTGATAGCCAGGAATTAATCTGTCTGACCCTAAACATAAGCTTTAAAGGGAACGTAAAGGCCACCATGTATGGAGGTCAGTATTTCTGGATGCTGGCCAGGTAATCGATTTCTGGCCTGGGTATAACCTCGCGGTGGTCACATCTATCCAGGAACTCCTACTATTGATTCTCTGTAACCAGCGAAGCTACAGCGCGTTTCGGGAAACAAACATTTGCCATGCGCAAACGCTCATCTCAAACGTCGCCATTTTTGGTCCATTTTACTATGACTATTTTATACATAGAGGCGTTAAGTTATCGTATACATATTATACAAATTAACATTAGGTCATTCCTTTGTTTAGTCAATGCCGCTAAGTTTATCCCATAAATCGCTGAAAAACAATACATAACAGATTATAACCGATTAACAATCAAAATAGCATTCCATTTAAATTTGACAGCTGTATTTTTAAAACTTGTTCGGTTAATAATGTATTTTTCCAGAACAGAAGTCATTTGTAAATGTTAAAAATAAAGTAAGATTTATTTGAGATTATAAACTGGATCTTTGTTGTAACAAGATAAGATCGAAGTACGTGTAATTCTTGGTCTTTGTTGAGTAAGTCGGATTACACTAATCGAAATTAATATATCTTACCTTATTACTTTCTCTACTGGTAAGTAGGGAAAGTATGTATTCCACTCAAAAATTCGATGTCGAGATTTCACCGGAAATACATGTTTTGAGGCCCCCTGAATCCAAAAAAAGCATTTTTAGAAAAAGGTCCGTGTGTGTGTCTGTGTGTGTGTCAGTCTGTCAGTCTGTGGACAGCATAACTCAAAAACGAAAAGTCGGTTAAAAACCAAAGTTGGTATTTAAGTTTAATGTCTTTCAAGGATGTAACACGAAGATTTTGAAGAAAATAACCCCACCCTAAACTACCCTTTACATGGAAGATTTTTCGAAAATTTTGATTTTCTTGAAAATGACTCTAACGATTTTGATTAAAATGTGATATGTTTGAGATATTTTTATGACAAATGAAATGTATATCTTGAATTTTGTGGCTATTGCCCCTGTAGTCGTATTTACTCTGGACGACTTTTGCCTAACTGGTAAACCGTTAGAGATAGACCAAATCATACTGTACAAGAAATGTAGATCTTGCTAAAATACACAATTTATGTCTCAATAAATTTTCTTGTAGGGTGAACCATTTCGGAGATATTCCTTGTTATGTGTGTGAGTTTCGGAAAACTTAGAACTTTCGTGAAATGGGTCATCGCTGTTCATTTTTTTATATGTTAAGTGTGCAAAGACAACAGAATCCCAAACATTTGACTATCGCACAAAGCCTACTGTATTCTAACATTCCCCTTGCACCTACAAGGAAATAAGCAATAAGATAATTTGTACAAATGTTTATCTCAACTAACAAGAAAGAAGATATAGGAATAAGAGTTTGTAAGAATGGTTAGTTCAAGAGTAGAGAAAGTCATGTGAGTGCAACACATCAGATATTTTTTTATAGAATTTAACATTTTCTTATCAAATCTTTGTAATTCAGTATTGGAATTCATATTTTATTTATGGAACAGTCCAGATAAATATCATTCGACGGTCTGATCATCCTTCTCGCTGCGCTCGAGAATTTGTCGGTTAGGTCAGAAGTTTTATGGTATTCCTTGTGATATTTATTGGAGGAAAGAAGAATGACTGATAACGTTGTACTCTTGATACATAAAATATACGTGCATTTCCCAACGGATGCCCCCTTTTCTTAGGTTTTGTGATCTTCGACATTCAGAGAGAGAGAGAGAGAGAGAGAGAGAGAGAGAGAGAGAGAGAGAGAGAGAGAGAGAGAGAGAGAATGCCATACTATGGTGATACGATTTGACTCAGAGGTGTCCTTTTTCTTACTTTTTTTTTTTTTTTTTTTCCTTTCTGTCCTTTATTTATTTCTGTCTTTGTTTCTTTGTGTCTGTTTCTTTCTTGGTGTCTTTCTTCCCCTTCGGCGTCTAGAGAGGGGATACCTTAATGTGGTAGTGTGATTTGACAGTCAGTTGTCTTTTGGCGGGGGAAGGAAGTTTCCTTCTACGGATTTGGTGTTGGAAACATAATCGCCTCCTTGCTGTTTATCATCTTCTGACCATACATGATACATGTACATATTTTCCCAATCTGGTTTTGTCAACTACTTGTCCCTCGCGTCTAATGTTAAGACACTTCAGCTGTTATCGGTTTCCTATTCAGTGAAATCCATTGTGGATTAAAGGCTATGCATCACTGATTGGAAGGTATAAGTTTAATTTACATAAGTATTTTAATAGTGCCATAACAAAACTGCTATGCGTTTCTTAAAAAATATAGACATTTACGTGACTTTTTCTTTCACATTCCTCAACAAATTATTCCTATATATACTTAACGTTAATCGAGATAAACATTATAAACATGTTTTAATACACATTTTCAGTAGATCGAATGGAAATAAGTTAATACAGCAGAATTAAGCGATAGTCAACCTTTTAAGAGCTAGTCGCCATGTGATGGCTTTGAAATTCTGTTCTCTTGGCGTGATCAGGAGGGGAAGGGGAAAAAGAAGATTGAACGACCTCCATTTTTTTAGAAAAGCATAACTATTCCAATATTCAAACAAATAATAAGGAATATCTAGGAAATGGCTAACTTCGCAAATGAATGTGTTTGACATAAGTATACTCCAATGAGTATATTTTTGTGTAGTAAAATTTTGTTTCTCAGGAACTTCAGAATATACACTTCATTTGTCATGAATGTTTTATACATAGATATAGAATTTTAATCAAAATCATAAGAGCCATTTTTGAGAAAATCCAAGATTTTCGAAAAGATTTCCATGCGAAGGGTAGTTTGGGGTTTTGGGATTTTTTTTAAACTCTTCATCTCACTTCCTTGGAAGATGCTGAACTTAGATACGCCGAGTCTCGTATTTAATATCGGCTTTTCATTTTTATTTATTCATTTATTTATTTATTTATTTATTTATTTATTTATTTATTTATTTATTTATTTATTTATTTATTTATTTATTTATTTATTTATTTATTTATTTATTTATTTATTTATTTATTTATTTATTTATTTATTTATTTATTTATTTATTTATTTATTTATTTATTTATTTATTTATTTATTTATTTATTTATTTATTTATTTATTTATTTATTTATTTATTTATTTATTTATTTATTTATTTATTTATTTATTTATTTATTTATTTATTTATTTATTTATTTATTTATTTATTTATTTATTTATTTATTTATTTATTTAGTTATTTATTTATTTATTTAGTTATTTATTTATTTAGTTATTCATTCATTTAGTTATTTATTTTTTGTAAAATTCTTTTTGGATTCAGGAGACCTCAGAAAGAGTAGTTCTAGTGAAATCCCGGTATTGAATTTTTGGAACGAGTACAGTACCTTCTCTACTTACTGCATGTACACTGCCCACTATCGTAAGGATTATACTTTGTTTTATTAACTATCCCAATAAAGGTTATTTTTTCTATCTCTTTCAAGCTAATCGAGATAAACGTATGGAATGCATAAAAAGCGGATTGTTATATAGACTGTTAGGGATATAATTGCAGATATTTGTAGTGGTAATCAAGAACATTACATCATTTGTTGCTTTGTTTTGGGACTTATAAGTTTACTTAGTAAGAGTAGTATGTTTTCAGGTTGATTATTACCTTCAAGTAGGTGTGGCACGCTCAAGCCATACGTGCTTGCTTCCTGCAAGGCCAATGACACCACACCAACTAGGCCAGTAGGTATGTCTTGAAACATTAACACGTGGAAGCGAAACGGATAGTCTATACCGAAAGGCGTTATTTTGTGGCGGAGTTATAACCAGGCACAAAAACATCATAATGAACTATGTGATTGGTTTGTGGGAAAATTATTGGACGAAGATAAAAAGCAACTAACGCACTAAAGTGGATATATATTAAGGTACCAATTGTTGAAATATCTGTAGCTATACCCCTAACATCCTGTCAGCTGTCGTTGAAATGCAATATTGTTTATATCAGGAGAAAAAACTGAGTAGTGACACAAGGAATGACAAAAGTATTGGCAATTTAAGAAAAAGCATATCTCGGAAATGGCTGATGCCATGGAAAGGTTATTTGAAATATACTGATGTGTTTCGAGTTCTCTTTTTTTTTCTATAGCAAGTTTTTGTCTATCTTATGGTTTACTACTTATTATACAAAAATTCCTTACAAACCAAGAGGACTTCACAACCTATTCTAAGAAAGTTCAATATATGCATTTTATTGAGGACATAAAAGTAACTAAATTTTATCCATGTAAAGAGTAGTCAGGGGTGGAGGGATTTCGGGGAAAATTTTCGTCTGCATTGCATCTTTAAAGATGCTTGACTTAAATATTAAATCTATCAAATATCAGACTTTTCACTTTGTGAGTGTTGCTATTGACAAACACGTGTGCAGATCTTTAACATGCTTTTGTTTACTTTCTCTACTAACTTACAGCAAGTATAGAAAGTGTTGCATTCCAAACAAAAATTTGATACTCAGATTTCACTGGAAATAGATAGGAACATGTTTTGAGACATCCTGAATCCAAAAACATTTAAAAAAAGTATGTGGCGGAGGGCACAGCGTGTCTGTGAACACCATAGCTCAAAAACGAAAAGTCCGTTAAATACCAGACTTGGTGTATTTAAGTTCAGCATCTTCCAAGGATGCGACACCAAGATTTGCAAGAAAATCGCCCACCCTAAAGTACCTTTGCATAGAAAATGTTTGAACATTTTTGGTTTTAACGATTTTGGTTTAGCTAACATGCTTAAAAAAGTTCCTGACCATATCTTGAATTTTGGTGTCCCAGAAAAACACCGACAACGCTGAGTATGTTGTGCGGGATAGCAAACTGACCGATTCTCAGATAGAAGCCCCTGCCCGGAAATGCACGGTTTGGACGCTGTAGTGCATCGAAGAGTGAGATGGGTGTACCTTCACATTTCGTCAATAAACCCAACATCGGGCTGTCTACATTACAAACGGGCTTCGAACTGTGTACCTCCTACGTCGTTGCAGAACCTACATCGATGGTGGTGAGCCTCATGAACATGACCCAATACGTGCGGTTGTCTTAGATTTTCAATCTCTCAGTGGACTCGATCCATAATGTTCTCCTCTGACGTTGCAGGAGTGCCATACGTCATACTCTTCACACAACTCCATAGAAAATAGTCAAGAAATGTCACGGAACCGGTCCACTTCTACCAATCCATCAATTTGGATATGCGACGTTGAGGTGGTGCCGCACATTTACTCGTACATCAAAGCGTGCTGGAGCTCATGTCGGCCATTTCCGCAGCTGTGTACTGGTAATTGTGGCACTGCTGTTAAAACGATACTGTACTGGAAACTACACAAGTAACGCAATAGGATGCGCATCAAAGACTCTATGGAGCAATTTAGCGCATGCGCAGGAATGTTATGTTCAGGTCGTTCATTCCAGTACACAGATGGCTAAAGACTTGCCTATCTTCCGTATTAAGATACCAAGTGAAGTTTAGCAAATTTACCACCCGCTCTCTGACTTCGACGCTCTCCAGCGTCCAAACCGTGCATTTCCGGACAGGAGTTCCTATTTCAAAACCGATCAGTTGGCGATCCCGCACAACATACTAAGCGTAGTCGATGTTTATTGGGACACCCACCCACCCACCCACCCACCCACCCACCCACCCACACACACACACACACACACACACACACACACACACACACACACACACACACACACACACACACATCTTTTTGTGCAGTCAACCATTTCGGGATGTTTCCTCTTATTGGGTTGAATTTTCCAATACTTATATCGTACTCAAGTGGAAGTCTTTATTTTTTTCTACATGCAAAAAGAATGGATTTGAGTATCCCTCAGGTCTGCTGTATTCCCCATATCCGTATTGTACCTATAAGGAAATATGTCATAAAACCATTTATATTTACAAATGTTTAGTAATGTGAGTTTAACGCATCACATTTGTTTATTCATAGACCCCAGAACACATGCATTTCGATATATAATTTTGGGGTAATGCAATGTTCTCTGTTTACTATAGGTAAAGTGGCAGAAAAGATAGAAATCGCTTCTTGTTTGTTCTGCTGTTCGAATGACCAAAGTAGTGATTCATGTTTGTGGTAAAAGTACTTTGTGTTTGAGGATACCTGGGGTAGTGATGTTGGAACAAGCATTAAACTCAGGCAGGCAGACAGGCAGGCAGTAAGCTGATCAATACTTGGTTATCTGTGTTACCGTATTACGTAGTCTGTCACCAACCCAAGTAGTGTATTGATTATGCATCGAACCATAACCACCAAGTTTCCCACACAGTCTCTATAAATATTTCAGTTGCCTGAACAACAAGTTCTGGAATAAAGACTGGATTCAAACTTGCCCACAAATTCACTGGCAATCAAATTCGTCTAAAGAACAGTGTCGTTTATTTAAGGAAATACACAACTGAAAATGTGATTTTCTAAAGTTTTCAGCCCATTTAGCTGAAAGTTTATTTTCAATGTTGTCTTTTATCAGCATTACAGGGTTTTAAATTTCAGTGTGATATCTCTCTTAGTTTCGAGTTATAAAATGTTAAATCTGGATTTTATTTTCCTATGCCAAATGTTCCACACGATACAATTTTGAAAATTACCGTTTTTAAAAATGCTTTTATATTTATCTGATTATAAGATACAAATATGTAATTTTGTTTTACTAGCAATAGTTTAAAATAAAATAATTTTTAAATTCTGTCATTTGAAATTTTTAGTTTTAAGTTTTATACAGCTTCAAAAAGTAATAACTCAAAAACCGTTTAAAAGAAAAAAAATATGTGACAGATTTAATTGTTTATGTTTTGGAAATCTACATGACAAATTACAGAGGTATTGGATGAAAACTGCGTGAAACATTTTCAAAAAGTGAATTCAATGAGAAAATAATTTTCAAAAATATTCAATTTCAAAGCGAAAAACGTTTTATTCTGTATTTTTAATGTACATTATATAAATATAAGGACTTTTAATATAAAAAGACAAAAAACATTTTGAATGTATGACTCTTAGGTATTTTTAAAGTAATGTCAATTATTGCGAGATTTCTAGCACATTTCAGTTGTATATTCCTTTAAACTTTCTCCACTGCGTACATGAAATTCGATATCACGATATCACCTGAAGTACACGTTTGGAGACCCTTGATTCCAGAAAAACATTTTTAGGAAAAGGTCCGTGTGTGTATATCTGTGAACAGCATTACTCCAAAACAAAAAATCGGTTAAACAACAAACTTGGTATTTAAGTACAGTATCTCTTAAGGATGCGACACGAACATTGTGAAGAAAATCCTCTACACCTTAAAGTAGCCTTTATATGGAAAATTGTTTCGAAAACTGATCTTCTCGAAAATAGGTTTAAACGATTTTGATTAAAGTGCCATACCTATGTTTAAGATATTTTCATGAGAAGTGAAATATATATCCTGAATGTTCTGGGAATGTCCCCCGAAGTCTTCATTCTGGACGACTTTTGCATAACTGGTAAACCGTAAGAGATAGACAAAAACTACACAAAAAATGTAGAGATCTCACTAAGGCAAACACTTTTTTAGAGTTGATGTTTCGCGAGGTGTTCCTTATTCTACGTGGATGTGATATATCAGTTAATTTTTGAAGTCCTTGACCTACAGTGTCATTTTCTGCATGAATTGACATTGAATGACTCATATGCAAATGTTTCTGTTTGACTATTTTTGTCAGCGAGTTCTGGAGGTTGTGAAGCTTCCACGAATACTAGAATGAATAAGTCATAGGTCTAGATTTGAATGGTGGTATATTGCTCTCGGTCGATTCCACTTGAAAGTATAATGTGTGGGGATGTTGGCATTCTTGACCATGAATGAATAATTGGCCAGCATATAAAAAACCGGTGAGACAACTGCTTTCACTTTTGGAGCGTTTGCTTGCGGCAAGTGTCTGACACTGATGAAGACCTCGACCACATTCTAGAGAAAGAGGGAATTCCTTGTTGGAATGAGATTGTCGCTGGGAATTAGAACACATGTCCATACGTGTAAATGTGGCATTGTGTTGGAATTAGTTGTGATAATCATTCCTGATTCTTGGAGAATGTTCACATTTCCCTGCTTCCCACCTCATTTCTTATGCATATCTCAATCTGGAGTATCATATCTTCATATCCCTAACAATTACCTAAAGAACGTTTTTCTTTTGGATTGTTTGTGTTTTGATTGGAGGGGAAACGCTTTAAGCGTGTCAAAGCTGGCAGTGTGGGACTCCCAAATAGGTATACCCACTAAAACCTATCCAATTATTTCTTGTACATATTGCAGAAACTACTTCACAATGCGGCAATCATGTTTATCTCCCTTTTTTCATCCATTTCTTTTGCTTTTATAGTTCTAGTCATCAAGTCTTGAGCAATCGCCCATTTCTTTACTCTTTCCAACATTAGTGTTACAATGTTTTCCACAGTTGTGTCTTATGCAATTCCATTTTATATATTTTAATAGGTGTATCCTTTTCCTTGCAATACATATCATTTTTACTGTTAATCAAAGCCATTTTGAATAGGTAGGTTTTGAAACGTCCATATCCCGATAACAAATGGGTTAAATAATACCCTACTTGTCCATGTTTCTTGCTTATCCTGGGTTCTATATCTGATATCAATTTCTGGGTCCACTGTGCCGTCTCAGTTTCCTGTTCCCATTCAGCTTGCCATATCTGTATCGTATTTTCTCTTGGCCTAAGGAAGATAGAGGATGTGTTATATTCCATATAAAATTTCAATATTGAGATATCACCGCAAATATGTATTTTGAGATCCCTTGAATCGTAAAACAAAGCATGTTTAGAAAGAAGTACGCCTGTGCGTATGTGTGAGAGGTATGTGTGTGAGAGAAAAAGACAGAGCGATAGCAGCTCAACTCAAACGAACAGCCAGACAAAAACCAAACTTGATTTTCAATTCAAAATTCTCCAAGGACGTGAAAAGAATATTTTCATTATTTTTCTTTTTCTCAAAAGTCCTCCCAGTAATTTTGATTAAAATGCCATATGTTGAAAAAATTAACACTACTAACGTTTATACCTAACCTGGAATTTGTCACAAAGCCTGTAAAGTGTTCTTCATTCGGAATTAACTTTGCAAGCCACAAGGAACAGAATAAACTTGCTTTATTAGTAAGTAGGACCCCCAACATTTATTTGCATCCACAGAACTTCCTGCAAATGACACACTCTCGTACCTAAATTTTCTGTAAACTTTGCAACTAATGTGACACACTCGTGCTGAATTACTTAAGTGGGATATGTACTGAGATAGGGACTGTCCCTACAGAACAGTGGTAGTGTAACGAGGCAGTTCTGCTATGGTGTGCACTCAGCCTCAAGTCCTTGAGGACCAACTGAGGTGCATTTTGTCCTTGCAAACCACGCCTCGTCGCCAGAGACAGACGGTATAGACACTGACCAATTATTGTCTTTTTCAGAATAATTATGTTTTACACAATGTTAATGTTATTTCTTCAACTTTTCCATCTTAAAATATTGTTACCACCGAAGCCAAAAAAGTCACGCTCGATTTTTTGAAATAATTTAAAAAAAGAAAAAGCTGTGTCAATGTAATTGATAAATGTTGTTTGGTATGCAAAAAGAATAAAATGCTCTCGAAAGTAGAAAAGTTATCAGCTAACATTTTAAGGCCAAACAATAAGTTACAAACACCTGAAGAAGATGCATTCCAGCAGCTGAGTGGGTTTAACCTGTCTTGTGATTGATTATTTAAACCTGACTCTGGACAGAGGTGTAGCATCAAACCATCTTATCTTCTCAGGCTTCATTCTTTTGCTACTTTCCAATTCTCATTTGGTAGTTAGAGCTAGGATTTTACAAAGTGGTGAGTAAAACACTTTTGAAGAACCAGGTTCAGTTGTATAATTCCGTCTTGAAGACGACTTACGTCACAAAATCGTGAACGGGAGACAGGTTCAAATTCCGTCAGGAGAGTTGTCCCTAGGGCTTGTTCCAGGTTTTCCTGGAAGTAAATACAGTGTTGATAAATGCCATCTGGGACGATATCCCTAAACTTAGGTAGAAACGCTTCCCTTCCAAACTTCCTTTCCCTAGATATCATTTCATTGCATACTACTTCACTCCCCGACGTTGCACAGGTAGCTTTTAAAAACTCGAGTGATGAATTGATTTAATTTGGCTCCCCTGTTTTTTTATGAAATTATTGTACAATGATTTAGAAGACTTTTAGAGGAAATCCTTCCGTTTACTCCTTAGAATTATAATTTCGCACAGACCTGGCTATTCCTAATCACAACTGAAAACTCCACTAGCATTCACACAAAATTCACGACTTGCTGCGCTAGGGCAGGCCGTGCTCATCTGCAAAGAAAAGTGTTATTCAATATTCTGGCATTATAAGGGTGATATTGTGTCATATCCTCTTCCGAAGGGCATGTCAGTCACCGGAGAATGTTGCCTACATACATTTTGAAGAACCAGCTGTTGCCTGCAATTGGAGAAAATCGTCCTGAACTGGTGGGAAAGTTCATCGTCCACCAAGACAATGCTCCACCACACAAAGCTTGGATTGTCACCGAATTTCTACTGTAAAATGGAATTGAAACACTTAAGATATCCTCCCCAATCACTTGAACTTGCTCCGAGCAATTTTTGGCTGTTTGACACCCTGAAGAACACTCTCCGCAAGAGACACTGCTCTTTGGATCAAGCCTAGGATCTGCAGTATACCAGTGTCTAAAACATACACCCATAGACTCGTACAAAAATGTTTTGAAAAATGGGTTGAGCATTGGTAACTGAGTTTAAATAAGGAAGGAGACTGTAGAAAAATGACATGCGTGTAATGGATAATTTTGTGTGAATAAAGAATACTGAGAATTTTTTATGCGTTAGTTTTTGACTGCACCTTGTACACTACATGTATGTCCTTGCAAATGGGAATATATCACGAGCACATGAGCTTTATGCAGGAAGATACACCGACATACAGTTACTTTGTTCACGAACATTCTCACGAATTCATGAATGATTGAGAGAGAGAGAGCAGTATTTGGGATGTTGGGAGACGAGAGATAGGAAAGCATCGACCGTGAAGAACAAGTTCTTCGTTAACTGCACGCAAGCATCAGATAGTACTAGACGCATTGCAGTAGGGGAAGGCGTTAATCACAAGACTGGAAAATGGTGCATGTAAATCTTCTGGATCCATATCACCTTCAGCGAGTGCAAGGATTACATGTGGCGCACTAAGAGTCAAGAACAACTTTCTACCTTCGTATATTATAGTGCCACGTTCGTGCACCTTGTTCACTGATGAGGCTGAGTTTACTTGCGAGAGTATCTTCAATTTTCATAACACTGATAACTGGTCCTATGAAAACCCTCAAGAAGTACGACAGGACAGATATCAGCAAACATTCTGCTTAAAGTTTGGGGTTGGAATCATTCATGATAGGTACCTTGTTGGTCACTTTCCTCCGCGCCTAAATACAGAGACGCATCCACAGTTTCTCAGAAATGAGTTGCATAATTTAGTGGATGTGCCACAGCAAATCATCCAACAAATATGGTTTTACACGATGTTGCACCATTTCATTTCAGTCAGATAGTATGCAATTTCTCCAATGATAAATTTTCGTATAAATCGATTGATCGAGGGGGGATTCATTGATGCCTTGCTCGATCTCCACATTTGAATCCCATTAATTTCTTGGTCTGAAGACATTTAAAGTCTCTGGTTTATAGGACTCCTGCACCGGATATTGAATCTGTGAGAGAGCGCATCGACGCTGGATTTGACAAAATACGAAATGCTGCAGGAAATAAATACACACCCGCTTTATCCCCATTACTTGCTTTTGAAGGGTATAGAGGTGCGTTGCTACTTCAAGCCCTGAATGGATCAAAAAATAAATTGGCAAAGGACTGGGTGTGAAACACTGTCATTTTGAGGACATTCCTCCGTAGACAGCTTAATTTTTTTTCCCCTTATTATATTAACTAACAATTGTGCCTTCATTGAGTTTGTGGCTTCTCTTTTCCATACAGACATAATTTGGCCTGCTTCCTTGCTCGTAAATAATCTTTTCTGGTAAACGTCCAAGTCTCGTTCTGGTTTCCAAATAGCATCTGTGTTCTTAATGACTGACTTGTAGGTCAGAACTAAGACACCCGTGAATTTTCAGAATTTAAGCTTCTGTGTTAGAAACAAGAGTAGTAACTGGTTGCATTCAAAACACTTATGCACTGTCATATAATTTGTGTATAAACTTTAACCATCGGTGGAAATGTAACATGGAAAATCGTTTAGTTTCTCTACCGCTTTCCTATAGTAGGTAGAGTAACTATTGCATTCCACTCAAACATTCAATATCAGATTTCATTGCAAATAGACGTTTTCAGGCTCCCTGAACGCCAATAAAGAGCATTCTTTTAGAAAAAAGATCTCTCTCTCTCTCTGTGTGTGTGTGTGTGTGTGTGTGTGTGTGTGTGTGTGTGAGAGAGAGAGAGAGAGAGAGAGAGAGAGAGAGAGAGAGAAGAAAGAAGAAAGAACGTAACAAAAAAGATATGTCTGTTGAATACCAGATTTGGTATTTAAGCTCAGCATCTTCTAAAGCGCGACATGAAAATTTTGAAGAAATCCCTTCCACATCAACTACGCTTTTGGTGGAAAAGTTTTCGTTGTTTTTGAATTTCACAAAGCTGTCTCTATGATTATAACACCATATGTTTAGATATTTCTGGAGCGAAGGACCCAGACACGATTCCCGGTAGGGGGGCTCTCAGCCTCGTGATATCAATTGAGTAGCTATCCTAATTGAAAGGTAGCGTCCCTAAAAGTTCAAATAGTCGCCTTAAGGTCGCGGGAGTCGGCGCACTGACCCCTTGTACTCTTCCGTGACCTTGGCTGCGGCTGGAGGACGCAGCGGCTAGGTAATAAAGTACCTTCTGTATAGGGGAGACGCACTAGGGATTATTGTGTTTGGGTATTTGCCTAACGGATTAAAAATATACCTTGAACTTCATGTGAATAGCCTTGAAGCGGTCTTCATTTTTTTGTTTCTCGTGATGTACAAGGAGTATGAAATTTCAAAGCCAGGAAATAGCTGCCTATCGGCTTTGTTTTCTTTCAGCCTCATGTATGTATCACTCCTGTACCTGCAACGAAATATAAAACGAAAGAATTTCTGAAAACGTGTCTTTGAAGCAGACTGAAGAATACGCTTTTGTGAAAACAGTTTTTATATGAGAGAATGGACAGAGAATGTAACACAAAATATGTGTATAAAGTTTGTTTACTAAGGGCTACTCTGATTCAGTCACGCTGAGCAGAGATTAACAAACAACCATTATCTTTGCTGGTATACAAATCCCTTTGACTTTGTGCAAGTGGAAACCGTGCAGACGACGGTAGCAGCGCGTATTGATTTTCCAGAAGTTGTGTGCGCTCTGTTGGCCTACTTGATACAGTGTCAGGGGATGAGATGTTTGCTAGGATTAGTTCCCATTTGAGCGTAGGGAGTATGATTGCCTACAAATTGATATTGAACCCTTTTTTGTGCTCATACATCCGAGACTAGCAGTGCTTGTTAATGTAAATTGCAAGAGCTGTTGTTATAAATCCGTCTTTCAATGCACACGCTTAGTTGATAGATTTCAATTTGGCTCCAGCATTTACTCTCTCTCTCTCTCTCTCTCTCTCTCTCTCTCTCTCTCTCTCTCTCTCTCTCTCTCTCTCACTCGCTCTCTCTCAGTAATTAAACCCAAACTGTCTTCTAGATTTAGGTATACTGCTCTCTTTTAGGGCATTTAGTTATTTATTTAATTTGATCCCAAAAGAGTTCATTACTTTCTCTACCACGTACAACAGACGCCTTCAATTAGAAGAAAAACAGGCAGTGGGCTGCGCTAACAAGCGGGCGTCGTGTTACAGTTGTTTCTTCGATTGTAGCAGTGCTGGACCGCACAACTAGTGTGCAGTGTCGGGTTGTGAGTTACAGCAAAGGCAACTTCATCTCGCCCATCATCCCCATATACTTTTCTATCTGCTTGGGAAGAACGGTATCTAAAGTAAGAACAAATTAGAAACTAAAAACTTCGCTTATCTTAGTAATGTTGCATATTTTCCTTGAACAAGCTAACCCAGGGTTTGAAGTTGTCTCCAACTCATTCTCAAAGCCATACAAACAAATTCGTTACCAAAGCTACAATCTTTCATTTTTTTCTGAAAACAAAAATAAATACTGATATTCAATTTTTATTTACCAAACTCTGAAAACAAAAATGTATAAATACAATCTATAGATGGTAATTCGAAGTTCATAACACGGTTCCTGTTTTTTAAAATAAAATGTTTTTCCCAAATCATTAAATCTATCGGACCAGTTAATTGTTTTAATAATTTAACTTCTGGATTAATTTCATGATTAAATGACCAAAAATGATCTGCCACAGCTGATTTATCAGTTTGTTTATATTTAATATTTCTAAAATGTTCTTTTATTCTGGCTTCCAAATGACGTTTAGTTTTTCCAATATAAACCTTATCACAATCTAAACAGCTAAATTGATAAATGCCAGATTTTTTATAATTTGGTATTTTATCTTTTTTAGAAAAATTAAGTAAATTTTGTATATTAAATTTATTTTGAGGGACCAAATTTATTCCATATTCTTTAAAAATCTTTGTAAATTTTTTATTGGCCCATGGATGGTAAGTAAACTTTTTAAAAATACAATTATCTTTTATTTTTTTAAGGGTTGAAACTTCTTTAACAGCTTTTTGATACTTAAATTTTTCTATCTTTTTATGTATAAAATCTGTATTAAAACCATTAATTACTGCAGTGTTAATAATGTGTTTATATTCTATGTCAAATTCATCTTTATTAAGGGGTATATTTATTAACCTATAAATTAAACTATTGAAAACAACAAATTTATGTGCAAAAGGATTAAAACTTTTATATTTTATGTAATTATCAGTGTGAGTAGATTTTCTGTAAATACCAAATTTCAATTTATTGTTATGTCTTTTAATTTTTAAGTCCAGAAATGAAAGGAGTCCATGATTTTCAGTTTCTAAAGTATCTGTTTATAGACATAGTAGGTGGTGCAGAAAATATATTTAACACGCGGCAAAATTGTTCAAACAATTAAAAAATATAACTTACAATGACACCAACTCAAGCACTAAATACGGAGGTCATAAAGGAGTGGAACATGGAATGATGAAAACTCAACGACACCACAACCACAAACAATTAGTTTCAATTTAAACTACTGATCAACAATATGATCACGAAAAGAAGTCCTTTCTTTCCAAAACAAGATTGACTTATTTTTTTATTTAAAATTTCCTCAGTTCAAATTTCCATGATTAAGCGCACATGCTGTTTAAGTATATTACTACTTAGCTATGTGATTAGTTTTTCATTAATGAAACTTGTAAACGTGTTCGCAGAAAGCCAATTATCTGACAATTTAAAATGTAGTCTTTGGGTTTGTATAACAAAGACAATGACTGCAAATATTGCACAGATAGAAGGACAAGAGCACCAAAGCTCGACGTCAGAATCACGATTGAATACAATTGTAAATATTGAACATAATAACTGTATATACTCGTAAGTGGCAGAAAAGCTACGAAATGAAATGGTCATTTGCTCTATTAAGCGCCCAGTTGAATGAAATTATTTCTATTCCGCCTTGTATGCACAGTCAATACTGTGAAAAGTGCAAACCTTCTGATGTTTGAAATTTTGCAACTGTGCCGCCACTGCTTTTCCTTCCACCTGTGTAGACCTTCTATTCTACCCGCTTCCATACATAAGGCACGGGCATCGAGCTAAAGAGTATGACGTCACCATGCATTGATCTGAGGTTACCTGAGTACATGGTAGAGAAGAAAATTGCATTTCACCCAAAAATTCGACACTGAGATTCCACTGGTAATACACTTTTTCACACTCAATGTATCCAGAAAAAGCATATTTTGGAAAAAGATGTGTACATGTGACTGTGTGTTAAATACCAAACCTCGTATTGAAATTCATCTTCCAAGGATGAATCCTATCCCAAACTACCCTTATATTGAAAAAGCTTCCAGAATTTTGAATTTCTCAAAAACAACTCTAAAAATGTTAATTAAAATACCACGTGTTTTAAGATATTTTCATGACAAATGAAATGCATATCTTGTATTTCCTGAGAATAGTCTGCAAAGTCCTCTTCATTCTGGATGACTTTTAAATAACTGGTAAAGCGCAAGAGATAGAATCTTACTGTAGAAAAAATGTAGACCTCGTTAAAGTTCCCAATTTATATATGTTGTTCAGCTAACCATTTTCGAGATATTCCTTCTTATAGGTTTCAGTTTTCAAATACACTTTTCTCGAATAGGACGTCCTTATTCGCTTTCTTATGTCCTGGCTATGCAAAGGAAAATCTGACGTGTTGCACTCACATGACTTTCTCTACTCCTGTACTAATCATTCTTACAAACTCTTATTTCTATATCTTCTTCGTGTTAGTTGAGATAAAAATTTGCAGAAGTTATCTTATTGCTTATTTTCTTGTATGTCCAAGGTGAATTTAGGAATACAGTAGGCTTTGAGTGATAGTCAAATCTTTTATTATTACAAATTCCGTTCTCCTTGCACGGCTAACATATAAACAAATTAATAACGATGTTCCATTTGAGGAATGTTTTCCAAAACTCACAAAAATAACAAGGAATATCTCCAAAATGGTTTACTCCAAAAAAAAAAAAAAAAAAAATGGACTTAAATTGTGTGTTTTAGCAAGATGTACATTTTTTTGTATAATGAGATTTGGTCTATCTCTTTCGGTTTACCAATTATGCGGAAGTCATCCAGAGCAAACATGGCTACATGTGATATAGGCAGAAAATTCGAAATATACATTTCATAACATCTGGCATTTTAATCAAAATCGTTAGAGCCATTCTCGAGAAAATCAAATTTTTCGAAAAATGTTCCATGTAAAGGATAGTCCAGGGTGGATGAATTTTTTTCAAAATCTTCGTGTCGCATCCTTGAAAGATGTTAAACTTACCAATTTTGGTTTTTAACGGACTTTCGTTTTTGAGTTATGCTGCCCAGAGACTGACACACACACACACACACACACACACACACACACACACACACACACACACACACACACACACACACACACACACACACACACACACACACACACGGACCTTTTTCTAAAAATGATTTTCCTTTTGGATCCAGGGGGGCTCAAAACATATTTCCGGTGAAGTTTCGACATCGAATTTTGGGTGGAATACAATAGTTCCTCTACTTACTATACGTAGGAGAGAAAATAAAAATGCATTTCAAAGCCATCGCACAGTGATCTGCTCTTAAAATAGTTTGTTATCGCTTATGCGCACTGTATACCCTTATTCCCATTTTCCTAACAACGAAATATGTAATAAGATAATTTCTAAAAACGTATATCTCAATTAGCATGAACTAGATAGGTGAAGAACCGTTTGTAAGAATAGTTTGTACAAGAGTAGGGAAAGTCATGTGAGTGTAACACACGTTTTTATTTCTCTCTTGGTGTTGTAAAGAGAACGGAATTCCGAAGCCATTACAAGCGCGATCAGCTCTTAAACATTTAGCTATCGCTTAAGCCTAGTATACTGCTCTATTCCCATTGTATCTACAAGAAAAGATGGAATTACAACCATTTCTACAAATGTTTTATCTCAGTTAATATGAAATAGAAGAGAGAGTTTTTTAGGAATAATTTGTTGAAGAATGAGTGCAGAAAAGAAAGTTACTGCTGCATGTAAGATTTTTTGATAGGCCTGGAACAGCGGTATTCAACCCTTTTTCTCCGCCTACCCCTATTGAGAATTTTCCATTAGGATCAGCCCTGGAATTATCTTCAATTTAAATGATATATAACCATACCTAAAATTTATTTAAAATATAGTAATTTATTAAATAACACAAAAAGAAGGATTATGCTATAAATGTATAAAATATATGCAGGAACTACTTTAAAGATAGCACATGTATGAATTTGTATATGTTTGTGGCCTGTTTATGAGCTAGTTTTGTGGACACCAGCTACTGTATTCGTGGCTGAATCTTTGTTAATGCAAGTACCAATTGTGTTTCTAGATTCAAGCAATTGCTTTTTTCGTTTTGAGTCAGTGCTCATAATAAATAAGTAGAGGGGAATGCAAGAAGGTGTGTAATGGCAGTGTCACTAAGTTCAGTGCAAGACACCCGATATCACCAATTGACATGTTTTCGACAAATATCTTTTTGAGGAACTACAGTTTTTAATTACCAATTTATTATCTGCTGTTCCTTATTTGGGTACAATGAGACTGAGGAGATTTTGCAGTTGATAATGCAACATTAAATCGATTCTTCATATTCCATTTTGTTTTACCATTTATTGTTGAAGCAGCAGTTATAGTTATTTTTATTTTCAGTGAACTGTCAACAGACATTTCCAAAAGACTTTCTTTTAATTTTATGGGAAGATTAGAGGAATTAATAGCGGTGGTGCAAAATGGATTTGTAATCAATTCTTGGGCATTTCTGAGTTTCTGGAAAGTATTTTAAAACCTGTAACCTGAGAGTTTGTAGGTGGAATTTGATTATTTCCAAAAGCCCCTCAGCGTTACTAATAACCGGTAGAGAAAGGAAAATGGACTCATGGGCAGAGGGCAATTCAAACCTCTCTGGCTGAAAAACGTTTCGTTATTTGTGATTTTCCAGGAAACATGCACTGGTTATATGCGTATTTTCATCATCATCACCATCATCATCATCATCATCATCATCATCATCACCATCATCATCACCATCATCATCACCACCATCATCATCTTCACTCCATAGATTAGACACATTGTTCCGTTTTTCACAGCAGGTCTCTCTATCTCTTCTGCGGTCTGCCCACATCTCTTCTACCTGCTGGTTTATAGTTCAGAGCTACTTTCAGAAGTCTGTCACAGTCCATTCTCTCCACATGTAACAGCCAATTATTTCTATAGTGTTGTATTTCTTCATTTATAGATTTCACTTTCAGCTCTGTTCTTATTACATTCATTATTTATGTGGTCTAGTTTTGTACATCCTTTAGTTCTCAAGAATTTCATTTCAGATCCCTGTGTTTTACTTTCTATCTTCTTTGTTATAACCTAGGCTTCGCTTCCATATAAAAGTACCGGCTTTGCAATTGTTTTGTAACATTTCATTCTTGTTTTATTTCTTAAATTGTTGGTTAATGTTCCGCATATAGCTTGAAATCTTGATAGTTTTATTTGTATATCCCTTTCTTTCTGTGAGCCTATTTCACATCCAAGGTACTTGAGACTGTTTTAAAGGTTGATCGTCTAAGATAATTTCAGACCTTATTTGTTGTTTACCCCAAAAAGCATATTTTAAATTTCATTATTTTTCGTTATAGGTGATCATATACTGATTGTATGCATATTTTAAATGTTATGTACCCAGGTTGAATATGTCTGGTGTAGAATACTATAGTTGTAAGCTGTTATTTGGCCGAATGTGCAAGAGCTGTAGCTGTAGCTTATAACCCCAATGGAAGGGGATTGTCTCTCTGGCGGAATAAAGGAAGGAAATAGGAGCTCGTAGCCTCCGGCGAGGGAACCACCCACGTCTGTAACAAACACAAACGTCTTTTCCGCCAACTTAATCCGTCAAGATAAAGTAATTATCAGATTCAGGAAACGTGGTCATGGAAAGTTTCCTATCCCCTCTAGCCCAAGGACAGTGTTACCTCTTAGAGCGTTTCCTTGTGCTAGCTGCGATTGTGATAAAACTACCATTTTCCAGCGCTCTGCGACGTCTTGCAAAACAACCAGATCTTCTCAACCTATGAATATGGCCTTGCTAAGGTAGTTGGGGGGGGGGGGGGGGTCCTCTACTTCTTGCTATAGGTAAATATACGAGTACCTGTTTTATTCCACAAAAATTGAAATCGATTTAAGAGGTAGAACTGGAACTTAAAAATTCAATGCCACAACTGGGATTTGAACCACAGACCTTCCGCTTGCCGGGCGGACGCTCTAACCACTGAGCTATTGTGACAAACTGCCAGAATGGCATTAAATTCTCAAGCCAGTTCGTATTTCTCCTGGTAAACCACAAAGGCAGTCTCACATCAGAAACAATTACCCCAATGGTGACTTACTATTGTAAGTACTTTATATCCCAGGATTAAATAACCTTCACATGGTAATTATTATTTATTTATGCCAACAAACTTACTGTTGGTGTTTTTAAACACACAAGCCGCGGAAGGTCTGTGGTTCAAATCCCAGTTGTGGCATTGAATTTTTAAGTTCCAGTTCTACCTCTTAAACTTTGCCCACACACGGCTTGTGTGTTTAAAAACACCAACAGTAAGTTTGTTGGCATAAATAAATAATAATTACCATGTGAAGGTTATTTAATCCTGGGATATAAAGTACTTGCAATAGTAAGTCACCATTGGGGTAATTGTCTCTGATGTGAGACTGCCTTTGTGGTTTACCAGGAGAAATACGAACTGGCTTGAGAATTTATTGCCATTCTGGCAGTTTGTCACAATAGCTCAGTGGTTAGAGCGTCCGCCCGGCAAGCGGAAGGTCTGTGGTTCAAATCCCAGTTGTGGCATTGAATTTTTAAGTTCCAGTTCTACCTCTTAAACTTTGCCCACACACGGCTTGTGTGTTTAAAAACACCAACAGTAGGTTTGTTGGCATAAATAAATAATAATTGAAATCGATATTTCATTGAAAATTCAATCCACCGAAGAAAATAAATAGAAAGTAATCCATGCCCTTGTGTGTAAACAGCATAAATCAAAAACGAAAAGTCTGAAAAACAAACAAATTAGTATTTAAGTTGAGCATCATGCAAGAATGAGTAACGAAGATTTTAAAGAAATCTCCAACCTAACTACTTCAACATGGTGAATTTTTAGCTTCATCTTCTCCAAAATGACTTACCTTGAATTGCTGTGAAACGCCTATGAATGCTTCATTATGAATGATTTTTAGTTTCTCTACTGGTAAGTAGGGGAACTATTGTATTCCACCCTAAAATTCGATGTCGAGATTTCACCGGAAATATATGTTTTGAGGCCCCCTGAATCCAAAAAAGGCATTTTTAGAAAAAGGTCCATGTGTGTGTCTGTATGTCAGTCTGTGTGTCTGTCAGTCTGTGGACAGCATAACTCAAAAACGAAAAGTCAGTTAAAAACCGAAGTTGGTATTTAAGTTTGATGTCTTTCAAGGATGCGACACGAAGATTTTAAAGAAAATAGCCCCAACCTAAACTACCCACATGGAAAATTTTGATTTTCTTGAAAATGACTCTAACGATTTTGATTAAAATGCCATATATTTGAGATATTTTTATGACATATGAAATGTACATCTTCAGTTTTCTGACTATAGCCCCTATAGTCGTATTTACTCTCGACGAGTTCTGCATAACTGGTAAACCGTTAGAGATAGACCAAATCATACTATACAAAAAATGTAGATCTTGCTAAAATACACAATTTATGTCTGAATAATCTTGTAGGGTGAACCATTTCGGAGATATTCCTTGTTATGTGAGTGAGTTTCGGAAAACTTGGAACTTTTGTGAAATGGATCATCGTTGTTCATTTTTTTATATGTTAAGTGTGCAAAGACAACAGAATCTCAAAGCTTTAAAACATTTGACTATCGCAAAAATTCTACTGTATTCTAACATTCCCCTTGCACCTACAAGGAAACAAGCAATAAGATAATTTCTGCAAATGTGTATGTCAACTAACATGAAGAAGATATAGGAATAAGAGTTTGTAAGAATGGTTAGTACAAGAGTAGAGAAAGTCATGTGAGTGCAACACATCAGATTTTCATATAATAATAACCCAATGCGCAACAGCGCTTCACGCGCCGAGGACTACCGCTCAGCCGCTGCGTACTCACCTCTGCCTACCACAGGCGTCATAATGGGGGTGCAGTACTGGAAGGTGGTACGTGGTCAGCGCTCTGGTACCTCCCGACCGGCTATGCGGTCCTCGCAACCAGGGACCGCTAATTATCGAGCAAGTAGCTCCTCCCTGGGCTCCTCAGGGACCTAACGAGGCTGAGTGTACCCCGGACCAGGTCTCCCAGCGGGAGAAACACTGGTACCAGCAATCGCACCCTGGTCTCCTGCTTAGCAAGTAGCAGAACTACCACCACGCTAAGGAGACGACCTTTTTTATGTAATTTTTTTATAAATTGGTAAATTATAAGAGATACACAAGTGTACTGCATAAAGTACACAGTTCTCGTTAAAACACCCGGTCTACGTTGTGATTGAATTCTATTGTCCTTTTTCGTTCAATCTACCACGTTGCATTATATCTATCGTAAAATTCAATACTGAGATTTCTTCTTCTTCTTCTTCTTCTTCTTCTTCTTCTGCTTCTTCTTCTTCTTCTTCTTCTTCTTCTTCCTCTTCTTTACCTGATTATCCTCCCCTCATGTAAGACTTACACCTCCTAGGACTTACAAGCCAGAGTCTAGGGTCAGATGCCTGTTGAGGAACAGACGAAACTATGGACCGGACAGAGTGAAGACCTGGAAGCGGGTGGTCAGCCAAGCAACTGGTATGGGAGTGAGGAAGAGGATGATATGAAATGCAGGCGAAATCGATGAATGCAAAGGTGATGATGGAGCAATTGGTGGAATGAGTGGCGGGGGAAACCGAAGAACCCGTGAAAGCCTACCCAGACGCCGGTTCGTCCACCATGAATACCACATGCGGGTTCCCTGGGATCGAATCCGGCTCGCCTAGGTGTTAGGCGAACGGTCTGACCACTCGGCCACGGCGCCGCCCTATACCGAGATTTTACTGGAAATACGTTTTGAGGTACACCGAAGAAAAGAAATATAGAAAATCATCCAGGCCCTTGTGGTGGGTGAACAACAGAACTGAAAACGAAAAGTCTGAAAAACAAACAACTCGGTATTTAGGTTCAGCCATCACATAGCCATCACATAGCGATCAGCTCTTAAAATATTTGACTATCGCTTAAGTTTACTGTATTCTCCTGTTCCCATTGTACCCATTAGGAAATATGTAATAGAACCATTTCTACAAACGTTTAGGTCGATTAATGTGAAGTGGAGACAAGAATAGGCGTTCGTAAGAATTTGTACAAGAGCGGGTGGAGAAAGTCATGTCGCCATTCGTTTCCCGTGTTCATGCAAAGAGAATGGAATTTCAAAGTCAGCACACAGCGATGCTCATTTGAGAGATTTGACTATCGCTTTAGTCTCCTCTATCGGCCTCATACCTACGACGTAATATAGAATATTTCTATAACCACTTATCTCGATTAACATTAAGTAAGTATTTAAATAACACTTGTTGGTATAGTTTGTCAAATATATTTTAAAATAAACGATGGTGAAAGAGAAAAGTCACGTTAATGTAACACAACAGTGGTTTTTCTGGATTCAGTGAACCAGAAAACTCTTGTTTCTTGTGTTTTACCTCATTTTGTTCTGTGTAGGATTATTCAAATGACAAATTATTCCTGTTAATGGTTATGTAGCTCTGTAAGTAATTTTTAACTCATTTTATTCTGTATAAGGTAATCTAAATGACAAATCATCCTGTGAAAGCTTATGTAACTCTGTAAGTGATCTCTAGATGAATTATTATTATTATTATTATTATTATTATTATTATTATTATTATTATTATTATTATTATTATTATTATTATTATTATTATTATTATTATTATTAGTATTATTACCGCCTCCGTAGCGCAGTGGTAGCGCGCCTGCCTCTGGCGCAGAGGACCCGGGTTCGATCCCCGGTACCGGCATGGGATTTTTCCCCCGCTGGGAGGTCTGGTACGGGGTGCACTCAGCCTCGTTAGGTCCCTGAGGGGCCAATTGAGGAGCTATCCTGATAGAAAGGTAGCGTCCCTAAAAGGTCAATGTAGTCGCCTTACGGTCGGGGAAGTCGGCGTGCGGACCCCCGCCACCCCCAACCTGCACTCCTCCGTGGCCTTGGCTGCGGCTGGAGGATGCAGCGGCCGGGCGATGAGGGTACCTCTGAATAAGGGGAAGACACCCTAGGGAAAATTATTATTATTAATATTATTATTATTATTATTATTATTATTATTATTATTATTATTATTATTATTATTATTATTATTATTATTATTATTATTATTATTATTATTATTATTATTATTATTATTATTATTATTATTATTATTATTATTATTATTATTATTATTATTATTATTATTATTATTATTATTATTATTATTATTATTATTATTATTATTATTATTATTATTATTATTATTATTATATTGCAACTAAACAGTAGAATATGGCTGTAAATGCCTAGTGTAAATCTAACACAAAATTCAATTCTTATCTGACAAATTTCAGGTAAGCTTTGATTGTGTTTCCATTATCCCCTTTGCTGTTGTTTGTTTGTTTCTTTTTTGTTCCTGTATATAATGAGTTTTTATGTGCTCATTCTGTATGTTTATTGACAATGTTTTGTACATCACAATTGACATGTTCAATGTTCACCAGCCTCCATGGCTACTTGTGAACTCGCTGAACGCAATCTAATCTAATCCAACCGAGTTTCTGGATGGAATTGTGGCGCTTTGTAATTAGGTAAGTGATACGTAAAGCCTTTATGTCCCGGAAAATCTTAGCTTCTTCTTTGTTCTTTGTCATCATTCTAAGCCTTATGAGCAAACGTTTCAAAACCGAACTATTCATAAAAACAACAATAATAAGAGTAATAATAATCAGAAGAAGAAGAATTCGCTACATATATTGGAACATCCGAGCTCCTGTGGGTCAGAATCGTTCCAGTTGAAGTTTGTTTTGCACTTCGGGAAACGTCGACCTTGGCAGCAGCACTTTCCAGTAAGGTAAACAAGATTATGGCCACTTAACTATACAGGATGTCCCATGCTTGAAGGCACGTTCTCCTTAGGTACAGGAAATAGAGCAATTCCACGTGAGATTTCACCAAAACACGCTAATGAGTCTGCTGAATCCAAAAGAAAGAGAAATCAATTTTAAGACCCTCAAAATAGTGTAAATATTCAAAGAAGAAAAGTGTTCAATAAAATTCCCCAATCCTAATACGCGGAAAACGTTTGATATTTGCATGACAAATGAGTGTTGAATGTTCTATGAATATCCTCTAAAGCCCGGTTCATTTAGAATGTGTTTTAAATAATTTTGTATCAAGAACTGTAAAAGGTAATGTTATAGCATTTGTTGCATATAACCGTATTAGTTTGTGCTAAATAAAAATGACTGATTCGATTATATAATTATATTACAGGTTTTATGCTCTCAATCTCTGTCAGTAAGAATTCTAATGGACTTCATCTGTAAACATTTGTACAAAAACAAAAATCTTAGGACTAGTTTGTTGCGCGGAACTACTGTTGACATTAAATATTTATAATTATCGGTACGGAATTATTCTTGAAGGCAATAATAAGTAAACATATGTAGCTACTAATTGAAAATAATATATTCCTTATTTAGTATATTAAAATGTCAATATCCCTGCGAGCTCATTTGTAACAAAGGCACTATGAAATAATCAAGTATCTATTTTCTACGAGTATCCTGAGGAAAAATTGTTCTTTGCATCAAAATTAGAATATTAGTCTAATAATCAGTAATTGATTGTACATTAAATTCATTAATTTCCAAGGTGGTCCCCCCCCCCTCCCCGCTCGCGACACACATGCATGTATATCTCATTAATTACACAAATATGTCAAGTGTGTTTGTAACATTAAGTATTTCCGAAATGTTCACTGCTTTTGCTATGAATTGTTCAGAGCTTCTACATTTTTACTCTCTCTACTGGTAAGTAGGGGAAGTATTGTATTCCACCCAAAAATTCGATGTCGAGATTTTACCGGAAATATATGTTTTGAGACCCCCTGAATCCAAAAAAAGCATTTTTAGAAAAAGGTCCGTATGTGTGTCTGTGTGTCTGTGTCAGTCTGTTAGTCTGTGGACAGCATAACTCAAAAACGAAAAGTCGGTTAAAAACCAAAGTTGGTATTTAAGTTTAATGTCATTCAAGGATGAATGACGAAGATTTTGAAGAAAATAGCCCCATCCTAAACTACCCTTTACATGGAACATTTTTTGAAAATTTTGATTTTCTTGAAAATGGCTCAAACGATTTTGATTAAAATGTCATATGTTTGAGATATTTTTATGACAAATGAAATGTATATCTTGAATTTTCTGGCTATAGCCCCTGTAGTCGTATTTACTCTGGACGAATTTTGCATAACTGGTAAACCGTTAAGAGATAGACAAAATCTTGCACTACAAAAAATGTAGATCTTGCTAAAGTACATAATTTATGTCTCAATAAATTTTCTTGTAGGGTGAACCATTTCGGAAATATTCCTTGTTATGTGTGTGAGTTTCGGAAAACTTAGAACTTTAGCGAAATGCAACAACGTTGTTCATTTTTTTATATGTTAATCGTGCAAAGAGAACGGAATCTCAAAGGTCGAAAAGATTTGACTGTCGCACAAAGCCTTCTGTATTCTAATATTCCCCTTGTACCTACAAGGACATAAGCAATAAGATAATTTTTACGAATGTTTATTTTAACTAACACGAAGAAGATATAGGAATAAGAGTTTGTAAGAATGGTTAGTACAAAGGTAGAGAAAGTCATGTGAGTGGAACACATCAGATTTTTTAAATGCCAATTCCCTATTCTTTTGTTTCTCGTCTTGTAACGTAAAGAATATTAATTTGAAAGCTGCTTCTTAGAGATTGTAACTTTGGCCTCCAATCTGTACCTACAAGGAAACGTGTAACGAAATAGTATGTAGAAGAGATATAAATGGCAATGGACAGAAAAAGGATGTCAGTGTAACACAACTGATTCTTTTAGAGGAAGTGCCTGTATGTTGTGAACAGTATTAGACAACAATACCAAATGATGAAATGAGTCAGCTATGCTTGAGGTTGCCAGACCATGTTGAAGAGAACCGTGCAACTGAAAGGTTGTTCTGCCCTTGTGTATGCTGGCGACGTTCGTGTCAGTACCAATATTTACAAGTCTACCTCCGCTCCATCTGATGTTAAAACAATCAGAAAATATCCTCACTGTTTTGTTGTTGCCAAGTGAGGGGGGAGGTAAACAAGTGCCTAGCGCTTCGTTCCTCGTCAGCTACAGATGTCTGAACAAAACTCGTGGCTGGAGACAAGTTTATCTTGAGCGAGCTTCACGGAGTGCAACACCGAAAATTCTCTTTCTAAAGTTATACCTTTTAGTTTGTTATACCTAAATACAGAACGGTTTAAATGTTTGTTTCAATAGTTTTACACTCTTTAACATATATATATATAAATGACCTTCCATCAATAATAAAAACTTTAGAAACCAAAATTGCTTTATTTGCTGACGATGTAGTCATTTGGACTTCAGGCTCTCCAAAAAAACCTGAATTAATTAAAGACAGAATAGAAACAGCCCTAAACAAAGTACATGAATGGAGCTCCAAAAACCTCATGACTATCAATGTGGAAAAAACAAATTGTGAATTATTTACACTAAAATACAAACCAGTTAATAGTAACATAAATTATAATGGTAAACCACTATGCCAAATACTTAGGCATCACTTTCGACAGAAAGCTAAGTTGGAAAAAACATATAACAAACATCTCAGAAAAGGTTGAAAAGAAACTGCAAATCCTGAAAAGGTTAGCTGGTGCTAAATGGGGCTGCTCAAGGAGAGTCCTTAACACAACGTACAAAATATACGTTAAACCAAACCTCTTGTACTGTTCTGAAGCTTTAATAACAGCAGCAAATACTAACATCAATAAACTTGAACAAATACAAAATCAGGCTCTTCGCCTAATCACTGGAGCAGTTAAATCCACACCTATTGATGCCATGCTTGCCATAACACGGACCCCATCACTAACAACAAAAATAGAAGAACAAGCATTGCTCCAACACGAGAAAATGTTACGACTGCCAAACTCTAAATGGACAGAAGAGAACCTTCCCCTTCAATCCTTAAAACTCATAGTAGTTTCCTAGAAAAGGTAACACAGATTAAATCCAAATTGAACATTCCTAATACCAGAGAAAATCTACTTATAAGAGAAAATCCATTGGAATTATTGCAACCTACCTTCAATTTGGAATTAATAGAGGAAATAAGTAAATCAGACACACCAAAAGAAATACAAAAACTTCTAGCTCTGGAAACAATCAATACTAGGTATCCCACAGAAGAATGGCTGCACATATATACTGATGGATCCTCCAAGGAAAACCTTACTGGAGCTGGAGTTACGTGTTCACATTTTTCCTTTAATCATTCTGTTGGCAGAGACACAACAAATTATGATGGAGAAATAGAGGCTATACACATTGCTCTCCCACAATTATTAAATCTTCCCTTAAATAAATTTAACAAGGCAGTAATTCTTTCGGATTCTAAAGCTGCAATTCAAGGAATATGTTCAAATACTACAAAGAAGTCAGCAAAAATTAGAGAATGTTACAAAATGTTAACACAACTCCAAAAAGTTAATAAGACTGTTCATCTCCAATGGATTCCAGCACACTGTGGAGTCATGGGGAATGAAGCTGCAGACTCACTTTCAAAGAAAGGCACAACAATAAAACAAAAGTCTAAATTCAATTTCTCATATTCCTCAATAAAACGCTTGATTATTAAAAAATTTTCTGATTCATACTTACAAGAAATAGAAACAAATGCCAAAGATAAAAAATGGATTACACTACTTTCCAACCCAGATATAATCCCCCAGAGACCAAGGAAAACAGCGGTTGCAGCCTTCCGACTATTGACAAATCATGACTGCTTAGCAAGTCATCTCTACAGAATAGGTATCTCAGCTTCACCAATATGTGTCCTGTGTAACGATCCAGCAGAAATGAACGAAGACCACTTGAAGACCTGTGAAGCATTACGATAAGAAGAAACTACAGTTCAAAAGTATTGGAAAGCACGAATGCTAATGGCTTCATTGCCAGATGCAAGGCACTAGAAAACAACAACTTTACCTTCTACGTACTTACAGTAACTGTTTTATTGCACCCAACATTTGATACAAAAACTTCAGTGGAAATACAAGTTTTGAGGCCGCCTGATGAAAAACATTTTTAGAAAAAAAATTGCATTGTGTGCGTATGTGTGACTGAACACCATAACTCAAAAACGAAAAGTCAGTTAAATACCAAACTTGGTATTGAAGTTCAGCATCTCCCAAGGATGCTAGGTGAAGATTTGCAACAAAATCCCCTAGAAAATGTTATTTCCTTAAAAATAACGACTGTTTTTGTTAAAATACTATACAGTTGAGATATTGCATGAAAAATAAAATGTATATCTTTAATCCTCTGCAAATAGCCTTTGAAGTCTTCTTCAATCTGGATGACATTTGCATAATTGGTAAACCGTAAGAGAAACTACATTTTACTATATAAACAGGCAGATCTCGTTAAATTACACACTTTGTCAATTAACTTTTTTATGAAGGTAACCATTACCGTGCTATTCCTTCACACTGTTTGAAATTTTCAAACACTTAAACATTTCTCAACTTGTAAGTCGCTATTCGTCTTATTTTCTTGTGGTCAAGCAGAGAGCATGGAATTTCAAAGTCACCAAATAGCGACACGCTCTTTAAATATCTGACTATCGCTACTGTAACCTACAACGAAATGTGATGTGCGATATGAAACCAGAAGCACATAGGATAATAAGCGCTTGCAAGAATAATTTTGTAGAACAGTGAGTGAGCGGAGAAAGTAATATGAATGGAACGTATATATAGTGTATTCATGGCGACCCCAGAGCGCGTGTTTACGGTGAAACCTCTATACAGAACTTTGGGATAGAATTGATAGATCCGATTTTTTTTACTGCAGGTAAGTAGAGGAAGTAAAAAAGCGTTTGATGAACATTAGTGGTGCATTTCAGATGTGGTTGAAATCGTTATGAAATTAAGCGTGATCTGTTTGCAGATTCTCCAAAAAGTTAACCATTTTTAGGAATGTTTCCAAAAACTATTTCTAACGTTCACCTGCGCTGTCACATTATATCCGACCGTACTTGAAAGTTGCGTACATTTACATCCTGTTGAACAGAACATGTTGAGATCCCATGTTGATCCAATATTTTTCCCCAATCTGCGTTGTTCATTTCTAAATCCGGCCGGTTGAAATGGAGTACCTACAGTTACGTCATAGGTGCCAGGGTTCGATCAGAGCAAATAGCTCCTGGAATTGTCTTACACAAATGTACACGTGAACCTATTTATATCTCTGTGGTCTAAAATAGCGCCGGTATTAGTAGTGTTACGTGCTCTTGTCCAATTAACTTTTATCTCTTTTCCTCGATAATCGTTAGAAGCTCGTGTATCATGTGTATCACTGTAATCATCACTGGCCTCTTGGGCTCCGTGAGTTTATATTGTATTGAAGTCTTGGCATAACTCAGGCTAGTCATAAGCTCACAATGCTTATTACTTTCTCTACTGGTAAGTAGGGGAAGTATTGTATTCCACCCAAAAATTTGATGTCGAGATTTCACCGGAAATACATGTTTTGAGGCCCCCTGAATCCAAAAAAAGCACTTTTAGAAAAAGGTCCGTGTGTGTGTCTGTGTGTCAGTCTGTCAGTCTGTGGACAGCATAACTCAAAAACGAAAAGTCGGTTAAAAACCAAAGTTGGTATTTAAGTTTAATGTCTTTCAAGGATGCGACACGAAGATTTTGAAGAAAATAGCCCCGCCCTAAACTACCCTTTACATGGAAAATTTTTCGAAAATTTTGATTTTCTTGAAAATGGCTCTAACGATTTTGATTAAAATGTCATATGTTTGAGATATTTTGATGATAAATGAAATGTATATCTTGAATTTTCTGGCTATAGCCCCTGTAGTCGTATTTACTCTGGACGACTTTTGCATAACTGGTAAACCGTTAGAGATAGACCAAATCATGCTATTCAAAAAATGTAGATCTTGCTAAAATACACAATTTATGACTCAATAAATTTTCTTGTAGGGTGAACCATTTCGGAGATACCTATTCCTTGTTATGTGTGTGAGTTTCGGAAAACTTAGAACTTTCGTGAAATGGGTCATCGTTCATTTTTTATATGTTACGTGTACAAAGAGAACAGAATCTCAAAGCTTTAAAAGATTTGACTATCGCACAAAGCCTACTGTATTCCAATATTCCCCTTGTACCTACAAGGAAATAAGCAATAAGATAATTTGTACAAATGTTTATTTTAACTAACACGAAGAAGATATAGGAATAAGAGTTTGTAAGAATGGTTAGTACAAAAGTAGAGAAAGTCATGTGAGTGCAACACATCAGATTTTTTTTATACTACCTTTCTGCTCTACAATTTTCTGCACGTTGTTTTCCACATCCAGAACGGATATTTGCGAATTTGTCATTGGTAGAGAAAGTCATGAGAATATATCACATCAGAGATTTTTCTTCCCAATTCATGATTTTCTCTAGGATCAAAAAGGGTTTACAAGCCGCTATTAGTCTGAATGTGGGCAGCCATAATTTACGTAGAACAAATACAGAAACTTACGTGCCTCTCAAAGAAAAATGTGCATCTCGACAAAACATCATGAACATTTTAAAATTCCGCGTGTGACTAACTGACATTTACACTACATTTTCTTCTTAAAATGTCTGTCTAATGGTCAATATAGGTATAAAAATGTTATTTTAACGACATATGATGACAGAGAATACATTGGTGGTTGTGATAGGGAATATAAAAACCTTAAAAAGTGAAACAATTATTTAATAATGAGCGCTAAACTTTTCGTGACTGACATTTTTGTCAGCTGTAGGTCAGTTAGTCACACGCGGAATTGCTCTTTATCATCTCCTCGGAGTGCTTAGCAAACAGTGAACTTCTACACCCTTCAGCGTTTATGATCACACTTCTAATAAATTTATATTAAATTTTGTATGTACATTACTGTTTGTTATGTAACAATACTACTGTAATCACTAGGGCTCGGAATTTTAGGTAAATACATATTTTGTTTGCGTCCTAGTATAAACTTGAAACTGAGTTTAATGTTCTGGAGATTTACACCGGAGCAAATATTTTAAGTTTTGTTGCACATAAAAATGCACATTTTCTGATTGTTTTATGTAAATACATATTTTCGGATATTCATATAAATTACACAAAAATCGCATAAAAGAAACATTTTTAAAATAATTTTCACACATATCACATAAAAGCATCAGCAAATTATTTTTAATAAGTCACCACCCACTTCTTTAATGCTCTATTACGCAGTTTGGATGTCGCAATTTGTTATTCATTATTGGAAGAACTTATATGTCATCTATAATATCCCTTCAGCTGGAAGGAAATATAAGCATCCTGATTACTCTAGCAACGTAAGCCTGCAAGATAACGGGAATTTCCTCCACTGCACGTGTTATCGCTTCACAATCCGGCTATAATCTTCGCAAAAATTAAAGGCATATGGAGGCGGGCCGTACTGCAGATTCCAGCGAATCCTAAGCTTGCCCCTCCTACCAGCGCTGCCGAATGTGGTACACGCTCTTATGTACAGAACGTCTGATGATACACGCACTACGCTTGGCAACAGCGCTCTGCTTGAGCATTGGCCAGCGTTCACATGCCTTTAACTTTTGCGAGCAGTATAGTATATAACGTACACTGAAACTGTATAGTCAAATATAGTCATTTGTGAATCCACAGAGACTATACGATATTCTAGTTGTGTTGTGTTGGGAAATTACATATCGACAGTTTTGAGTTCACAGTGGATTAAAGATGTCTGGAGCGAAAAGTTGTGCAATTGCCACAATATACTGCGAAATTTAAAAGTAACTGTGTTAAGAAATGACTTCGCATACTCTTCCGTAAATCTTGGTTTCCTCTGTGGTTCCATAAAGAAACTGGAATCAGTAGGAATGTCTTTGGGAGAAGCAGTTGAAGTAGTTCAGGATGTGGGGGAAAAAAAACAAGGTTCTTTTTGATCCTGCAGCACAAACTCCAAAAAGAAAATGCAAGGAAGTGTTTGAAAATAATGATGGATTTAACAGTCTGTAAAATTTCAAATGTGTTGATGCTATTGTGAGTGACATAACACGTTATAATGATGCTAGACTTACTTCTTGTGACGTGGAGTGATCGTTTTAGAAATTCAAGACAATTTTTCGTGACAATCGTCAAATCGTTCGGGATGGAAAATTTGAGGAATCATCCGGTCTATAGTACTTGGTGATCTCTTCCAATAATAATGTCTGGTGATTAACAGGTACATTTATATTAGGTAGTTCAGTCATTCAGATCTTAAAAATATTTTATTTATTTTAGCACATATTTTCGAGATTTTAAGCACATAAGAATAAATATTTTCCAAGTTTTTAGCACCAAAAAATCCGAGCTCTAGTAATCACCGATGAAAAGTCACCTTATATATGTAACTAAAGAAACAAAAAGCAACATTAAGTATATGTTAACAAGTGTCGCGTTGGAGCTAGAAGAAGCCACAGCCTATCCATTGATGGCGATATTCTCAGGGGCTATGAATGACCCAGCCCACTCAAGGCGGTATAGAGGCAGGTCAGTGCTTCATCTCGTTATGCTGCCGTAAAAGTAAAAGGGCGTAAACAGCAAGGTTAGCACATTAGAATGTAGGTATTGTATCTCACCTTAACACAGATCGCTGCACGAGGTCATATTAACGGATGCACACGTCTTACATGACCACGTGTGGTAGATGGTTAGCACGTGTAATTAGGTCCGAGGTTAGCGTAAAACATGGTAATTAGGTCACTGCAAGCTCTCGTGGAAAAAATGGATTCGTTTCTCAATCAGTCGGACGAAACAGAAAACACCTTATTTTTGCATTCCTTCATGTAAATAGCAGCAATACCCATAACCATTCAACTCTGTGCGAAACGCAAAAACACGTAAACACATAGTAAAAATGTTCAATAATTCAGGCATATCCCTGGAGATTAAAAGATTAAACACATACACCAAAAATGCGACGTGTTTCACTCACACGACTTTTTCTACTATTCTTACAAACCTTATTCTTATGTCTTTATGTTAGTTGAGATAAACATTTGCAGCAAATATCTATTGTTTATTTCCTTGTAGGTACAAGGGGAATATTAGAGTTTTGAGCGACAGTCAAATCTTTTAAAGGTTTGGGATCCCGTTCTCTTCACACGGCAAAGACATAAAAATTGAATAACGACCTTCCTTTCGGAAAAGTTAAAGCACTGAGAAGCTCACACAAATAACAAGGAATGTCTCCGAAATGGTTCACTCTACGAAAACATGCATTTGGACAGAAATTGTGTGTTTTAACGAGATCTACATTTGTTTATAGTAAGACTTGGTCTATCTATTACGATTTACCAGTTATGCAAAAGTCTTCAAAAGTAAACAGGGCTACAAAGGCTATCGCCAGAAAATTCAAAATATGCATTTCATTTGCCATAAAAATATCTTAAACATATGGCATTTTAATCAAAATCCTTCGAGCCATTTTTGAGCAAATGAACATTTTCGAAAAAATTTTCATGTAAAGGGTAGTTTAGCATTGAGGAATTTTCTTCAAAATCTTCGTGCCGCATCCTTGAGAAACATTAAACTTAAATACCAACTTAGGATTATAACCGATTTTTCGTTTTTGAGCTATGTTCAAAGACAAAATGAACAGACGAAACACACATACACACAGACCTTTTCTAAAATGCTTTCTTTGAATTCAGGGTGCCTCAAAACATATTCGTATTTCCGGTGAAACCTCGCCATCAAAATTTTGGGTGGAATACAATATTTCCCCTACTTACTATACGTAGTAGAGAAGGTAAAAATCTTGCGTTACGCTCACATGGCTTTCTCTATCTATTTTTTAACAAATGATTCTTACAAAACATTCTTATATCTACTGCATGTTGATTGAAATATACATTAAATTTGTGCAAATTGTTTTATTGAGTATTTCCTTATTGGTACAGTGGAAATAGGAGAATACAGTAGACTCAAAAGATAGTCAAATATTTTAACAGCTGTTCTATATGTGTTGGCTTTGAAATTCGGTTCTCTTTACCTGTCCAGGACATTAAAAATAAAAGATGATGATAATGATGATGATAATGATGATAATGATGATGATAATAATAATAATTAATAATAATTAATAATAATTAATGGTAATAGTAATAATAATAATAATAATAATAATAATAATAATAATAATAATAATAATAATAATAATAATAATAATAATAATAATAATAATAATAATAATAATAATAATAATAATAATAATAATAATAATAATAATAATAATAATAATCATGAAGTCCTATTTGAGAAAAGCATAACTCTTGGAAAATCCAAACCAATAACAAGGAATATCTCGGAAATGCTTATCTCCACAAAGGAGTGCGCGTGTGCGTGCCTATACCTGTTTCCCATGGATTTGCTGTTATTAGAAATTTGCTATACTTCATCCTTTTTTGTCGCTATTCAATTTGTTTCTCGCAGTATCATGAAAGAGGATAGAATTTCAACGCCAACATTTAGCAGGTTGGCCCCGTGGCTCAGTCGGTATAACATCTGCTTGCTGTGTAAAAGTACCGGGTTCGATCCCCTGCTAGAGTAGTCATTTAGAGAATTTAGTGTAATAAGTAGAGCGCGGAACCGTGCGCAGCCACACGCGATGCAGGTTGGTTGGACACGGAGAATGAATGTACCGCGCAGCCGTCGTATACACACGCGCATCAGCAGACGCCTGCAGCTGTGTACATGCAAGAGTAGCAACAGTAGAACCCATGTGCGCTAAACTTGCGGATTTTGCACTCTCTTTCGCCCTCTGGGAAGAAGCTAATCCAAAGTAATAGAAACCCAATATCAAAACTACCGTTAAGTGAGTACCACCATTGCTGTTCAGCAATTGTTCCACGAGGTCAAAAGTTCCCGATGTGACCTTTGATGCTAAGACGGCATATAATAGAACAATAAAAAGCACATAGAGGCCCGCTTTTAATTATCTATCGACTCAGTTCACTCTATTCCCCTTGTAACTATCACAGAATGTGTAATGCAAGCATTTCTGCAAAGGTTTATCTTGATTAAGACGAAGTAGACAGCAAAATAAGATTTGATAAACAATTGCGTGTGAAGGTTGTAGGTATAAATTTAAGCGATAGTGAGTAGACGTAACACATCAGAATTTTGTTGGTGGTCATGTAAAGAACATGGAATTTCAAAACCATCACATAGCGTTCCGCTTTTAAAATATTTCACTGCCGCTTCAGTCTACCATACCCCTCTTGCATATACAACGAAATGTGTAATAAAAACACTTTTTTAAACGTTTAACCTGAAAAACACTAGTGTTCAAAGATTAAGCGTGATTCAATAGTTTATTACCAAAATATCACAATTATACAAAAGTTAAGCATAATGTAATATGTTGTTACCAATACATCGCACATAATCTGGACTACAATAAAGTAAGAAATAGCAGACGATTTTGGCTTCGAGACACGTTTTTACTTAAGTACAAATTCTGATGATCACCTCCACAATGACAATAATGATGTTGGGTGGTTAATATTGGCTGTGCTGACCCCTCATGGCTACACATGCCTCGCAGCGCCGTGGCATGCTCTCTATAAGGTAGTCCAAAAGCTCTGCGTGCAGTTGTTCGCATTTCTTTGGGGCTCTGGAAGTATCCTCGGTGGAGGCTGGCGGGCTGTAACTCGCCTTTTTAATACATCCCAAGCATGCTCTATAGAGTTCATATCCGTGGACATCGCTGGCCAGTCTGTGCGCTGGTTATGTTGTCTCCCAAAACAGTCGTCCATTATCGTCCATAGAGATGAAGTGTAGGTACCAACTGCACCTCTGAAAAATCACACATGCACAATTGACGATGTGCATTGAACATTATGCCTGCCCTGAAGAGTACGCCACCACCGCTAAATGCACGTATTTCCACTATGTTTCTGGGATGAAACCGGGCTCCTCGTTCTCTCCAAATTATTGTGCGACGAACATCATTGTTCAAACTGAATCTGTACTCATCTGTAAACAGCATGTTCCTCCATTCAGTCAGCGCCCAGGGTTGGCGTTGCTGACTCCAATGTTAAAGGGACCGTATGCGTACTCGAGTGAGTGGGTCACACACTGCTGGACGTTTGGCATAGAGACTGTCCGCCCTGAGTCTCCGGTATACAGTTCGGATCGAAACTCGAACACCTGAGGCGGCTGCAAGCTCGGAAGACAGTTGTCGTGCAGGCATCCTGCCATGCCGTCGTGCTGTTACGGCGAAACATCGGTCCTGTTGCGGCGTTGTGACCCTTGAGCGACCATGTACAGGCATCCGACGAACACTTTTTTTTCTGAAACCGTGACCAAGACCTGGAAATGACACTTTGTGGTGCAGAGACTGCGGTCTGTATCTGAACTGCCTCTAGAGGTCATATTATTCTACTTTTCAAAACAGGGTCCAGGTGACGTCTTTGTGGCATGTTGGTGCTATCCTTAAGCACTTTGTGAAGAAACAACCGTCTGTTCACAATGGGAGAACGATAACGATTGGGTCACACACTGTGTCTGATACTCTCATATTGGTTTGCTTCTCTGGTTTGGTTCATCTTTAAAGCACGTGCCCCCTTACCTATCACAGGCCAGAAGTAAGGGAAGACACACAACATGTTAACGATTAATGGTGCTCGTTCACCGTTTTCTCTTTCAGTTCTCTATTTTTCGAATTATGCTTAAGTTTTGGACACTAGTGTAGATGAATAAGCTTTCTTAAGAATGGCTTGTATAAGAGTGGGTGGAGAAAATAATGTGAATGTATGCCATAGGTATTTTTTAAACCCGTTCTGTTAAAAGTTTATGAACGTGTTCCGGTTTAAGTTTTACACGCCGAAAAGAGGTCTTGCTACAGGCAATATGTGACTGCCTATTATCCGCAAAGTAAATCTGCTGACAAATATGACCCCTGCTCGTTAATAAGGCTTACTATTTTCATATTTTCACATATAGGATTGATCTTCAAAATGCGTGTCAACTTTTTAATGCAGGTCCAGTAATTTCCTTCACTGTAAAAGACATAAACCATGGCTTTGGTCTTATTTTGCATGCATTTTCTGTGGAGTAATAACTTTTCCTACTCCGTGGTATTTTGAACAACAGTCGAGTCTGCCTTCGTAAGTCGTGCGTCCTTTTATGGCTCCAGCATGTTCATATTCTGGTACACAAGATTTGTAAACTTAGCATTTTAAGCATCAAGGAGTGAACAAGTGTTTTAAAGCCTATGCCCATCAGGATGAACAGTGCTTTCCGGTGGTGGAGTTATCAAATTGGATTGAGTGGTTTCAGAAGTTATGCTACATATACACAAATTTTCGCTTGTAGCATAGACTTCTGGTGCGTTTGTAATAGTCACAAAGCAATAATAGATTATCGGTGCGAATAGGAAGATCCAGAAAACAATAGCAACCACAGAACCCATCAAGCTGCAAACAACGGAACAGGACCAGACGAAACGGAACACAGACGAAAGTTCGTGGAATAGTCTGAGATCTAGTAGGAAGTGTTGGTGAATTTCCACTGAGCCGCCGCTATCAACATGCTTTTGAAATATGTTAACACTCCGTAGTAATTTTCTCACAAGGATAAAATCCTTTGGCAATGACTCTAAGAAAGAATTTTATAGTACGTAGTTCCTGGCAGAAGTTGCGTAAGATTGCGTTGACGTCGCCCTTGTCAAGTCGTCGGGGTGTTTGCACACTGTTTTCTGTATAAACACTTACTCAACACTGGCTCTAGCTGCGTGGATTATCACAGTACATTGAAGTTCCCAAATCCTCTACCGCCTCGAGAGAATAATTCAATGAACGGTGCCAACAATGATTCACATACTGGATATTGGGCACGATTAATTATTATCAAAGTCATCTGTTCCCATATGCAAGCTCCAACGTTCCACATAAATTATATAGTTTATTATTAATGGACATGTGCACTATTCTCGATGAAGATTTGACCACGACCAGTTCGATTTTTCGGTACATCGATAGTTATGAAACTTAAACGAGGTAGCTGATTGTGGTCAACTTTGACCAGGGGTGCTAGATCGAGCAATTCCTTTCATTGCGGTCAAGTTGTGTACAGAATGGCTGCCCATTACATTTTATTGACGGTTTTAAGGACAGCCAGCGCCCTATCTTACTTACATCGGCATTAACGTCAAAACCGAATCATTGCAAAAAGGGAGTCCTCATGAAGAATATGGGAACGGGAACTCTGAAGAACGATTCCGACTATTAAAGGGTGCATTGTGGTAGCTTGTAAATGAAGTTACTGGGAGGTTACTATGAATCGCTGTTTCGCCCATAGAGGTTTTGACTTTGAAATCATATGCTACAGGAAGTTTTGATATTGTGATCGGGGATATTTCTACCATCCACCGAACAACAGCGTGGCATATTATCAGTGATAAGTCAGAAATAGTTGCTTCAGTAACCTAGCGGTTCGCTGAACGAGAATTAACAATGATGCATCTTAATCACAATTTAACCGCGGTCAAAGTTTCATCATCTTTCAGAGATCTTCGAGCAACAAGGATTTTGTCAAGAATGTTGCACATGGTCATAAATGTAACATATACTCGTTTTTGTCACTTTGTCACTGCGAAGACTTACAGAAATTGCGAGTATTGGATACTTAAATCTTCTTGGTTTACCAACACTCCCATCTTTGGAACACACTGCAAACATTATTGGAAAGGACTTCACTGTTTAATGTTAAACCATCTTAAAAAGGTGCAGTTCTTCTGAAAATGTGCAATTAAATACGATTTCATCCTAACCTTTACAGTGCAAAATATCACCTGTTTCTTATTGTAACAACTCTTTTTACTTTCCCTACTACTCACTTACAATAAGTTGAGGAAAGATTGTATTTCAGCCAAATATGCGATCTCGAGATGTCACTGTAAATACGTGTTTTGAGACTCCTTCAATTCAAAAAAAGTTTTAGATAAAGGTCTGTGTGAGGGGGTTGGGTTTGGCAGTATGAGTTAATGTGGGTGTGAACAGCATATCTCAAAAACGAAACTGGGATAGTTACTATGATATTTAAGTGTCCAAGAATGCTACACAAAGATTATCAAGAAACCCTTCCCACCCCAAACAACCATTTACATTAAAAAAATGTTCGACAATTTTTATTTTCTCAAACAGCTGTAATGAGTTTGATTAAATTATCTAATGTATAAGATAATTTCATGAGAAATTAAACTGTGTATCTTGAATTTTCTGGAAATGTCCTGTGAAGCCCTCTTCACTCTGAATTACTTTTGCATAACTCGTAAACTGTAAGAGATAGAGAACATTTTACTCTACATAGAATGTAGATTCCGTTAAAGCGCACAATTTAGGCCAATTTATTTATTTATTTATTTATTTATTTATTTATTTATTTATTTATTTATTTATTTATTTATTTATTTATTTATTTATTTATTTATTTATTTATTTATTTATTTATTTATTTATTTATTTATTTATTTATTTATTTATTTATTTATTTATTTATTTATTTATTTATTTATTTATTTATTTATTTATTTATTTATTTATTTATTTATTTATTTATTTATTTATTTATTTATTTATTTATTTATTTATTTATTTATTTATTTATTTATTTATTTATTTATTTATTTATTTATTTATTTATTTATTTTCATGGAGATAACCATTTACGAAATGTTCCTTGGTATTAACTTGAATTTTCAATTACCTTTATTTTTATCAAATAATAGGTATGAGGTGAATGTAACGGAGGGAAACACCTTGCTCACTACAAGGGCTGTCATCCCCCGGCGAGAAGAAATGAGACGAAGGGGAAACCACAGGCCGTCGGAGAGCGGGGACAGAGCAAAGCCACAGAGACGTATGGAAATGTCTAATAGTTCTACAGATAGCCATAAGGTGTACCACCGAAGCTCCTCATCGCCACCTAGAGAGAGAGAGAGAGAGAGAGAGAGAGAGAGAGAGAGAGAGAGAGAGAAAGCGACGAAAGGACCCTAGTGGTCTGAACACTGGCACACAGCTGTTTCAAGTGGGGCCAGGGAAGAAGGGTTACACAGTGCAAGCATACGCACCATCTGTCTGTATATGCCAGAACCACCGCGCTAACAACCAGACCTGAAAGATGGCTTTTAGAATGAAATGAAGTCACCCCAGTAGTCGTCTAGAGACAAGAAACCAGAAAACCCCCAACTTTGAGTGGTCGCTCGACGGGAATCGAACCCACGACCTTCCTAATGTGGGCCACAGACATTACCTCCTGAGGCATCTGGCTCGGTTTCTTAAATAGGAAGTTTTATGCACTGGCCGGGTGTCAAAGTGGAAAAACCAATAATGTAATAACCAGAAATATGCAATAAAAGCATTTCTATATTTGCTTTTCTCGGTTAACATAAAGTAGGTAGAGGAATAAGCTTTAGAAAGGATAGTTTGTTGAAGAATGGATAGGGAAAGCAATGTGAGTAGCACATCAATTGTTTTTTACGTTATGTTGGCACGTGCTGGTACGTGGAACCGCGTCACGTAGTGATTGAGCGGATATGCCCGTCGACACCCCCGCTGTGGAAGCCGCGAATTCTGCGCATGTCGCAGGCCTGTCACTGTTACCCAGGCATAAATCCATAGAACAATCAAGTTACATTGCCATCCTTCATCAGCTTCTCTGAGTGGCGTACGTTATGTCTGTCGTTGCATTCCTAATTGGGAATAGCAAATTGCGACCTGAGTGTGGGGAACGTATTATTACAGAATCGAGGAATAGTTTTCAAAAGTCAATACGAGGTCAAGTATTTTCTATATCCAAGGCTGTGTTGCTCATTTCACACTCAAGTGTTGCCCACTACATTTTGTGCGGTTGTGAGTTTTACTATTTCCAGTGAATTATTAGTAACAAAAATAATCTCTAATAAGCTTACGCATCGTTATCTCGGATTTTCGATAAGGCATGCTACCAATTCAACAGCTGTAAGTAATAATGATGGCTGTGCATATGGATAGCTGGTTGCGTATTCCGAACGCGACCTGTCGGACATGTTGATGGATGGTAAACAAGCTTTCTGCCACCATATTCCTGGCATGTAATACAATTATCTTATAATGGAAACACCGAACATCTGGGCACACAGTGTCCTGTATATGCTCTAGTAATAAATACACGATTTTAATAAGTTAATAGGTATAAATATTATATGATACTGGTTTATTTTCCTAAACTGCTTCTTCTGAAAATATGAGGAGCGTTTTTTGCACACTCGATAGATACATTTCATCATTATCATGAACAAATGTAGGATTAGGTCGTTAAGGCCTGTTCCTCGAGAGCTCTGGTCGTGCCATCTGTCTCGGTCTTCCAGGGTTCCTTCTGTCATGCGGTCGATAGTTGTAGGCTAAACGTGGCAGTCGGTCAAGAGTCATACATTGCAGATGATCGAACCAGTTTTTCTTATGGTTTTGTATGTCTTCTGTGCTATTATTTACCTTCAGTCTGTTTCTCATCATCATGGATTTAGGCCTTTAACCTGTTTCCACATCAAGAAATGGAATCTCTCCATCTGGTGAGTGGACGTCCCACTCTTCTTCTGCCTTTTGGTTGGTATTGGAGTAAAATCTGTGGCAATCTGTATTCTGGCATTCTTTCTATATGTTCTAGCCAGTTTGTTCTTGCTTCGTTTATTCTGTCTTTTATGTTGAATATTTCTAACTCTTTCCTGATTTCCGTGCTATATTTCTTATCTAAAAGTGTGTAACCTGCTACTGAACGTACGAACTTCATTTCGGCTGTCTCAGTTTGTTTCTTATGCCCACATTTCTTTGCTGATCGAGCCTTGTTTAGTCTAATAATGGTCTTAGAAACCTGTGCTGCTTCTACTTTTTGCCTATTTTTTAAATTTAAAATCCAGATTTTACTGCCATAAGATAGAGCTGCTTTTGAAGTGATACGTAGTTCAGTTTCGTATATATTGAAGCAAACAACCTATTCCTATTTGAGAAAAGCATAGGTATTGGAAACTTCAGACAAATAATAAGGAAGATCTCTGAAATGGTTCACTCTACAAAACGGAATGACATTAACGACATCTGTTTTTAAACACCTCTTACGATTTACCAGTCGTCAAGAACGAAGAGGACTTCTGAGGACATTCCCCGTAGCGCAGTTGGTAGCGCGCTTACCTCTGGCACGGAGGATCCGGGTTCGATCCCAGTACCAGCATGGGGATTTTATTTCCTCTGGGAGGTCTGGCACGGGGCGCATTTAGTCTCGTTAGGTCCCGGGGGGGACCAATTGAAGAGCTACTTGATGGAGAAATAGCTGCCCCAGGTCAAGAAGGCCGTATAACTGGCCGGAAGGGCTCGGGACGCTGACCACGTCCCACCCTCCAGTACTGCACCCCTAATTGTGTAGTGAGCAAGGTGGGGGGCGCAGCGGCTGGGCGGCAAGCCTTGGCCCTTCTGGGCTGTTGCGCTAGGGGTTAGTAATGTCACTTTTAATCAAGACCATGTAAAGGTTAGTTTGGGGTGAGCATTTTTTAATCCTTGTGTTCCATCCTTAGAAGATGCTGAAGTCAAATAACTAGTTCGGTATTTAACCCTTTTACGTTTTCGAGTTATGCTGTTCACGGACACATGGACATACGTACACACACGAACACAGACCTTTTTCTAAAATTTATTTATTTATTTATTTATTTATTTATTTATTTATTTATTTATTTATTTATTTATTTATTTATTTATTTATTTATTTATTCATTCATTCATTCATTCATTCATTCATTCATTCATTCATTCATTTATTTATTTATTTATTTATTTATTTATTTATTATTATTTTTTTTTTTTAATTCGTGTCTCAAAGCATGTATTTACAGTGAAATCTCGACTTAAAATTTTTGAGGGTCTTTGATGTAAACTTATTTTATCTTACGGACGTTTTTAACGTACTTTTTCAAAAATCGGATGTGTTGCACTCACATGACTTTTTCTACTCTTGTACTAACGATTCTTACAAACTCCTATTCCTTTATCTTCTTCGTGTTAGTTGAGATAAAAACGTTTCCAGAAAGTATCTTATTATTTTCTTGTAGATACAAGGGGAATATGGAAATACAATAGGCTTTGGGCGATAGTCAAATCTTTTAAAAGTTTGAGAGTCCGTTCTGTTTGCACGGTTAAGATATAGAAAACCGAATCACGGTCTTCCATTTAACGAAAGTTTAAGTTTTCCAAAACTCGCACAAATAACAAGGAATATTTTATACAGTAAGATTTGGTCTATCTCTTACAGTTTACCAGCTATGCAAAGGTCATCCAGAGTAAATAGGAGTATATGGGCCATGGCCAGAAAATTCAAAATATACATTTCATTTGTCATAAAAATATCTTAAATGTATGGCATTTTAATCAAAATCGTTGGAGCTATTTTAGAGAAAATCATAATTTTCGAAACTTTTTCCATGTAAAGGGCAGTTTAGGGTGGAGGAGTTTTGTTCGAAATCTTCGTGTCGCATCCTTGAAAGGCATTAAACTTAAATACCAACTTTAGTTTTTAATCAACTTTTTGTTTTTGAGTTAATGCTGTCCGCAGACTGACACACAAACACACATGGACATTTTTAAAAAGGCCATTTTTGGATTCAGGGGGCCTCAAAACATATATTTCTGGTGAAATCTCAACATAGAATTTTTGGGTGAAATATAATACTTCCTCTATTTACTATACGTGGTAGAGAAATTAAAAATTTGTGGTAAACAGAGATTTGTGTGCCAATCGGCAGTAATGGTATTTTAGTAATGCTATACTAGCTATATGGTACGTAGCAACCATCTTGTTAACAGCAGTGCGAATTCACCGTACTTTTGTAGGCTTATGTTTTGTGCTGTTCGAAAGACCTATTGGGCCGATTGACTTCTTTTCAGGACCATAACTATAAATCCAAGATTCACCCAGCAGCGATATAATAACCCAAGGCGCAGCAGCGCTTTCCGGCCCAAGGCCTACCGCCTAGCCGCTGCATCCCCCACCTCTGCACACCACGAGCGTCATGAGTGGGGTGCAGTACTGGAGGATGAGAAGTGGTCAGCACCCCGGTCCCTCCCGGCCGGTTACACTGACTTCGCAACCAGGAATATTTTTCAATCAAGTAGTTCCTGAGTTGGCCTCTCAGGGACCTAACGAGGCTGAGTGCACTCCTGACCAGGTCTCCTAGCCGGAGAAAATCCCCACGCTGGTTACTCAACGCGTGTGCAGTTGCTGCTGAAAAGAAATGTGCGCTACCCACAACTAACGACTGTCATAAGTCCATCTCCACGTTTCAGAAGAGGCAAACCTCTATTCCTGCCCTAGAAGACCAATAGCAACCCTGATTTTAAGGGAATGAAAATTGCATGTTGACTCAAAGGAGGCAGCCGAACTGCACACGCGTTGACTAGACAGACTACTGGGAATAGAACCCGGGTCTCCAGCTTGATAAGTAGCAGCACTGCCACCCCGCTCAGGAGACGACCCGGTAACGATATTCCAACGTAAATTTGGAATGTCAGATTGGAAAATTTCCAGAGCTCTTCTGCACCAATCAGTGCGTTGTTCTTGACCTTGAGTCAGTTTACTGGAATCCACCGATAACAAGGTTTTCTCAAGTATAACTGTTGTAAAATGTTTTGGATCTGACTCATATCCGCCGAGTAAATTCATAAAATGTTTATCTACTTCAAGCTTTGGTCGTTGGAAGTGTTGGAATTCTGAATTTATTTTGGTATAAATATCTTCGAGAAGATAGAAAATTCAGAATCACGCAAAATTGTTGCATTGTTGTTGTACGTGACTTAAATGAATTTATATTTCATATATTTTTATCTTATATTTTATTCAGCCAGTTGGCCAACATACCTGTAGCATGGCTAGTGCCTGTCAGGTTCTTGCTATGTAAAACAAGGCAATCGCACATCAGTTGGAAACGACTGTTCCTGGACGGAAATTGCCAGTAGATTACTAAATGAAGACTCGCTTTTCGTTACGTGTTAGAGCGATGCCTGATCGATTCTACACGCCTTCAATTAATTCGATTACAGGATCGATATTAAACCAACGAAGGCAACGTGCGAATGCTATTAGCTGTGTTTCTAAAGAAAAGTGTTTCTTTTACAGAGGAATGCATTTTGCTATGTATTCTTAAGTGGGATAATTATTGTGTTGATTGTCCCATTTATATCCCGCCTTTAACTGCAATGGACACATCGGCGGCCTTTGACTTCGGAGCATTTGGCAAGCGGCAACAATGGTGACTAATATTCAGTGTTTTCCCTTGAGCTTTGTACGTTAGACCTCCTTACCCCCACTCTCTCTCTCTCTCTCTCTCACACACACACACACACACACACACACACACACACACACACACACACACACACACACACACACACATTCATACCTTCAGACTCTGGGGAATATAGGGAGTAATCTTGGCTCCCAGCAGTCGAACCCCGGACCCCTCGTACCCTCTGGGATACATTTTTATTGTTGCTTTCTCTACCGCCCACCCAAAGTAGGTAGAGGAAGTATTTGTAATCCTTAATTTCAATATTTCACCGGAATAGACGTTTCGAGGCCTCCAGAATCCTCCAAAAGATGATTTTTAGAAAACGTTCGCGCCAACGAAACGTCGAATAAATAACAAAGTATAAACTTAAGGTCAGCTTCTTCTAATCATGTGACATATATATATTAAAAAAAAAAAATCTCCCTGACGCCTAACTATCCTATATATTTACACGAAAATAGAAGTACGATAGTGAAGCTCTCCTCATTCTGAATGAATTTTACATAATTTTGTAAGCCGTAATAAACAGTCGAACACTTACAACAAAAACAAATTGAAATTGAAGAAGTTGAAATTCCATGGTCTTTCCATGAAATCGCGCAACCGCGCACACGATGGTCTTTTTTCCCCCTAAAACGCTTTTCTTCGGTTCAGGGGATTCGAAGGCATTTCCGGTGAAATCTCGACATCGAATTATTGATTGGAATTCAATATCTACTTACTATAAGTACGTAGAAGAGAGAGTAAATATGCTACATGATGAAGTGTTGCTTGAGGAGTGCAGTTTTGTGTATAGCTATAGGAGTTTTCACGTTATGAAGGCACAATGGCTCTTATGGAGAATCAGCGCTGCGTTGCCATGTATGTTGCGCCGCAGCGATTACTGTGGTTTTGCTAGTTGATTCCTGAATCACTGTTCAAATCTATCGCTGTCCATTTCATCATGATAATCAGCAGAACCTTTTTTCGTCAAGAAAACAAGTTTTGCATCCTGTACAAATCGTACCATCCGCATGCAATATTACAAATCGTGGTCCGCGAGCAGTAGGTGATTTAAGACCAGTGGATAACCCGGCAAAAAGCGCTTCCTATCCTTCCAAACTTTTGATACTGTGTGCCCTACATTTACCCAACTTTCGTCAAGGTACACGATTTTCCTTACCTCTTTGCTGAATTGTTTATTTTCCGTAAACAGGATTGTCGCCGCACTATAATATAATTTCTCTCAAATATAAACATTTACTTCCTCTCTTTTCAAAATAAAATCCCATTTCCTCCCTAAGCTATAAAAGGTTGAATATTTAAAATTTGGCAAGTCCTCATCCTCATTGACTTTTTTCAACACGGTTAGAATTGTAGGGCGAGCACTTTGAAATAGAAATTTAGGAAATTTGTGCCATATTTGCGTTGAAAATGATCATATTTTATCTTCTGCTGGTTTTGCATGTATGCCGCGATGTAGTGATGGGACCCTCTTTACATTCTTTTCTTAATATAAAAAATGTAGGCTTACTTACACCAGTCGCCTTATGAAGCTCACTAACAATAAACGAGTCACTGTGTCCGGGGTTCTTTTTCTTTTAATAATCATACACTAAGAATTGTTTTCCGGTCGCCACTTTTAATAATTTCGCCTTTTTTTCTGCGATCCATTCCGCACTGATCACTTAACTGCAATGCACATAATTACCAAAGAGCTTGTAAAACTCACTCGCGCCTCAGATTCCCAAAACCTATTGAAAACCTGCGCTGAAGTACAATGCCTTATCGGCCCTTCAACTGTCATACCACATCTGGTTTTCATCATCCCCAAGACACGAGGACCGGCTTTCATCCGGCGCGCCGCAAACATTTGCCTTTAAATGGCGATTCATTGATACTTCGGTACTGGAGACGTTCTATATGTGTATAAAAAATAATTTCGTTATCTCCTTGACAACTTTGTCGCTGGAAGTTTTTACGTGGACTTACAGAACGAGAATTAGCCAGCGACGACATTTTCCACTGTATAAACGAAGAATCTTAAACTTTATTTATTTAGAAAAATATGTTTAGACATATTGATATAATCTAAATACCAACGTGGCCTATAAAAGCAAGCGCATAATCCAGATTTTTTTCATTGCAATTATTTCGATTTGAAACCATGTTTTGACGTTCGGAGCGAGAAAGATGTTAAAAAATCTGCTTTCAACAAAATTTTAGATTTTATTATTTTAAAAACTATACAATTATATAAAAGGTTTATCGTGCATACCATAGTATTCTTCGACACATTTCACACCGAAATGCATGTCCATACTTTATCTTAGTCGCATTTGAAAACACGCACAATTGGCAACAGCGCACCTGAATCTTCCATAAGGATAGCATGGTCCATAAGAGCCCGTTGTGCCTTCATGACGTGAAAATTCCTATAGTGCACTGCGATCTGATACTTGCAGACTGCTTTTCTCTGTACACAAGAAGCTGGTGTGATTGATTCCCTACAAGCAAAACCAAATGAGAAGTTACAGTTTATACCGACAGAGGGTTGGTTGCAAGGAAGAGGAGAACGTGGTTGCAGTCCAAGGGGAAAGTCCTTATGAAAGAATGTTCCGTTATGGCCGCGAGGAAACGACGGATTTGCCACATCCTGGTAAGGCTCACAAAGTTGACAATGTTATCAAGATGAAACGATACAGCATTCGTGAGTTAGACGTTTCCGCTGGTGCTGTACAATTCCTAGGATCTGAAGTACCAGAAAGTGGCTAGCTAATGGACCCAAACACCACAAGGAACGGGAGAGTATTCTCACTTTGAAATCCTTAGAGGAAACATAACAGTACTAAAAGCGCAGATCTATGTTTACTATAAAAATCATGCTGACTACTATATACATAATATATATGTAAGTGGTAATGTTAAATAAACACTACTCTTTCTTTAGGCTTTCCTCTCGTCTTTTTTTTTTTTTTCTTCGATTTTCGGTGCCTAGGAATCTCGATTGGGTTAAATTTCACCAGGGTTGCCAACTCGTACGATAATTATGGGGGCATACGATAATGTGAATGTTTGTACGATGGTTGCCAACCCGTACGATAATTATGGGGGTATACGATAATTTGAATGTATGATAGTTCGATATCGGCTAAAGATCATTTTCACTGGTTTGTCACACCAGCGAAATGAAACTAATTACAAACAGCGACACCACTTTTGCCCTCATTGTCTGTCTCCACCCCATAGCAACCGTTTCCAACCCTACTAAGCCTGCTACCCTTATCCTGTTATTGCCAGTGTGCCCAGTCTGGTAATCTCAATGAAGAAGGCACTGTTCAGAAAATTCATGATCAATGTAGAAAACTCTGAATACGTGATATTTCGTGTGAAATGAAGAGCATGCCTGAGCCTGGCAGTTTCTGGAGTGCTGTTAAACACACGTCACCTTGGTGGAAATACTGATTTCAAAAGAACTGGCGGCCTTTGCATTATCAGAGGTTTCCTTGCCCTACAGAAGCACTTCTTGTGAAAGAGTTTTTTTCCAAACTGGGTTTAATAAAAACCAAAGTTAGAAACAGATTGGCACTAGATACGGTAAATGAACTCATTTTGTCTTCTCGGCTTTTGAAAGAACGTGGTAGATCTCAAAATCTGCAAGTCACCGAGAAGATGTAAAGGTTTATCTCAACAACAAATATGTGCAACGGTTGAGGAAGCTGAACTTCCTGATGAATAGTGCGAGAAACATAACAGCTAAAGTAATATTTGTTGAGGTCATCAATCTCGTAAGTGGATATAATAAACATCATTACTCTTATATTTTCATAAGTATTATACTGATATTTTTATTGTTGTAGCATTTGGTTTATGATGTACGATAATTTTGAATCCAAATCTATAATTCTGAGTGGCTGGTACGATAATTTTACTTTTAAATGTTGGCAACCCTGAATTTCACACGCCTCGTAAAGGTGTGGGACAAGCGTTGCTTGTTTTCGTCCGTACTGCGCAGTGACGTCACCTTGACTGCAAACGCGAGGGAGTAGTCTAGGTGTCCATCTAATCACTGCGGCGACAATAAAACAATTATAAGATGAAAATCTGAGTGCTTTATTTATCTTAAACAAAATAACAAATGGGAACAATGCGAGGCATAGATAATGATGTTTCTTTTATACAAAGAAATGACTATGTATTGTAATCTGGAGCAAGACTAGACTCTATTAATCTAAGATTACTTTGATGCGATACAAAAAGTTATTCATGCAAAGCGTCACTGTAGACAACAATTTAATAATTGTAATAAGTACAACACAATAATCTGAGTTCATTTACAGTAATGCGCTACAATTATTGCATTTTAGTTACAATAGTAATTATAGTTTCCTTTATCGAACACAGAATAAATAGTGTCGGTGTACCAGAAGTAACAGTACTAGGTTTACCATATGTTTCTTGCTTCGAAACTGCCCTTAAGGCTACTCGTTGGTTAAAATATGGCCAAAACATGCTGAAAATGTTTAAAATATTTGTAGTGTTCTTAAGCACTGCATACCTATTGTTTTAGTTCTCTGCAGTTAACCATGTAGTCCTTTAAACAATGGGGAATGTCCACGTTCCTACAAACGTATGGTGAAAAGGAAAGCTTTTCGTGAATTGAAGTGAACAAACCATTCAAGAGAAGCCGCAAGAATTTTCAAATGACAGTCGTGCAGAGAAGCAGAAGTGGAAACACAGGCGCTCCATGCATTAAACATTTTCAACAACTTAAAGGGAAGAAACAATTTTAGTTTGCTCCGTCTCTGTAGTGTGGTGCCTCACATTCAAGAGGTCGCGAGTTCGAATCTCGGTTAGGCAGAGTTATCCGGATAAGGTTTTTTTCCAAGGTTTTCCCTTGCCCTAAAAAGACAAATGTCGGGTAACTTTAAGCTCTATGGAGCCTGGGCTCATTTGAGCAACATTTCACCCATCCATCGTCCGATATGACGTATCAGGTTACAGAACGTTAAACTAACGTTTTCTGGTCAGAAGCATACAAAATTTCCGTAGTAGAGAAAGTGAAAAGGTGGCATGGCTGAAATAACAGTGTGCTACTGTTTAAATTCAGGTGAAATTCTATTTATCGATGTATTGTGCAGAAGGATGATGTAATGAAATTACGTTTGATGGACGGCCGTGTGTTGCATATATAAAATCCATATCCCTTAAAAAGGCATGCGGCAAATGAAATGTTGCTTTCATTAACCAAATAGTTAACAATTTTACGTTTAAAAAGGCTAATGTATAACTTTCTCTTGTCTTCTACAAACCATTTATACAAAAGCTTATTATTCTTGTTAATCGAGATAAACTTTCATTACAGATTCGTACATTTCATTGTAGGTATAAGGCGAATATAGTGGGCTAAAGCTATAGTCAAACTATTTGGTTGCTTTGGGATTCAATGGGTTTTTTTTAAATCTCGAGGGAAAAAACGAATAGCGACTTACAACTTGAAAAAGTATTTGAAAATTCAAACTCTCTCTCTCTCTCTCTCTCTCTCTCTCTCTCTCTCTCTCTCTCTCTCTCACACACACACACACACACACACTTTTTCATACTCTAGGAATGCCCGCCTCTAGCGTGGTGGTAGCGTGTCTGCCTCACGTCCAAGAGGTCACGATTTCGAATCTCGGTTAGGGTAAGTTATCCGGATAATGCTTTTTTCCGAGATTTTCACTTATGCTGAGAAGACGAATGTCGGATAACTTAAAGCTCTATGGACCCCGGGCTCATTTGAGCATCATTTCATCCGTTTCATTCATTCACCGTCCTATAATACACTACATTGAAGGACGTTATAAAAATACTCTAGGAAGGATAGGGAATAATCCTAACCAAAGAAAAAATATCCCATCCTCCAGCTAGAAACAGAACCCGGGACCTCTGGATAAGGACAGCGTTCTAAGCTCTAAACCACAGAGACCCTTTAATTTCACATAAACTGCGTTCTTTAGCGAGATCTACATTTCTGTCTATCTCTTACGCCACGGTTTACCAATTATACAAAAATCATTTAGAATGCAGAGAACTTCACAGTTTATTCCCAGAAAATTCAAGATATACATTTTCTTTATCAAAAAAGTATCTTAAACATATGGTAGTTTAATCAAGATCGTTATAGCCATCTTTGAGAAAATAAAAAATTATCATATTTGCATGTAAAGAATGTTATGGTATTCAGGGACTTCAAAATATGTATTTGCGGTGAAATGTCAACATAGAGTTTTTGTGTTAAATGTAATATTTCCTCTACCTATTATAAGTATGTGCTAGAGAAGGTAAAATGCATTTATGGAGGGCTCCATATAAACAGCTTTGGTTTTCGAGCAGTTCTACTCTTGTAAATAAACATTGAAAATGTCGAATATTGAGAAGCTTCTCCATAAGTTATCCTTAATTTTATTCCAATTTCAAGCAAACTGGAACTACATCGAAGAATACACCTCGAACTCATATCCACCCATATTGGATTTTAAGTCTGTAGGTGCAGCGTTTCGTCTAAAATTGTACCGGGGTTTTTCACAGGGTTCACCGTATGAACCACCTACAACTGTGTACCGTTTTGTATATAATTTGGAAGTTCAGGACAAAAGTTACGCCAACCTATATAATCCCCGATTCATTTACCTTAATCTATTATAATTTTCTTTTCTTTTTATATTCGCTCATCACTAGAAATGAACTTGTTATACAAACAGCAATCTACTGTTTTTCCATCTTGCATACAATCACGAGAGTATTGCTACAATTTTAACCCAATTCTAGGCAAATACTCATCTTGATTAATACAAAGTGCATAAAAGAACGTTTTATACAAATAATATAATGTACAAAGGATATCCGCTTGTGAATGTTTACTTTTCCTACTACCTTCTAAGGTAAATAGAGGAAGTATTGTAATCCACCCAACAATTTGATTTCGAAATTTCATGGAAATACATGCTTTGAGGTCCCCGAATCCAAATAGGCATATGTGTGTGAACAACATAACTCAAAACGAACCAAAAATGCTACATATCAAATTTTATCTGAGTTCATTGTCATTCAACTATACATGTAGATTTTTAAGTAAATCCCCCCTCCCGCCCCAAATTACTCCTGTAATTGATTAAAATACTATATATTTAAGATGTTTATATAAATAAAGTGTATGTATTGAATTTTCTGGAAATAGGCTGTAAAATCAGCTCCATTCGGAAGGATTTTCATATAATTTTATATAGTGAGTAAAGTATAAAATATAGACAGACTCATTGCACAGAAAATGTGGAGTAGTTTGAAACACACATTTGAAATAAGTTTTTCTCTGGCGACAGCCACCGGAGATTGGTAGTCTCTCGCGATGTTACAGAAAGATTATGCAATTTTAAGACCGGCATATAGCTACATGTGACTATCGATTCTGTTTTCAGTAACCTTCTTGTACCAACTACGAAAATGTAATGAGAAATTATTTCTCTAAAGGTTTATCTCGATTAAAATGAAGTAAATGCAAAAATAAGCTTTTGTGGGAACAGTTTCTAGGCGTGTCAAAATAAACAATACTGGATAGAAAATGTGTCACATCAGAGTTTTTATTAATTGAATTTATCAGGACGGCGAGCTACTATATATACCCAGATGTACACAATATAGTGAACAAGACATAAATAATGCAATGAATGAGGATGGTCAATGACGCCTCAAAAATAACTAGCAATGTTTCAGCTGAGGTTGTGTTTTCTTAAAGGGACACTGGGAGTGAAATTTTCGTCAAAATTGTCAAAAAATCGACAGTTGTTTTTTTACCTTAAAATGTTCCTGGAACTTCTGTGCATTTGGATCAGCTAACATTTTTTATATCCCGCAATCCATGCGCTCATTACGGCCCTTTCAGATAGTGCTCTTCCCTAAACATACACAGCATGTTCCTATATAAAAGCTGTTTTTCTCAAAACTACATTTCTGTATATTCCAAAAGAAGGTCGCGCCTGAGTTTTGCTTCAAATTTAATGAAAATTTCCAAAAGTATTCATAAATAGCAACTAAACAAAACTATGTTTCAATATTGATGTTATCATTAACATGAATTCCAAAAAACATTTTTTGTATGAAAAACATAAATAATTTTTAAGATTACATTTTCTTTGTTATTAAAAAAATATGTACAGCATAATCAGCAAACGTATTTGAAATATCTCTTCATACAATTGTTACCCATGTTTTAGAGTATCAGTTCTGCCAATATAAATGAATTTTGAAAAGTCAATAGACGCGAGCTACATTTTGAAAATGTGCCTATTAAATTCATAATTTATATATCCTAAACGAATCATCCAATTTTAATGAAATGTGGTGTACCTCCTATTCTCATATAAATGCAAACACAGTAAAAGTTTCAGAAAAATCGATCAAGAAATGTGGAACTTTCAAATTTCACTACCAGTGTCCCTTGTGAGTCTGCCCTGCGACAAGACGTTCCAGATGAAAGTATGTTTGTCCCCAGATACTCGATGGAGGCGAGCAAGGAAGTGGAGTTGTATTCACTATTCTCAGTTCATGAGATGATCCCAACGTGTTGTTCTGAAGCACCTATAGGTGCTGGACAAGCAAAGGCTGATTCAAGATTAGCTAATAGGAGGAGTTGTCCTACAATACACATGTACAGTCAGCTCGCAGAGACGATTCGACAATCCCGACCTCTGTTCCTCATATCGGTGGTAACATTCTACTTACAAACACCTAAACACGGCTATCTACAAATAGCTGAACTTTGGCTGTCCTCCAGGACCCGCAGTGACCTGGGAATTCTGACCACCGCTTCTCGCTTCAATAGGCAGGTGATAGCATTCTCCTTGCAGAGTATCTAAACACGGTTATCTACAAGCAGCTAAACCTAAGCTATCCTTCAGGATCGCAGTGATGTGGAAATCCTCGCCATTCCATCTCACATCAGTGCTAGCCAGGTGATAACGGTCTATTTCCGAAGTACATAGACATAGTATCTGCGTGTAATAGAATCCTTTCCTAACGGTCTCTGAACTAATGCGTAGTAATAAAGCCGGGTATTATCACGACCTGACCAGATTAGATTACATTCTCGTGCAGAGGATCGAAGCTATGCTTTACAAACTCAAAGGTAACATTGGCTACATATTTGCGCTCTGCGTATATGTTGCTTAAGCATTACTACAATTCTCTATTGTGACTTATTAGCTGAAAAAGTCCATTGATACTAAGATCTGATGATTTTATTTGAAAAATTGCCTGTTTTCTCAGGCTGTCCATTAGGATTCTACCATATGTTGGCAGCCTTACTTTGCTGTCAGTGAGCTGGGAATCCCGACCATACTCTAGGAGAAGAGCACTGCCTTGCATTGCGAGTTTTGCGCATGTGTTGCGCACACTCTGTCTTATCAGTGATCGAGAGGTCTGGTGTTCATAATGAACGGAACCAATCTCTGGACCCTGGTGGCTGGAAGCTGTTTGCCAACGTATTTCCCACAATGTGCGACACTTGATGCTGTCTCCAATATCTACGTCGTTGATGAACCTGCTGCAGGCTGCTACAAGGGTGAACTGTTGATCTTTCTGTGAGAGTATGTGTGGGTGGGTCTTAGAATAGACAACACCAGCTGTGACTTTGAAATTGCCGTTATTGCAACTTAGTCTTGAAACACTATTCTCCTTAGCAAGGAATGCATTATTTCTTTACTAATGTGTGTAAATGTCAGTTTTAAAATTAAAAAATACAAGTATCATTCATGAAAACATGATGAAATATGCAGCAACACCGGAAACGTACAATGCACTATACAGGCACAGAAAATCATGGAACATTGTAAAATGTAATTCCATATTGCAAGTAAATACAAACTAAATATGCATGCAAATTCAGCGTCTAATCAAACAAGCAAAGAGCTTGAAAATTTGAGGTAGATCACTAAACAAAACTGGACGTTGTGAATGAATTAACAATGCATTTCATGAACTTGCTCTTCCTGGAACGAGTACGCCCTACAGCCTCTAAAAATTCGTCGATACTATACTTGGTGGTTTCCATCCTCTGGCGTCTAAAATTAGGTGACCCCGCCTCATGAATATAACTGAGATATCTGAATGACTTCACAACACGCAACAGTCAGACACGGAAATTTGTTGAACGACATGTGTAGAACATAGGAATGATCCGAGCAATCGATCTCAGCGACTATGTCGGCATTCTGTCTGGCCCAGACAAGCTCTCCGCCCTCCACACAATATTCAGATATGCTTAGACCATGGAGGACAGGTAGTACCGGCATGACGTCAGCTTACACCGCTGTACATGCTCGCACTGAAAACGAATTGAGCGTGACGTCACCGCACTCGCCGCAGGGAAGGGGAAATAATTTAAAGCATGCTGGATGCAGCAATGTAGGAAAGACAGGAAATATATTTGTTGTTAATAACACAACTCGTGTCACGTTTTAATATTAATGCTGACGGTTTTAATTACACAATTGGCCACATTACACTTCGGCCCTATGCTACGAGAAAACATAATTCTTGTTTATGTGAAGGACAGTCATGTAATAAAGTAAATAGGACAGAATGTCACTTTTTTCTGCAAATTAGAAGAGACATACAGAACAAAATTACGTGGAGATTTTCCGACAATTTCTGTTCCGTTTTTCTTTAACTATTTTATCAAAGTTTGGACGTAATGTCTAGGAAATTTGTGATCGAGGACTGCATGTTAGATTGTGATCTGACAAGGTACTTGGAGATTTGCACTTGTCTAATTTCATAACAGAACCAGACAGAAACTTGTACTGGTCATGTTATTGTTATCAAGAGCGCCCACACCTGACTAACTGTACTCACAGCACAGTTTATCTAGGCAACAGTTATTACCTACACGGCTCTTCCCTGACATTACATGAACTGATAGGCTTGCTCTTCCTTCACACCGCTTGAAGCTGTCTTCATCTGACTTAGAGGTAAGAGTTTCTCGCCATAAAAACAAGGAAAAAATATCACATGACCATATGTAGAGAAAGGTTAAGTTTTTATTTTCCCTACCACCTACCCATTGTAGGTAGAGGAGGTATTGTATTAAACCCGAAAATTTGATGTCAGTACTTCACTAAAATATGTGTTTTGAGGTACTCTGAATCCACATCCCATAAAAACATTTTTCCAAAAGTATATGGGTTGTCTGTTGGACACGCTTAAAGTTTAGCATTCTTTTTCTTTATTTCCATTGCAAGAACGTATTACGACGTATTATACCACAGCAACATAATTACAATAATTGGGGAAGGTAAAACTGTAGCCCATGTATATAACAACCTGACTCAGAGGAACACAACAGGAAGGTGAAAACAATGTCGTATAAAAAGATAAAAAATACGTGTTTCATTCACATGACTTTCTCTACTCATCTCTACAAGTGCTTGTTGTTTTTACATGTTTATAACAGACTTTCATTACACTCGTCGTAGGTACAGGAAGAATACACAAGGCTAAAGCGATAGTCAGATTTTTAAAAAGCTGATCACTCCAAAATGCCATGCCCTTTGAATAGTCCCGAGAAAAAGAAACGAATAGCCACTTACTAAACGGAAAAAAGTGTATATGAAAATTTAAACTAATAACAAAGCATATCTCGGAAGTGGTTCAAACATTTATATGTTTAAAATAAATTGTGTGGTTTAACGGGATCCACATTATTTATGGGTGTAGTAAGATGTGTTGCATTTTAATGCATTAAGAAGGAAGCGGAATTAACAGGCTATTCCCAGAATATTCAACATAAGCAACATTGTATTTGTCATGCGAATATCTTAAACATATGGCATTTTAATAAAAATCCTTAGACCCATTATTTGAAAAATAAAATCGAAATAGTTTCCATCTAAAAGGTAGTTTAGTGTGGGGGGATTTTTTGAAAATCTTGTATCGTATACTTGGAAGCCGCTGCACTTCAATACCAACGTTGTATTTAATCGACTTTTTGTTATTGGGATGCATTTTTCATATGCGTAGCTCTCTCTCTCTCTCTCACTCACACACACACACACACACACACACACACACACACACACACACACACACACACACACACACACCTTGTTCTAAAAGCTTTTTTTTTTTTATTCAGGAACATCAAAACGTGTATTTCCAGTGAAATCTGAGTATCAAATTTTTGGGTGGAATACAGTAGTTCTATTTATTATAGTTAACCTTCCGTTGATCACAAGAGGCCTGAGAGACCCCTGGGTTTATTTAAACTTTACAGTTTGCGAACGCTCACCTACGTAATTATCTGACTAGGACATCTAACATTATTTTTTCTTGATTGTTTGCTGCAGCAACAACTTTGTGTTTATTCCTTTTGCTGCAAGACTGACTAATCAGCAGTTACGTATCGCATAGGTTAAACAGATCCTGCGCGCCTGTTCTTGTTACATATTACTGACATTTGTTTTTCCTCGAGAGTTGTGCAATATTGCTTTGTCACTGCAAGTAGTATGTTACTACTTCTCACAATAGGAGTAAGATTTACAAAATCCTTAATAACATGTATTTTATAGGTAATATCACATGCTTTCATAGTTATTATTATTATTATTATTGTTGTTATTATTATTATTATTATTATTATTATTATTATTATTATTATTATTATTATTGTTATTATTATTGTTATTATTATTGTTATTATTATTGTTATTATTATTGTTATTATTGTTGTTATTGTTGTTGTTGTTATTATTATTATTATTATTATTATTATTATTATTATTATTATTATTATTATTATTATTATTATTATTATTATTATTATTATTATTATTATTATTACTGCTACCACCACCACCACGACCACCACCACCACGACCACGACCATCACCACGACCATCACCATGACCACGACCACCACCACGACCACCACCATGACCACCACCACCATGACCACCACCACCACCATGACCACCACCACGACCATCACCATCACCACCACCACCATGACCACCACCATGACCACGACCATCACCATGACCACCACCACCACCACCATGACCACGTTCACGACCATCACCATCACCACCACCATGACCACCACCACGACCACGACCATCACCATCACCATCACCACCACCACCACCACCACCATGACCACCACCACGACCACGACCATCACCACCACCACCACCACGACCACGACCATCACCACCACCACCACCACCATGACCACCACCACGACCATCACCATCACCACCACCACCATGACCACCACCACCACGACCATGACCACCACCATGACCACCACCACGACCACGACCATCACCATGACCACGACCACCACCATGACCACCACCACGACTATCACCATGACCACCACCACGACCACGACCATCACCATGACCACGACCACCATGACCACCACCACCATGAACACCACCATCACCACCACCATGACCACCACCATGACCACCACCACGACCACGACCATCACCATGACCACGACCACCATGACCACCACCACCATGACCACCACCACCATGACCACCACCATCACCATCACCACCACCATGACCACCACCACGACCACGACCACGACCATCACCACGACCACGACCACGACCATCACCATGACCACGACCACGACCATCACCATCACCACCACCACGACCACCACCACGACCACGACCATCACCATCACCACCACCACCATCACCATGACCACCACCACGACCACGACCATCACCACCACCACCACCACCACCATGACCATCACCACCACCACCACCACCACCACCACCATGACCACCACCACGACCACGGCCATCACCATCACCATCATTATTATTGACAGTAAATTGCAAGTGGTATTCATGAGCATCGTAATTTATTATCTTTGCATGTAGTGTATTACAATTTACGTATAATGAATACTGTATTCATACTGTATTTTATCTATATTTGATATATCTAGTAAGATAGTGCTAATAGAAACCATATGTACTTAAGCTAGATGAAACTTAACATGAGAATGAAGTAAAATGAAATTTAAAATAAATAATTACAAACACATAGGCATAAAAATCTAGTGCGGGTCTAGTAGCGCCGCGCGAGCAACGGAAGGTTACACAGTAGACAAACGAAGAACTGTGACTGTAGATATTCCTTGGGTGAAGGTGTACAACATTGTGTTGTAGAGGTTCGTTTTCCTCTCCACTCAAATTCAAAGCATGTAGCAGCTTGTCTTTGACTGGGCATTGTAGGAATTAAATTAAACAAGCTCTTAGAAAATCGATAAAAGCCTGCCCGCTCACGACGTTATAAAACGTGAGAAGAAATTAGAACGCCAAATGGAACACCTGTCTAAATGACGTGTCTGATTTATCAACCAGGCTTTGTCGAGCTTGAAAGAAAAAGAACATAAACATAATATGTGGGTACATTTTCCGTGTAAAGGTAGTCTAGGGTGCGAGATTTTCTTGAAAATAAGGTATACACGCGGAACACCCAATTCTCAAGACTTCACTACAAAACAGATGTTTTTAAGTGGTAGAGGAACAATGGAAGTGGAAAGAAAGTTTGATAAATAAGAAGTCTGATATGTGCACTCACATGAACTTTCTCTACTCACTCTTGTATGTGCAAACGTTTATTCCCGTAACTATTTAATGTGAATCGAGATATACGCTTGTATTTCCTTATATGCACAAAGTGAGTAAGTGCAGTAGGGTTAAGCGATAGTCAAAACTTTTAAAAGATGGTCGCTATTCTCTTTGCACGAAATTTCAAAACAGTAACAAGGAATAATGTCAACACAATGTAGTATATGTAAAATTGTAAATGATTATCCACAATGTATTACTATGTATGGTCGTGATAATACCGCGTTATCAAAACGACCTTAAATGTTTATGAAAAAAAAAGAGAAGTAACAAGGAATATTCTAAAAATGGTTTATTTCCACAAATGTTAATACATACATATATAAGTATAACCCAGGCATGGGCAAAATCGGCTCAATTGGGCCACTCCACCTGCCATCCCTCCCCTGTACTGCTATTCAGGTTCCGACACGCCTCATTCAGTGGCGAGTATGGCTGTTTCATGAAGAGTGGTAGAGAGAATTTATTGTAAGTTACAAAAACAGGAAAGTTTGGTATTTAATATGTGGATTTCAATTGGCAAATATAAAATGTTACAATATCAGAAGCATGAATCAAACTTTGGTGACCTTACAGGTATTTATTTACAGTTTCAAAAGGTATTTTATGAATAATCGTATTTGTAAACATAAAAGGGACGATATGACTCCACCTTTTAGTAGTTTAGTTTCTTATTAGTTTATTTAATATAAACTTGTATTTCGTGTTTCAAAGTTTGAATATAATATTAAGTTTAAAACCAAAGAATTTATTATGTTGATCAAATAGTTTTAAAATATTTTTAAGCCAAAGTAGCAATGGAACTTTACTGCTTTGTTTATTGTGAAAGAGGAATAATTAGGTATGTTAATCATAAGGCAGTGTAAGGATATTATGTGCATAAGATAAAGGAAGGCTATAAACTTGAATATGATGTAATTTGCCTAACCACAGTTTTCGTGGCTGTAATAATTATTGTATGCAAAATATATTTAATGTAAACAAAATATTTAATAGGGGAAAGTGCCCTATTATCGGGTACCGTTTTTAAATTTAAGATTACAGACAAATTATAAGTATTTAAATCATACAAAATGTGCTATGCTGTTACCAGAGAACATTTAAATGCTACCCATTCCAAAAATCTTCTGAATATGTTCTCATTCAGAAATAGCAGGACAAAGAATTAAAACGTGTAATTTTTGCCTCCTGAAAATATGGTTCCTAATTTCGGGTTGGAAATTAACAGTGATATTTAATGAGTTAGTAACACAGCCTTTATTCGCACCAAATGTTTGTCTTAAAACTAAAGAGTGCTACATAATTGTTGGTTATTCTGCAGACGTTCCATACATAACAATAAAACGTCCAGTCTTTGTGTTTTTTTAATGCAGAAGTCACATTTAAAATATTGCCAACTGTCATCTTCAACACCTGCACAAAGCTCATGACACCAGCGAAAGCAACCGGTGCACTTAATCCAGGTTTCTTTAGAAGTATCAGTTGGCCACAGTTGATAGCAGTAAATGCACTCCTCGTCCTCTTCGCATTCAGATGATGAGACGTTCAACACGATCTCATCAGGACTTGAGTCGGAGTCTGTATCACCATGATCGTGGCTCTCCGGTGCTTTCTTGTGAACAGCTTTCTTTTGGTAGCCTCAGATGTTGAACGTCTGTCAGAGGCTTTAAATGCATCTGGAATAAAATCCGGTACATCTGTTTGTACAAACCGATGCCAAATTTCGCAAACCCGAAATTGAGCAACCTAGTACTACCCGATATTAGGGACCATTGCTTACTTTTACTTAGACGCAACCTAACCCTTAAGTGAACGGCGAAAGACATGCTTTGTCAATTAGATATGGAAGACCACGCTTCAAACTACCTTCTCAAATGAAATACTTCAAAGTAACGTCTTACCTGGCTCGAGACATCACTTCTAAATGAACTCTGTGGACAATTATTATTTTGACCAAAATACAAAATGACTGCACGTTAACAGAACCAGCACCATACTCACAATGGCGCATCAGAATGACCTTCGCTAGTGGAACTACAAAATGCAGCACCAAGCAAGGGAGATATTCAGCTACCCGGAATTAGGCAACCTCCCGAAATTAGGGCACTTTACCCTAACAGTGTAGAAGTTATTACTACCGCGCAAGGGGAACGCACCCACCACTATATATACACACGAAAAATTATATGTGACATAAATTGTGTTCTTTAACTGTCTGTCTGTCTGTCTGTCTGTCTGTCTGTCTGTCTGTCTGTCTGTCTGTCTGTCTGTCTGTCTTTTACGGTATACCAGTTATGCAGAATCCTTAAAAAAGAAGAGGACTTGAAACTATATGCCCAGAAATTTAAATATACGCATTTTGTTTTTCATGAAAATATCTTAAACATATGGTATTTTAATTAAAATCCTTTGAGGCATTTTTGAGAAGAATCAACATTTTCGAAAAATGTTCTATATAATGGCTAGCTTGGGGTGGGGACATTTCTTGAAAATCTTCATGTAGCATCCTGGTAGATGCTGAACTTAAATACCAAGTTTGGTATTTCACCATTTCGCTTTTGAGTTATGCTCTTCACACACGCGCGCGTGCGGGGCTTTTTCTAAAAATGCTTTTTTCGGATACATGGGACCTCAAAATGTGTATTTCCAGTGAAATCTCGATGTAGAATTTTTGGATGGCGTGCAATACTTTCTCTGCCTACTATGTACATAATATAGTGGTGAAAGGGGTAATAGGATTACTGTTATTGGAAAGATCAGCTAGCGATGAGCTTGGGGATTTTTACTTTCTCTACTGGTAAGTAGGGGAAGTATTGTATTCCACCCAAAAATTCGATGTCGAGATTTCACCGGAAATAGATGTTTTGAGACCCCCTGAATCCAAAAAAAAGCATTTTTAGAAAAAGGTCCCTGTGTGTGTCTGTGTGTGTGTCAGTCTGTGGACAGCATAACTCAAAAACGAAAAGTCGGTTAAAAACCAAACTTGGTATTTAAGTTTAATGTCTTTCAAGGACGTGACACGAAGATTTTGAAGAAAATAGCCCCACCCTACACTACCCTTTACATGGAACATTTTTCGAAAATTTTGATTTTCTTGAAAATGGCTCTAACGATTTTTATTAAAATGTCATATGTTTGAGATATTTTGATGACAAATGAAATGTATATCTTGAATGTTCTGACTATAGCCCCTGTAGTCGTAATTACTCTGGACGACTTTTGCATAACTGGTAAACCGTTAGAGATAGACCAAATCATACTATACAAAAAATGTAGATCTTGCTAAAATACACAATATATGTCTCAATAAATTTTCTTGTAGGGTGAACCATTTCGGAGATACTCCTTGTTATGTGTGTGAGTTTCGGAAAACAAATTTCGTGAAATGGGTCATCGTTGTTCATTTTTTATATATTACGTGTGCAAAGAGAACGGAATCTCAAAGCTTTAAAAGATTTGACTATCGCACAAAGCCTACTGTATTCCAATATTCCCCTTGCACCTACAAGGAAATAAGCAATAAGATAATTTGTACAAATGTTTATTTTAACTAACACGAAGAAGATATAGGGATAAGAGTTTGTAAGAATGGTTAGTACAAGAGTAGAGAAAGTCATGTGAGTGCAACACATCAGATTTTTATTGAAGGTAAAGAGGAAATGGAAACGGCCAGTGGAGAGGAAAACAATTAATGGTACTTTATCAGAACATGAACGACTTAATGTGATGCAATTAATTAGGTATTACATTTTGTTATTGTGTTGGCCTTGACCAAGCCGTTATGTTTGTACTTAGCACTGACATAAATAAATACGAAACAACTCTGATGTATAACATTCACACTACTTTCTATGCCCACTGTCCTTTGTTTATACATTTCGTCTACAAACTATTCTTATTTATAAAAGCTTATTTTTCGATCTACTTTGTTAATGAAGATAAACGTGTGCAGAAAGTTTCATTTTACATTTCGCTGTAGGTACGAGACCAACCTTAATGCGAAACAGTGAATAGCGGGTTTGCCTCCACCTACGGAAATGCTTCATGCACAAAATGGAGGTGGAGCAGAGTGACAAGTTGACGTCATTGGGGTTGGAACACTTGCACGGAGTGACACTTCTGCGGAGAGGAGCCTTTTCCTCTACCTGATGAGTGAGAAGTGGAATGTTGACACATACGGAATGACCACTAACGACTGATAATAACCGGTTTTGAAATTAACATTTTCAGCTATACTATGCATGTGTATGAAATGTAGTTTAAATTAAATTAAAAAAGGTTTATAGTTGTAGAATACAGAAGATTCACTTAGGATTATACTTGCAGTAAATGTTAGCGATGTAATTTCTAGATAATGGCGTATTAGGGCATCACAAGGTGGTATCAAGTTACCTTAGATTACGTTAAGACGCCCGTTACAAATAACTGAACGTTTTCCTTTGGTGACCTCGCTGAACTCTGTATATACAAAACTATATCACGCACACTACTGGACACTCGGATATGAACTCTTGTTAGCGAGTGCCACCCCCAAACAATTGCACGCCAGCTACGTATTCCAACCCTTGTAGTTCTCAAGTCAAAATTCTAAGAAATACATTAGGCCGGGACTGTAACGGCCAGCACCAGATTAGTCTCCGTACAACTCTAACTTTATAAATGTTTCATACTTGCCCATTTTCGGGAATATCTCCGCACAAGTGTCACTCCGTACAACGGTCGCAATCTCACGTCATTAGCTCATAAGCGAAAGGGTTGGGCACTGCTGTACAAGAGGGATACAGGAGGCTGAAGAGATCGTGAAATATTTAAAAAGATTTGCTATCTGGCGCCATTGAAATTTAATATTCTTTCCATGGCATCACAAACACACGCGCACACACACACACACACACACACACACACACACACACACACACACACACACACACACACACACACACACACACCCTGACCGTTTTCTAAAAATGCTGTTTTTTGGATTCAGAGAACCTGAAACCATCTTATAGGTATAACAAAAGAAATAGCTACAACTTCTAAATTAACACGAATCTGGAGATGAAACACTCGCTGGGAATAGTGAAAACTGGGAATTATTTTACTTCTGGTTCATAAATCTCAACATGGCTGTCCTTAATGGCACGGAAAATGTCCAACCAGTGTTCAACCCTGACCCATGTGTTATGAAGCACCTGTGATGTAACATTGCCGAGAGCAGCATGGATTTTTTATCGTAAGTCTGCCAAATCACCTACTGGTGTCCTGTAGACCAGGTCCTTAACAAACCCCCACAGCAAAAAATTAGGTGGTGTCAGATCTGGTGATCTGGGAGGCCATGTGTTCTATGGTGATCCTCTTCCGATCCAATCTTCCAGGGAACTGTCTTCCAAGAATGTCCGTTCTACATTGGTCAAGTGTGGTGCTGCCCCATCTTGCTGGAAAATTGTCGACATGTTGCCTGATGAACGATATTATACGCATTCTCCTATGTAAAGATCTGGGAATGCGCGCGCGATGAGTGACTGTTCTGAACTTAACAACACCAATGGATTAAAACTTCGCAGTTTCTTCTTTCAAATGCTACAGACCATAACCCATTGGTATGCATAGTTTGCAACTATAAACGTTTGTTTTATTATACTTATAAGCAGAACACATTGTATTTACGGTGAAATTTCGTTACTGGATCTTTGTATGGTATAGAATACGTGGCAAGGAAAGTAAGTGTGCGGAAATGGGCTGAATTTTGTAATCAACAGACATAAAACCACCAATGCAGAAGATATTTTTGGCAGGATTATTTACTGATTTATTGAAGAAGGAACTTTGAACATGCTTTAGATAAACAGAGTTCATGAATAAGTAACGTATGTACTGTCAGTAAGTGCTATGTCCCCTGGAGCGGGTACCCTCTAACCTTCAACAGAAGAGAGATTTCAAGGGAAAACAGTGTTGGCACAGCAGTCCAGACTTGTACCTGTGACCTATAACTTGAGGCTCAAGTTCTGTCGCAACCTCACTTTGTCGTCGGGAAGTTCTCCAAGATGTGATACGTTTTAAATAAACCATTTGTCCTTGTATTCTGGCGCCGTCTAACTTCAAAAGTAACACGTTAACCCACGTGTGCCGTTAATATGTAACTATTAGAGTCAGCACGTAAAACTTCGTATACCCAATCAAGCTGTTGACAAACTGAGAACAATGCGTTGTTACGATTTGCAGTCCACATAGTTCAGTTTTCATGTTGGTATAAGACGAGAAATAGTTTCATTTCAGATTTCGTTGTAGTAAACGATGATGTCTAAACAGAGGATTAATTATTTTCTTGTTTAACGACGCTGTCAATTACCAGGATCACATCAGCGTCGCCGGTGTGCCGGAATTTCGTCCCGCAGGAGTTCTTTTACATGCCAGTAAATCTACGACATGGAGCTGTCGTTTTTAAGCACACTTAAAAACCATCGGCCTGGGCCGGGTTTGAACCCGCGACCTTGGGATCAGTAGACCAGCGTCTAACCAACTGAGTCACCCAGACCGACTCTAAACAGAGGGTCGTTATATTATGCTAGCTTTGAAAGTTCATATTGTTTTCTTGAAACCGTGAGAAATGAATGGCGACAACACTTAACAAAATTTGATGTGTTACACTCACATGACTTTCTCTACTCTTCTACTAACCATTCGTACAAACTCTTATTCTTCTATCTTCTTCGTGTTAGTTGAGATAAACATTTGCAGAAATTATCTTATTGCTCGTTTTCTTTCACGTGCAAGGGAAATATGGGGATACAGTACACTTTGAGCGACAGTTAAATATGTTACAGCTTTCAAATTCCGTTCTCTTTACACGGTTAGCATATACAAATGAATAACGATGTTCCATTTGAAAGCAGTATAAGTGCTTCAAAACTTACACAAATAAGAAGGAATATCTCCGAAATGGTTCACCTTTCAAAAAATTATTTAGACATAAATGGTGTGTTTAAGCAAGAGCTACATTTTTGGTATTGTAAGATTTAGTCTATCTCTTACGGTTTACGAGTTATGCAAAAGTCAACCAGAGTAAATAGGACTTCATGGGCTATAGCCAGAAAATTCAGATGTACATTTCATTTGTCATAAAAATATCTCAAACACATGGCATTTTAATCAAAATCGTTAGCCATTTTCAGAAAGTTAAAATTTTTGAAAAATTTTATATGTAAAGTAGTTCACGGTGGAGGAATTTTCTTCATAATCTTCGTGTCGCATTCTTGAAAGATATTAAACTTAGTTACCAACTTTGGTTTTTAACTGACTTTTCGTTTTTGAGTCATGCTGTCCACACACACACACACACACACACACACACACACTCACACGCGCGCGCGCGCGCGCAGTACCTTTTTCTAAAAATACTTTTTTACCTTCTCTACTGGTAAGTAGGGGAAGTATTGTATTCCACCCAAAAATTCGAAGTCGAGATTTCACCGGAAATACATGTTTTGAGGCCCCCTGAATCAAAAAAAAAAGCATTTTTAGAAAAAGATCCGTGTGTGTGTCTGTGTGTCTGTGTGTCTGTGTGTCTGTCAGTCTGTCAGTCTGTCAGTCTGTCAGTCTGTGGACAGCATAGCTCAAAAACGAAAAGTCGGTTAAAAACCAAAGTTGGTATTTAAGTTTAATGTCTTTCAAGGACGTGACACGAAGATTTTGAAGAAAATAGCCCCACCCTAAACTACCCTTTACACGGAGAATTTTTCGAAAATTTTGATTTTCTTGAAAATGGCTCTAAGGATTTTGATTAAAATGTCATATGTTTGAGATATTTTTATGAAAAATGAAATGTATATCTTGAATTTTCTGGCTATAGCCCCTGTAGTCGTATTTACTCTGGACGACTTTTGCATAACTGGTAAACCGTTAGAGATAGACAAAATCATACTGTACAAAAAATGTAGATCTTGCTAAAATACACAATTTATGTCTCAATAAATTTTCTTGTAGGGTGAACCATTTCGGAGATATTCCTTGTTATGTGTGTGAGTTTCGGAAAACTTGGAACTTTCATGAAATGGATCATCGTTGTTCATTTTTTATATGTTAATCGTGCAAAGAGAACGGAATCTCAAAGGTCAAAAAGATTTGACTGTCGCACAAAGCCTTCTGTATTCTAATATTCCCCTTGTACCTACAAGGAAATAAGCAATAAGATAATTTGTACAAATGTTTATTTTAACTAACACGAAGAAGATATGGGAATAAGAGTTTGTAAGAATGGTTAGTACAAGAGTAGAAAAAGTCATGTGAGTGCAACACATCAGATTTTTGCAATGAAGACTCTCACATTTCCTTATGCCATGGATTTCCAAACAATATAAAGATGGGAAACGAAACTTCTGGAAGACAGATTTCCAGCACACCACGGCATAACAGCCCGGAAGATACTTCTTTCTACAATATAAAGATGGTTACAACTTAATTACTAAGATAACAAAAGACAGCGAAACAGAGGCTGTGATTCAAATTGTGGTGATACGATATGTATGGGATACTTACTTCACTAATTTACAATTTATTCAAATACTGCACATTTATACCCAGATTAACATTTATCGTAACTGTACAGATGTAGATATGCAATGGAGTTTCTCAATGTTGAAGCATTTTAACAATGCTTAGAACATGTTCGACATATTTCCTCTGCAATGTTGCAGTCAAGTTCATTACCACTGTATGTTGAATTGTATAGAGCAAATACTGTCTGTGTCAAAATGATGTATGTATACACTCTTTGAAACTACTTTTGAGCAATGAAACGGTAGACAGAAATACAATTTTTGTTGCGTTGTATTCCTTAAACCCGTAGATGTCGAGAATGTCCTTCTGCCACAGCACACTACCAACAACGACGTAGAACAGAGCCTGGATTGTTGGTAATGTTCTATCTGAACTCAGTTACTGCAGTGTTTCTGATTCTGTGGCGTACACTTTGTTACTTTGCTTCAAGTTCCCCAAAGGTACACGTCTGGATGACTTGTATCCGGAGATCAAGATCTTGTTCTATGTCTCAGCCATCTCTTGATTGAAGATGGGATCGAGAAGATTCCTTACATTGACATGATAGTGAGCTGGACCCCGCCTTGTTTCATTTTCATTAAGATGTATTAAGGTCATTAGGACATGGAATTGTGATTTCCAACATTTGCAGACAAGTCTGACCCCTGACAGTTTGTTCAAAGAAATATAGCCCAATTACGTCTCAGACCAAGCCATAGTTTTACTCCCAGAAGACTGGTGGCTTTTTTCTAATGTGTTTGCATTCTCGTTAACCCATTTGTGCCGATTAATTGTGCCTTAAGTTTAAAGGTGACTTCATCTGACCAACAATTAAGTCTTGAAAATCGTCTCTTTGATCACACTTGTTTAGATCCACTCTCAAAATCGCAGTCATTTATCTGGGTCGTCCTCATTTAGTGCATGGAGAAGAATGTAAGGCTGCCATTTTTGAACTCGCAGAATTCGATGAATACTGAATTTGTCGCTACTAATCTCATGACTTTTTGGGGATTGTCTAAAAACTACATGACTGCATCAACACTTGCTACAGGTGCAACTTTTTTTTTCTCCTGTACCACCCTTTCAACACAGTTTGCACCGTCCCATATACTTGAAACTTGTATTGGATTCTTGATTTGTTACCCTTGTTGGTGTACCAAATTCAACCCTACAACATCGTTGAACCTCAACATTTTCCACTTTCCAATAACATTTCAGTACCCACTCACGTTCATCGAACTATAAATCCACTGCCACTTTTGTTTATAAACAGATGCACGTGTTTCTATGCTTTCCATTGTCTTCTGAATCGTAAACAACAAAAGTGGTATTCATGTTGCATTTCGTTGCTGAGAAATAGTGTTTCAAACATCAATTGAAACGCTCTGTAGTGTTGAGCATAGCATCGGAAATTCCTCAACAAGTATTTATAATTAACAACTACGAAAATATTTTTTTCTGGACGTTTACTTACTAAGGTGTCATTTCCAAAATGTTTAAATTGACGGCCTCAGGAGTGGGGAGGTGAGTACTCATTTCAGGGTTTCTGTGGCAGTGGAACCTTTGTGTGATAACTTGTATGAAAGTTCATCTGGATTAATGTGGGGTGGATAGTAAACCTTTGTAACATTGGTGATGAGAAGGTATATAAAAATAAAAATTGGGTAGAAAAATTTTTGTGGATATAACACATGACATTTCCATAAAAACTGTCACTTTTTTATGAAAGTTGTAAGCCTGCTTTAAATTTCCCTCTGTCCAGTGATGTGTGGAATACATGTTTTATTTGCACGTTGTTTGAAATAAAATACTGAATTATGATATAATGATCTGAATAATTTTGTACATTGAAAAATAAAAGAACTTTATATCTCAGAAATGTAATTTACTTTGTATTTTACCTTCATGCTCGATCATCATTCAAGATGTGGATTTTTGGGCTCTCCACATGTTCCTTTCCTTAAAACCACAAACGAATAAAATGCATTCTTCAGAATCAGAATGAGCAAACGATACCGCATTAAAAAGAATAAAGTCGTGCCACATTGTTGAGAAGAATGAAGAGAAACTGAAGGATATAAAGAGATAATTGCGCACGAAAGGTCAAAGGTTGCAGCATAGTTACAAACTGTAAATGTTACTGCATGCAAGATTGGATGGGAAAAGGAGGGTTTTATGTTACTGAAAGAGAAGTTTTCTGTGGGATCAGAAACTCGCAAGAAACCCTGCAGGAAATTCGCAAAATAAAATAAGAATGGGTGGCGTATTGAAGGTGACTCATGCAGCACAGGGGGAAAATAAACAGGAAGTTGAGACTAGAGAAAATATTTTTCTGAGGAAAAAACAAAAAAGGAATAAAAAGGAGACGTAAAAAAGAAAATAGAGCGCCATAGGCAGTTTCTGAGAAACGTTATCTACAAATTATATGAATGTAAAAATTGTTACACCCGAAATGCCGGACAGGCTGAGGGAAGCTTGGTAAAGTGAATTCCATGGGCCAATAAAGCTTCTGTGGGGTCGAGTGGACTAACAGTTCAAAAACTATGAAGTGGATTATCGCGGCAATGTGCGTTCGGGAGGTCCCTGATCGGTAGGCCAATCCTGGATGAGTTTCTCGTGTTTCAAGTGTGCTTCCAGCTTTCGTGGCATATGACGGTGCCGTACAGATGGCGCGGAATCATGAACTAAATAAATGATATAACTAACATTGAGCTATAATTAAAATAGCACTATTTAAATGGCCAAATGAATAAACAGCAACTCGCGAACTAAGAGTGAAAGACATGTATTCTGTTGCAAAGAAGCATTTACTGGGCTCAATAGCCGATGCCCGGTAGTGCGACTGATTGCTTATTAGTTCTTGTAACAGGCTAGGCGAGGTGCTGAGGTATTCGCACTGTTACATACGGAGAAATAAATGTATGCACCACGTGTCACTGCATTCAAGGTGCGAACCTTATTTGCTGAGTGCATTTCAGTGAATTTTGCCAAATGTATATTCAAAGTATGGGTGATTCTGAAAGTGATACAGCAATCATATTTAATAAACCTTTTCAATCACGTTCATTCAGTGACAAGGTAGTTAAAACAAGGGAGACCTACTAGGAAAGGGTATTCCCCGTGGATAGCAAAGGGCATCCGGGTTCGACGGTGGGGCCAGTTCCAGTAGTGGAACGGGTTCTTGAGCCAGAAGCTGTGAGGCACTTCCGCGCGTCTCCCTAGACCTGGAGCGTCTTGTGGTTCCGTACTTTTTTCTCCTGGGGGTGGTAGCTGCGATAAGATTTCAAGTAGGTCGCTGTGCGTGAAGTGTCCCCCTCCGTGATATACCCTATGGACTGGATTTTTTCTAACTGGTTCCTTAAGAATCTCTGTGTATACATTTATTGGCAGTGTTATTACGATCACATAATGGTGATCACACAAGTGTCCCTGTATTGCACTGCATACGTTCCTGCAGGATTATTTTTATTTGTTATAGTTGATTGTTTCACAAGTAGACAACTAGCATCTACTAATGTTTATTGAGAACTATCTAATTCCAAACCTTTTCCTTCCTGTTCTTCTTCAACTTCCCTAGTTTATTACTACCGTGGTGTTACGTGATTGTCTCGGATCCATCTTTTAAACTTGGTTGTATCTTCTGCCAAGTGATCCCAAGTCTTTCGTCTATTTGCCGTCACTTTTTTAATCCATTCTGCCCAAGTTATCCTTGGTCTTCCTATCAGATTCCTTCCCAATGGTCCTCCTTTTAACTCCAAACCTGAAGACGTAAACAGAGCTTAAAAAATAGACTTCTCTAAACTTTGCAACAGTGTCCCCATGCCCTAATACTGAATGAGTGACCATTATTCCACTCAGCAGCCGCTTTGAAGCTTGAAATTTGGTATTTTGAATTCATATTCTAACTCTATGCTTGATTGATTTGGAATAGATTACTTATGTTTATAAATATTTTGATATAAATTTGTGCATAAACATTAACTAAATAGAATTTTACTTAAACCGTGCGTTCTCGGATCTACCGGACCGCTCCGGGGCGGTACCGCAGCGGCCGAGGACCGGCGCGCTCTCCGCCAGAGTTACGCGTAAAGGACCGGCAAGTCACGGGTACGGATCACTACTTACACTAGACTTACCTGAATCACAACTGATGTTGAAATTGATGACCTTCAATGCGAAAACATTCCCTATATCGCCGAAAACAATCCCGGTTTACTCGCAAACGTTCATGCTGACTGATTGTCTGTGTTTCTCTCGGGATTTTGTCCAATTCTTTTAACGTGTGCGCATTTGATACGAACACTTTACTCTTTAACGTTCATAAAAAAAAATCGCATGGATTATCTATAGGTCAGGGGAACGAGGTGGCCATAATCCTTGATTGTTTATTCTGTTATCATGCCCACTTCCCAATTCATGCATAGAATTGCCAGCAGTGTGTGTTATAGCTGAATCCTGCTGAAACCAGCCATAGAATCTTTCATTTCTTGTTAGTTGTGAAAAAAAAATTAAAATAGAATTTACATAACCGTGTGAATTGACTGTTGTGTCGTAAATATGAGATTGATAATTCTACGCGTGGTGAGGATAATATGGCGATTTTCGGTAGCCCAGCATCCATTGCTCTGAGTAGAAACTGTCCATGAAGATAAACCCACGCTTCATCAGTGAAGAACATTTAAGTTGGGTCCACGTTGTCATTATGAACGGACTGCTAAAATCAATTGCAATAATTACCCAATTTACAGGATATTGTGGTTGTAAAAATGAACTTCGAAGTTTTAGAAGTTTCGTTGCCACGAAAGCTGACATCTTGGAAATGTTAATCTCCTGTGCTAAAGGTCTCAGCTATTTTTATTTATGGGGAACGTTAAAGAATAAAGTGTACGCATCAAATACGTTCACGTTACAAGAATTAAAGGAGAACATTACAAGAGAAACATAGGCAATCAGTCAACATGAGCTTTTGTGGCTAAACCAGAATTGTTTTCTGAGATGTAGGGAATGCGTTCGCATTGAAGGTCATCAATTTCAACATCTGTTGTGATTCAGGTAATGTAAGTGTGTTCCGTATCCGTGACTTGCCGGTCCTTTACGCGTAACTCTGGCGGGGAGCGCGCCGGTCCTCGCCCGGTCCCTTGGCGCCGCGAGGCGGTCCAGCCGATCAAAAAACGCACGGTATGTGTACGAAGATTGTTTCAAGCGATGGTTCAAAATGTAGAGCTGACAAATAAATTTAAGATAAATGAAAATGTCGCAGCACATTAACTGTTTATAGATGTGCATTTCCTGTGGAATCCACTATTTTACAAGGTTGGTATCTTGACCGCACAGGTTTAGGATCGATGCTTGGGACAGCATGTTAACATATAGCTATACAACATTTTATGGAGATCTGAATTAAATTGTGACTCTTGGAGCTATTTGAATGGTAAAATGTGTACGTGTTAGCTACCGGGTAGTGAAACTTTTTCATTTACCATTGGAAATGTCGAGTGCTGTGGTTGACGCTGCTTTAAAACACTGTGGAAACATTTTAGCTTCCTCTGCATAACAAGTTTGAACCGTATTGTTATCCGGCGAGTTCCGTTGTCCACTCTGTACGTCTGCTCACCAAACATACATATATGTACCTAGTTTTGTGTACATTTTGGGACATCGGGTTCTAGTGGATTATCTTGATCAGCCGCTTACGTGCGTTTATTGTCACTCATCTGGTCATTTCAAGAGGATTGTCCACGGAAATGGGGAATTGTTTGAACTCTTAGGGAATATGACCAGTCGACATGGACTGTCCAATGTTCCAAACGTGAATTTCCTGTGCTGCGAGTACTAGGTGCGGTTCTCTTGGCGGAATCCTCATGTGCTCCAGATGGAAGTGGAAGTGTCACCACAGTGCCCACCTGATTTGCGACGCTTGGTCATGCCTTTAGAGGAGGCAGTTACTACTGTCCCTATTAGTCTCCAGAAAAGAGCTTCTTCCGCTGTGGGAATGATTGCCTCGGTGTGAGTGGTAAGTTATCACAACGCTGCCACACAGTGACTCCTATTTCGGAAGCTCCGATAGTTTAGTTTAAGTGATAAGCAAACTCTCTCAGCAGAGGAACTCTATTTCACGGATTGAAACTGACTTTTTATTTATGTACACTCTTTAATAGCTATGGTCCTCAACATTCCATTCTATATTGCGCGTGGAGGTTCGCTTAGTTTTGCTTAGAAGCATCTTTATCAGACTCGAGGTTCCTTTACGTGTCGCAAATCTACGATACGGAACCACCTTCCTTCCGAAGGATGATAAGGATACTTACGCCCGAAAAATTCCATCGCCCTTCGTCGGGTTTGAACCCACGACCTCGGAACCAGAGGCTAGCATGTTACCCTACACCACGGAGGACCACCCCTTTGACTGCGCTTGGTATTAATGACAGTGAGGGACAGACCCCACCCTCACTAGGGACTAGTAAGAGTCGCAAGGACTTGCGCCGGCCTACGCAGCGTAAAGGTGCAGAGTTGAAGGCCCCTCCCCTCCTTCTCCGGTGAGCTTCCTGTGCCGACTAGTTTGCAGCAACCGCCTGAAGACATGGACGTTTCTGATGACCAACTCTCACGAGAGGCAGCGTCTCCTATTCAACACACCGATCCGCCGGATGTTCGTGAGCTATCAACAGCTGCAATCCCTTCTGGCAGTAACGTGCCTGACCCCGCCCCTTCCACTGAGGGGTATTTCCAACGGCGAGACTTAGTGGCCCCTGAGTTGCAATGTTTCAGTTGCTGGGTTTTTCATGTTTGGAGTATGTTTCTTGTGGTACTTAACTTTTTTCCGCAAACTTTGCCATAGTTTGGCTTTCCTTGTGGCATAATTTTTCAATTGCTACTGTTAATTTTAGTGGCAGTACTTCTACTACAAAACTAGGGTGTTTACAAACGTTTTTACATTGCCATGACATTGATATCTTACTTTTACAGTAACTGAAAGCCTCCAATTTTTCTCTGATTTCCAAATATTCGGCTTATATGAATATCGCACTAAGGCGCTTGGAACTGCGATTCTAACGAAAGCTGGCATTGCTTCCATAGGGACAAGGTATTAGTGCCAGTTATCAAAGGAAGCATATATTATACATGCACCGGTAGGTAGTGCTAAGGAACGAGAACGAAAGGCCTTTCTTCAGACGGGAGAGCTCTACGTAATCCTCCAGAACGACATATTTTTCGTGGTGACTTGAACTGCGTGTTAAAAGTAGGGGACTGGACGGTTGTTTGCCAGCCTAGTGCACTGTTGCATGCGTTGACATCAATGGCGTCGTTGTAATTTTCCATATTAAACTTGATGTTGTGTATTTCCCAATGGGACGATAATTTTGGAAAATGAACACCACTGCGCTGTTTATTTCGGGTTTTATACAAAACTTAACCCAAACTAGGCTACATGACAGCCCCAGAAACGTAGATATGCCAATATCGCGCACTTGTGTATAAAATTAAAGCAATTTGTAAACATGCGTGTACTGCGTATCACGATGAAGAATGCCTTTTACATCTTCACTATCTGTGTATTTCGGCCAGCCAGCAGAATTATCAGCCTTCGCCATTATTACCTATGTACTGAGTTGCTCCAAGGGCAACATAACTACCATTTATAGATGTTGTATGGAAGGTGAGGATTCGTATCAGAGCACAGCAAGAAATCTCAAATGAAAATACAAATATTTTTCATCTGAAGTACGATTCTAAAACGGCGCACAAACCGGGTGATTTTAAGCATTCCTGATACGAAAGGAACCTTTCTTATACAGCGAGAAGATATTTTACGTTGTTTTAGATTGTTCTACAGGCAACTATTTGACGCTCAGCCGGGGCCTTCTCTCTCCCTTGACACTTTTTCCTACCCTGCTGTACGGTTCTGAGACAGCAAATGAACTGGTGCATCCGAGTCGTAAAGTAGAAGTTTATACCGCTCTCTTACAAGGAAAACGTTTCAAAACTCCAGGCATCGACGATACTCCCCGGGAGTTTTATGCGGCCGTTAGGAATATTATTGGTGATGACTTAGTGGATGTTTTAAATGTTCCTCTGAAACGTAAACCTTTATGTGATTCACAAAATAAAGGAGTAGTAACAGTTATACCCAAGCGAGTTGATTCATCCGATGTCTCTAAGTGCAGGCAGGCCCATTAGTTTACTAACTTAAGATTATAAACTTCTAGCGCGGGTGCTTGTTACCAGTTTACGGCTTCTGCTTCCAAATCTCATGCACTCCGTACAGAAATGTGGTGTGTCTGATGTGCTTTGTATGATATGTGGCATTGTTGCTCTTTGCCAGCATACCCGCCAGATTTGGATTTTTATCGCGCGTTTGACAGCGTTTGAGCCACTGGGACGGCATGAACTTCCTGACGCATTTGTGCAATATCTGCACTTGCTTTATAATGATATTTCAGCAGGGTTACAAATTAATAACTTTCTTTCTGCACCTCTACCTATTGGAATATCAGTTTGTCAAAGATGCCAGAAATTCATGATTCCGTTTTCCATAGGATTGAATCCCTTACTCTATCAGTTACATCAAAACATTGCCAGAGTTTCATTTCAGACATACTGATTGGCTTATACAGACAATTTCAGTGTATTGTTTGACAACGGATCGAGAAGTGGCAAATATGAAAGATATTCTTCAAAACTTTGATGCACTTGCTGGTCTTACTTTCAGCGGGAGGGAGTCGAAAGCTTTACCTCTGGGAAACTGGGAGACGGTGTCGTATATCCCTTACTTGCGCGTCGTGCGGAATCTAAAATGTTTGGGTATCAACTTTTCCTGGTCACTACGCGAAATGGGGCCCTTGAATTGGCCTCCGCTACTTTATTGCTGGGGAGTTGTGCTTGCATCAGCGTGTGTGTGTGTGTGTGTGTGTGTTTTGTATTCGTATGTGTTGTCTCACTCGTGGTATACCTCGCAGGTGTTGATGTTACCTAACGTCCACCTGGGCGAAATAGCTCACCAGTGTCAGTTTGTGGTAGGTGTGGCGCGGGAGTAAAGTTTCCATTGACACCCTCTGCACGGTGGCATTGGCTTGCTTAAATGCGTCGCCCTGTTTCTCAGCAGGAGTTATAAACTGCAGCAGGCCAAAGCTACCCTTACACGGTTGTTTTACTGGTCCACTCAGCTAAGTACCCCCCCCCCCCCCCCCACCGGATCTGTATCATCTCCCGACGCACTATGTTTACTTGAAAACTTACCTACATAGTGCAAGAATGGTGCTATTTGACCACCCACTATGCCCCAGAGACTTGTGTATGCAATTATGCCACTCAGTGCGACCGCAGGAGATGCGTGTTTGCCAAATCGCACCGCCCAGTATTTGTTGGTCTCAAGTATGACGCAGTCTCAATTTGTCCTCGCTGCCTAAGGTCCTGCGTTCGATTTGGTTTAACGTAGTCAACGAGTTTTACCTATGAAGGTACACCTTCATTGTGTCTCTGTCAGACTGTGGCGATGCCTGTGTTTATTGCTTAGAGACGGACACCGTGTTCCACCGTTTGATTTCTTGAACTATTGTGGTACCGATATTGACAAACTATTGGCTATTCTCACTGAGATTGACCTTAATGTAACCCTTGGTTTTGCCAACATAATTTACTGTGGCCAATTTCCGTGTATCGTTGGCTCATAAGCACCTTGCCATGCTATGGACTGTGGCATACTGTTACGGAACACGACTATATTCATTTAAACACCTATGTAGAATAGCTACGTTATGAGAAAGACAGTTTTCTTGCCTATGGGCAGAAAGGGTGATATCCACTCCATCCCTACCCTTTAGGCTTTAACTAATATGGATAAATAAGTAAAATAACAAAAGAAAAATGTACGTACCAAATGTGAACCTCACTACTTAATATCAGTTAAGGACCGAAATAAGAAGGAAAACCAAAGGAGAAGAAAACTTTCTCACCTGTCTCAGTATTAGTCCCTACCTTGTACGCGTGAAAAGAAAGAAAAGGAAAAGCAAAACAAAAGAAAATAGCTTCCATTATTCAGAAGCGTTTGATGTGTATGTTTAGCATAAAACCAGCGGAATGCAAAAGTAAACCCAACAAGGAATAAAATTATATTAAAAAAACAGCACGACACCAAACAACACAAAGAAAAACAGAAACAATACAGGATGATAAAAAGTGTCCGATATTGCAACCGAATGGTTCAAAACAAGAATAAATGTCCCTATAAACATATACCTGTTGAGATATGAGCCATTTTAGAAAAATGTCCCACCTATCCCCGTTTTTTATGAGTTTGGCATACACCAATGCCTTTAAATGTCCCTATAGTAAGACATCCAATGGATTGAGGTCCGGCGAACGCGGAGGCCACGCTACTGGACTTCCTCGACCAATCCATCGTCCATTAAATGTTTGGCTTAAATATCAGGATCGATTTAGCCCCAATATGTGGGCAGGAATTGTGGGTAACAAACTCCTAGGAGCATACATTTTACTGAACAGATTAACAGGTGCTGTGTATCATCGATTCCTGCACGATGAGTTATCCGGGCTTTTGGAGGAGTTGCGCTTGTGGAAACACGACGCATGTGGTCTATGAATGACCTCTAAATCTTTGTAGCCTAAGTTTCTGATCGCCTTTCATGTAAAAAACATAAATACGGGTGATCCAAAGGACTCTGAACCGGCTGCGCTGCGTTTTATCTGTACGCATCCTCGGCGCTCGCCGCCGACTGCCGCTATCATAGGAGATGCGAAACTGGCCACCTTCGTTGTCCATGCATTTTTGGCACCTCTTTAGGAAACTATCCATCACTCGCCGTAGTTCACGTTGAGAAATGCTGGCAATTTCCTGGTGGATATTTTGTTTTAATTCTTTCAGCGTGTGTGGGTTTGTCTTGTAAACTTTGTTTTAAGTTACCCCAGAGATAGAAATCGCAGGGGGTTGGGTCGGGGAACCGAGGGAGCCACAAATCTCTACTAATAATTCTGTGCTGAAACACACTTTCAATTGTTCTCATCGAAAGATTGGCCGTATGAGCTGTTGCAGTGTCTTGAAAAAAGGCAAAATCACGCTCTCTGTCGGTCAATTCTCAAAAAAAAAAGGGGGGGGCAAAATTGTATTTACATATGTACGGGCGTCAACGGTTGACTCGAAAAACATTGGGCCTATAACTATTTCTCTGCTAATGGCGCACCATACACCAATTTTTTCGTCATTAAACCTATTTCATGAACAATATTAGGTTTCTCAGAGCTTCAATAATGATTATTTTATATACACACATATCCATGAAGGTGGAACCAAGCCTCGTCCGAGAAAAATATTAAATGTAGATCTATTTCGCCATTGTTTACAGTACTGAGAGTCCACTCACAAAATGTGTGCCTAATTACTGGATCATCTGGTTGAAGAGCATGTGCCACAGTTATTTTACATGGTTTTAACTTCAGCAACTTAGTAGCTCTCTGCAAGGAGCCATAAGAAATGCCTGCCTGTTGTGAAACGCCTAAGCGATTTTGTATGGGGCGGGGGGGATTCTGCAAAGGATGACCAATGTCGTCTAATGTTTCCTCGGTAACAACCGAAAACCGTCTTTTAGATTTCTGAGTCTGAACACTTCCTTTGGTCTGAAATGTATTCTAAAGTTTATGGATTGTTGTACGGCCTGGAATTTTTATATCTGGAAATCTTTCTGGAAGTCGCACTGTCACTTGGCGAGCTGACTGAGTTAACACATACGAATGATACATAAATACACCCTGTGCAGAAGAAAACAAATGCTGAGCCGTAATACCCCTTGTGACGAAGTACAGGACAAAACAATAAAGCACACTGGTAATAATTCAGCCACACGATATCAGCGTCAGCTCAATACTTCATGATACTGCACTTTCATAGCAGAGAAAAACAAGTCATCCACGTGACCTTGTGTACATCAGCTGATGTTATCGTGTTTCCAGTTGCGCAGTGGGAAAACACCGCCTATCGGTTCTGATGTTTTGGGTTCTCTCTGTATACTGGGTGTCCCCCCCCCCCAAAAAAAAACACCGACAACGCTTAGCATTTTGTGCAGGATGGCAAACTGATCGGTTTTCAAATAACGCCCTCTAGCGTCCAAACCGTGCATTTCCGGACAGGGGTTTCTGTTTGAAAACCAATCAGTTTGCCGTCCCGCACAACATACTAAGCGTTATCTGTGTTTTTGGGACACCTGTATATGTAAATATTTAAGTGCCACATCCTTGGAAGATGGTGAAAACCAATGCCTAGTTCGGCATTTATCCAATTTTTTATTTTGGGTTCTATTGTTCTGTCTGTCTGTCTGTCTGTCTCTCTCTCTCTCTCTCTCTCTCTCTCTCTCTCTGTCTCCCCCACCCCCTCCCACATACACATGCACCTCAGACAGACACTTCCTTTATACACGGTGTTTAGGTTTCAGGGAATCTCGAAATGTTTCCAGTATAATCTGGGTAGTGAATATTTCGCTGGCTTATAATATTGACACCAATACCATGGTGAGCGGTAGAGAAAAGAAAAAAGAAATGTATGTTTGCAAACGAAATGCTAATTTCATCTTTAAGCTTATGGTGCAACTGTCACTAACCACACCTTCCAGTGAACAATAGAAAGATGTTGCAAGTTTTTCGGGTGGAGCTGCTAGGTTTTTTCCAGTTGTAGCAGAAGAAAATTGGTACGAAGTTGCCTTCAAAATAACATGACCGCAGTGAATGGGTAACGATTTACCCGGTTGAAGAGTCTACTGACGCAAGCCTGTAATTCTATTGGAATCCCAGTACAAACAATACTTGTTCTCCGTCCCTTGTGTGTTCAGCTTCTCTGTATCTGAACAGTCAAGAGGATTAGTGGCTTAGCGGTTCAAATGTTAGCTTTCGCTGTTTCTGTGTTACAATACGTACCTATATGAGCCATTTCCATACAAGCTTGCAACATCATCACAAGCGAGAAGTTACGAGTTTCTCTGACGAAACTCCTAACCTCGAATGGAGTTTATTAACACTATTGCATGAATGAAATCTAACAGATTATGTAATAGTATACTCCAGTACTAGTTTGGTAACAGCTTGATACGGATCGAGGAAAGAGATAGCAAACCTCATGTAAGGTTTTGTTTCCTTTGTAATCAAGTTCTTTGTCAAGGTATTCTAAATAATTGTATAAAGCAGACCTGGGCAACTCGTGCGATACCTTGAGCGATCTTCATTTATTTACCTGTTAAACATACAGTTAACCGTCAAGGTTGTGAGAGAGAAACTTTCGAACATTAGAAATCAGAAAAGCTATACCTAATAGTAACTGAGAAAAACGAAAATAATTCCACTCCACATTCTTGCAGGTATAAGAGGGATATAGTAAACTGAAGCGATACTCAAATGTTTAAAAAACTGATCTCCGTATGCTGGCTGTAAAATTCATACTCCACGTCTCAGGAGAAACACATTCAAAAAAAGTAAAGTATTAAAAACTGCAAATAATAACACGAGATACTTGAGAAATGACTGATGCCACAAAATAGTTTTAAATAAATAGTGTGTTTTAAAGACTTTGTCTATTTCTAACGGCATACAAATGCTTAACATATCACAAAAGTCGTTCGGAGTGAAGAGAACTACCAGGCTACTCACAGAAAATTCAAGAAATATATTTTATCTGTCATGCAAATATCTTAAAATATTGTGGTATTTTAATCAAGTCTGAAGAGGCCTTTCTGAGAAAATAAAAAAATAATACATTTGCCATGTCAAGGATAGTTTGGGGTGAGGGATTTTCTTCAAATTCTTCGTGTCGCATCCCTGGAAAATGAAGAATTTCTATATCGGAGTTCTCAACTGCTAAGGTATGAAGAAATGACACGGAGATAAATAACTGCAACAAGTAATTAGATTATGTCATGAGGAGTCATTATGAGTTCCGTGTTATGGAAACGCTATTAGATAAGCCAGTATAGCTAAACTAATTGGAAGCTCGGCAAATTCAGTCGACAAGAAAACCGTTAGCTGAAGATTGAGGTCACGTAAACAGAGTTCTGTAAATTATTATGGCAATGAAATTCTTTGAATTTAGCAATGCACAAGGTAACAGTAGTGTTTCATACGCGAATCTTTGACTTTCGCAACAGAGGTAGGAACATTGGTGGGGATTTAGGTTCTAGGCGGGACTTAAGTAGGTAGAAGAGCGTGTATTTCTAAAATTCGTGTCTTTTTCTTCCTGTTTTATTGTTTTACAGAAGTGTTTTATTGTGATCGATTATATCGGCAGCCCGGAGCGTCTTAACGACCGCACTCGGGTTATGCAGATGTAACTGTCGCCACAAGGGAAGTTTCTGATTAGTATTTCTGCTACTCACGGAAATTTACGCTTCTTATTATTACAGGGAAGGTTATTTTAAACCGTAAAGTAAGAATACGTCAGGAATTTGAGGATTTAATACTTTAAATGCTACAGTTTCTGGTGCTAAGATTCAGAAACTTCAACCTCAAGCAATCTACAATACAGTTGAAGTACATCATTATTATCCGTCATCAAATTTATCAGACAACTTAACTGGTGTTATCTATTCTCACACTCACCCCCACATGCCCCGAAAAAAAAGGTCACATAGTAGTTCACCACAGGAGCAACTGGCAGAAGATTATTTAAAGACCGAGAAATCGACATTAGCATAAATATGAATTTTGGTATTTAACCGACTTTTCGTGTCTGAGTTTTGCCGTTCGCAGACAAATACACATGCACACATGCGGACATTTATCGAAAAATGCTCCTTTTTGGATTCAGGAAGTTTCAAAAGGTTTATTTCCGGTGGTATCCGAATATCAACTTTTTTCGTGGAACCTAATACTCTACTTAATATAGATATCTTATATATTTAAATGAGCAATTCTTGTATGCATATATACATTATCTGCATATATACATATATATAATAGGTGTAATTCCCGAAAAAACGCGAGTTGGCATAAAAAATAACATTTTTTATTCCCGCTTCTACTGTGCAATTCTTGTATATATATTCCCGGTATTTCAGAAACGGCTCTAAAGATTTGATTAAATTTTTGTATACATGCATATTACCTTCAGTGTTTTCTCTACTCACTTTTAGGTAAAACATTCACATCTCTTTCTCTACTCACTTTTCTATAAACAATTTTCCATAAAAAACGTGATTTTGCACCAAGAAACATTTTTATTCGCACTTGTAAAATAAGTCATACGATGTTCTATGTGTTTGAAATAGAAATGCTATTACATTCACACTGTTTTCTCCTCTCACTTTTAGGTAACACATTCATATCTCTTTCTCTACTCACTCTTCTACAAATAAATACACAATTTTCTGTATGTTTAAAATAGAGATGCTGCATATTACATTCACAGTGTTATCTCTACTTACTTTTAGGTAACACATTCACATTTCTTTCTCTACTCACTCTTCTATAAACAGTTTTCCATAAAACACGTGATTTTGCACCAAAAAACACTTTTATCCCCACTTTTAAAATAAGTCATACCATGTTCTGTATGTTTGAAATAGAAATGCTATTACATTTACACTGTTTTTCCTCTCACTTTTAGGTAACACATTCACATCTCTTTCTCTACTCACTCTTCTACAAATAAGTCATGCAATTTTCTGTATGTTTGAAATAGAGATACTACACATTACATTCACAGTGGTTTCTCTACTTACTTTTAGCTATCACATTCACATCTCTTTCTCTATTATATTCATACTGGGTGAAAAACGCCGAGCGAAGCTCGGTCGCCCAGGTACTAGATAATAATTAAACGAGCAATTCTTGTATGTAAATATATTCTGCGCAATTTGGAAACGGCTCTAACGATTTCGATCAAATTTTGTATTCAGATAAGGTTTTGCTTACTAAGTTTATCTATATAGGTGTCATTCCTGGGAAAAAAAAAAAAAAAGAAAGAAAAAAAAAAGAAAAATAAAACGCGATTTTACGCGTAATAGTCACAGTTACTCTAAACCTCATTTTGGCCATAATTTCTCTGTTAATGGGTCCATTACAACAAACAAGCCAGAATATTAAAGGTCTCGTCAAGAGCTTTCAGAAAACCCAAAGAAAGTTGACCTAGCTATGTCAGTCTACGCGTAACAGTCACAATTACTCTAAACCTTACTTTGGTTCGTCATTTCTCTATTAATGGGCCAATTTCAACAAACTATCCAGGATATTAAAGGTCTCGTCAAGAGCTTTCAGAAAACCCAAAGAAAGTTGACCTAGCTATATCAGTTTACGCATAACAGTCACGGTTAGTCGAAACCTTATTTTGGCCTTAATTTATCTGTTAATGGGCCAATTTCAACAAACAAGCCAGGGTATTAAAGGTCTCGTCACGGAAATGGCTCCAACAATTAGGATGAAAATTTTTATTTAGTTAACATTTTGCTTTTCATGTTTATCTACATAAGTATTTTCTCCTAAGAAAAACACGACTAAAACAAGTAAAAGAAAAGAAGAGGGCCGAGTGAAGCTTGGTCGCCCATGTACTGGATAATTAGCAGAGAAAATAAAAAGCACTCTTATTTCCCCAGCATTAACATGCGCTGACTTAAGAAGTTCATTTTTCAGTTGGAGGTAAGATGTACTAGGCAAATTTACGACCTGTACTTCATTAATGGTTTTTTGCTCCCATGCACCTTCACCTTTGCAGAAACGTGATCCAAGCACATGTTTTATGTTCTTTTACAAGTGGCAGTAAATGGAACTGTCGGTGCTACTTTCAAATGAAGATACCAACTATATTACATCCTTCTTGTGAAACGTGATGCAATAAAACGAATCATTGCCGTCTCCGCCTGGAGAAGCCGTCTAAAGCATCACATTTCATCGTTATGTCTCGACAGTATATGGCAGTAATTTGATTCGCTTTTCATGATGTATTTCGAATGATTCTTCCTTTCTTTCTTATTCTTATCATATACCTTGGTCTTTCCTTTCCTGGTAAATAAAAAATGCGTTATCATCTTATGACCTTTTTTGTACAACTTCTTCAACCAACTACTACTTATAAACCCTTGTTCTTCTACCAACTTCGTGTAAATCGAGGACATAAACCTCTGCAGTAATGTTTTTATTACATATTTCCTTATACTAGGTACAATGGGAATAATGGGATACAATATACTTACGCGTTAGGCAGATCTTTTAAAGAGCCAGGCGCTATAAGATAGTTTTGATATTCCATTCTCTTTGCTTGAGCAGGACGGGGGAGGGCGGGGGGGGGGGGGGGAGATTAAGTATATCTATTTTAAAATTGATACTAGTGACAAGAAATATCTTGGAAATGCTTAATTCCACCAAAAAATAAAATAACAATAAAATACATTGTGTGCTTTAACCGAATCTACTGTCTATCTTTCACAGTTTACCAGTTATGCAAAAGTAAAAATAACAGGACTTCAGAGGTCAGTCAGAAAATACAACCTATACATTTTATTCGTCATGGAAATGTCTTAAGCAAGTGCTATTTTAACGAAAATCGTTGAAGCCATTTTCGAAGAAAAAAAATGTATGCAAACGGTAGTTTGGGGTGGGGGATTTTCTTCGAAATCTTCGTGTCGCATCCCTGGAAGATGCTGAAGTAAAGTACCAAGTGTTTCCCTGTCACCTTTTCCTAAATATGTTTTTGAATTCAGGGTTCCTTAAACATGTGTTTCTAGTGAAATCTTGAATTTTTGGGCGAAGTGCAATACTTTTTTAAGAAAGTAAAAATGCATGTTGCATTCACATAACTTTCTCTGCTCGCTCTTCTACAAACTGTTCTTACAAAGTTTTTTTTTTTTTGTTTTTTTTTTTGTACTGTTTAACGCCCGCTTTTACTACATGCGGCACCGCAGGCGGTGACACTGATAATTAAACCGCAGGAGTGCGGGATCTTTACTGCAAATTATGTGTGCCTGGACTGTTCCGTGGTTAGCCTAAATGATGTAGCAAGGAAGAAGCTCACGCTGTGTGGGTCAGACGTACAGTCATAAGTTTGTGAATTGTGTTACATACAATAATCGTTCATTTCGTACGTACGAGCCTAATTGATGCGATGTGGGCCAAATCTTTTAAGATCTTCCATTTTTCCCTTCTTTACTTAAGGCGGTTCAGTAACTCAGTGAGCCTGCCCACCATCTCCCCTTGTTTTTGGAGAAAAACTTTAGTAGCTCCGAAAAAAGGGTGAAATAAAGCTTAGGAAAGTTATTTGCTTTATTTAACAAGTTTCCAAGAAAATAAGTTGCATCATGAAATATACATCTTTTTCATCATAAGAAGGAATTGGAATGCACAACTGTGTACATAGGTAGATTGTCAGAGGTGAAACCTCTGCGTTTATCAGTTACAATATGTTGGGCTGCGAAATGCTGCTTTCGACATCACATAACGTTAATAGAGCGTACCTACGTGAAAAGATTTACATAATCATTTAATTTATTGTCCTGTGTTTTCCCCGAAGTGTTCAACACTGCATAGCGATTTTTTGTGTCACACTGTAGAATTTGTATTTTACTTATCGGCACAGGGTCCTTCAGGTACCTTGTTAATTGTTTCCGATATTTTTCGATTAATTAATACTCTGACATTTGTAGACCAGACGTTTCCACTCGAGTTAATTCATCATGTCACATAAATCTTTATTGAATTGTGACGGACTATTTGAGCTCGATTAGTTCTTGTTTGAATTGCGTTGAACATTTTCCTTATGTGTTTTACTATCACAATGTCTTTCAAAATAGTACATTTAGTTAGTTCGTAATAATGTGAAATTACACGCGGCACATGTACACCTTCTCCTTCACGAAGAAATATATGGTGTCCGAACTGTTCCACTAAATAATTTATTACTGCACTTCGTAAGCGAGTTGTTTTAGGCTTTACGCTAGAAATCGCTTGACACTGTTAGTATCACGACTGGACACACTCGGAATGGTGGGGTTCCGATGCACGGAACTGTAGGACGAGAGGAGGGGTTGAGACGTCCGTCACACTCTATGCCTTCCGTATAGTGAACTGCAATTAGGGCCCGCACTCCCGCGGTCTACTGATGATACATGGAATGAAGATGGAGCACCGGTGTAATGAGATTTGGGGGGGGGGGGGGGGGGAGCGGAGAACCCAGAGGAAACCCGTCCCTGCGCCGGCTTGTGCACTACAAATCTCACATGCGGTCGCCTGGGATCGAACCCGGGCCGCTTTGGTGATTTTATGCATCTACTTCTTCAAGAAGAACGTTCATTAATGTACATTTCCATGGGGACTTGTAAGTAACTGCGGACTATGCAGACCGGTCTCTGGACAGAGATATTTCCTATCCAATATCCGCATGTTCGTCCTGGATGGCCATCTTATTGAAGAGCATGTCTCGAGGTACATGTATCTAAAGTAGGTATCTTCTATAATAATCTGTCTAAAACTAGAATAATCATTTTGTAAACACATAGGAAGGAAGACATATTGTATAGGAACGCTCTGAGGCCGCTGATTGCTTCATATGTGTTTTCTCTGTATCCTGTACATACACCCCGAGTACATTTGTTCTGGGCTCGTGAATTCTGTAAGCAACAGAGAAGTATACGTACCTACTCTAAACAGAAGACAGATGCAGTTCTACACTATACTAATGAACTATATAGGCCATGCAGCTCACTCAGGACAAAGTAGGTCTCGAGGTGAGTGCTGATTCAGATGTTTATCGTTCAAAGCCGCTTGTGATATTACAGAACGTACTTCCTACACATTTTCTCGCATTGCTCAAAAGACCAGAACTGAAAGCAGACAGCCTCAATTTGACGAAGCGAAACACAACTGAGGCTGATGATAGAGCATTGTTTCGCGATGCTTAAAGAAAGAAGGAAACCAACCAAACCCGAAGCGTAACCATTATGGTGCTACAAGAATATTAATTCTGTGACACATAGATATAACTTACTGGTAATGTCTTACTCGATCTGTCGTCAAGAAGTTAGCAAAATTTCTGTGCACTCATGTACGGAAATCAACACGGCTACCCTGACCACGCTAGGGTACTTCTCCTGTCTTCTCTTAGATGAAATTCGCAGCTCTAATGACCTAGCTGTCTACGGGCCCTTAAACCCTAATCACTCATCAACATGGCTCTTTCCTATCGTAATGTTTTTATTTTACCTTTTTTGACAACAGATAATTTTTCTTTGTAAGCGTTCGTCATTTATCTACATTTTATTTACTTACCTACGTTTGTTTATACATGTTTAAAATCTTTCCTTTGGTTCTTTCTTACCGTTTCTTGTGATTTTGTTTATTAAATATCTTCTTCTTCTTCTTCTTCTTCTTCTTCTTCTTCTTCTTCTTCTTCTTCTTCTTCTTCTTCTTCTTCTTCTTCTACCAATGGCGCTACAGCCCAAAGCAGGCCTGAGTCTTCTTCATCCAAGACTTCCAATCATCTCTATCCAGAGCTATCTGTTGCTAATTTTTGCATTTTAGGAGCTGATAACAGTCCTCTTTCACTGAATCCATCCAACGTTTCGTAGGTTTCCCTGTCGGTCGCTTTCCAAACATCATTCCTGTCATCACTTTTTACTTTCTCTACTGGTAAGTAGGGGAAGTATTGTATTCCACCCAAAAATTCGATGCCGAGATTTCACCGGAAATACATGTTTTGAGACCCCCTGAATCCAAAAAAAGCATTTTTATAAAAAGGTCCGTATGTGTGTCTGTGTCTGTGTCAGTATCAGTCTGTCAGTCTGTGGACAGCATAACTAAAAAACGAAAAGTCGGTTATAAACCAAAGTTGGTATTTAAGTTTAATGTCTTTCAAGGATGTGATACGAAGATTTTGAAGAAAATAGCCCCACCCTAAACTACCCTTTACATGGAAAATTTTTCCAAAATTTTGATTTTCTTGAAAATGGCTCTAACGATTTTGATTACAATGTCATGTTTGAGATATTTTGATGACAAATGAAATGTATATCTTGAATTTTCTGGCTATAGCCCCTGTAGTCGTATTTACTCTGGACGACTTTTGCATAACTGGTAAACCGTTAGAGATAGACCAAATCGTACTATACAAAAAATGTAGCTCTTGCTAAAATACACAATTTATGTCTCAATAAATTTTCTTGTAGGGTGAACCATTTCGGAGACATTCCTTGTTATGTGTGTAAGTTTCGGAAAACTTTAAACTTTCGTGAAATGGGTCATCGTTGTTCATTTTTTTATGTTACGTGTGCAAAGAGAACGGAATCTCAAAGCTTTAAAAGATTTGACTATCGCACAAAGCCTACTGTATTCTAATATTCCCCTTGCACCTACAAGGAAATAAGCAATAAGATAATTTGTACAAATGTTTATTTTAACTAACACGAAGAAGATATAGGAATAAGAGTTAGTAAGAATGGTTAGTACAAAAGTAGAGAAAGTCATGTGAGTGCAACACATCAGACTTTTTAGGTATGTGTCCATACATTTTTTGTGCATGACTTGACCACTGTAGTCTTTTTAATTTGGCCACAGTGAACACTTCTTTGAAAAGGTAATATATTTCCTTGTTGTACCTCATTCTCCATATTCCATTCTAATTTACAGGTCCATAAATTCTTCTTAAAATCCTTCTTTCAAATGTTATAATATATGTAGTGGTGCGCATATGGAAAAACAGTTTCGTTTTTGTATACAAAAAGTGTTTTATTAATATTTGAGCACAAAAGTAATGTAGGGGTATACTTATATGGCTTTAATGAATAATCAGGCTCAGAATAATTAACTACCGCATATTTATGATAAATAATCAAAATGAAAACTATGCATATGCCGGTCTCGATAAAGTGCTGGTAACAACATTGTGCAATATAATAGTTTACAACAAAAATATATGCTACTAACTTTGTGTTGTGTAACTAAGGCAATCATATTTTAATAATACTACTTGCACATATAGGTTCATTTATAAAAATCACATATGTAATTTTCAGGGTCCCTCGTGACCGAGTTGTCGACGGGCCCTTAAACACGGCACACTCACTCATACGTAATTTTCATTTTCACAGTCAGCACATTGACAATTGCTTCACATCTCACAAATAAACATTGAGTCGAAGTTCGTCCATCCACGAGTGTCTGGCGAAAAACTAATTTCAGAGAATATGCAAGTGGCGTGTGCTTAAGTAGGGATAGTTTTATCAACAGTAGTTTCCATACCAGATTCTGCTGAAGGAAGTTTGAATTTTCATTAGATTCTTGTTCAAAAGGCAGCCATCTTTTGCACGATCCGGATTTACTGGGCTTGGTTTTCGTAAACCTTCTTCCAGCTTACTTTTTAGTCATTATTAATGATTCCAGTCTAAACTTGTAGAGTGAAGATGTTATGACGGCTGAAGAACCTGACCTTTGACCTCTTGGACATCTTGTTTGGCTGAGGCGCGTTCATTATTTCTTGGGGAGACACACATGTATATTCTTAGGAGCGCCGTTCATGTATTTAGAACAGCGATGTCCAACCTTGTCTCTTTGGAGACGCTTACATAATTAGCTGCTGTTTCTCACTCCACTCCTTCAGTCGGAGGGTAAATAACATCTGTGAAGTTTGCACTCAGTCAGTATCCAGTGACGGACACAAGTAGGCGATTCCATGGCAGTTTCTAAGTCGTACCTTGAATTTTGTGAGAATGTTCTAAGAAGACCCCTTCACTCTGGATGACTTGCATAAATGGTAAACAGCAGCAGTTAGACAACATTTAAAAGGTGGAATCAGGACTGAAAATTTCAATGCCATAGCCGGGATTTGAACCACGGCTGCTTTAACCATTAAGCTACCATATATAAAATAATTGTTCGTTTAAATATATAAGATATTTTCCTGTAAATTTTTGTATTTTTGGGATATCTTTATATTTCTATTCCAGTTGTGTGCTTGCAATCATCCCAAAGACGATTTTTCACATCACCTAATTCTTGTCTGTAATATTAGGTGGTAGGTATTTTCCCGTTACAATGCTGCGTTTAAATAAAAAATCGTTCCTTTTTGAAAACTTTAAAATGTATATAATTTGCTATTGTAATTCTTCTTTCTGGTCTCCGTTCAAAATGTGACATTTATTTCATTCTGCGCAGAGCTTAGGGTGAGCTGTGGGTTAAGCAATTAAATTCAAAATGTAACAAAATTAGTATTATTTGTTTATTTATTATTGAGTGTGCTAGATTTTTAAAGCAGATTTTCAATATAATGTTAATTTAAACAGCATTAAATTTTTAAAGATTTCGAAAATGCACCCAGAAACTTTTTAGGTCATATTTAACGTCATATGTTCTAATTTTTTCTGTTGTTTGTATATTTCTAACATTTTAGGTCATAAACATTCGGGCCCTGATAATAAATTTTTTTTTAGAACTGGTGCTCTGGTTGTGGGTAAAGTGGAATCGTTTCTACGTTACCCCCACGTATGTGTTTCAAGTTTTATCAGCAAGCGCCATATTGGAATCGAGTCATTTTACCCTAATGTGTAAAGGTTTAAGTCTGGTTTAAAACTGTAAATAATTAGCGCATAGAAACGTTAACACTGTCTATTGTTTAGTTCAATAACCAGCAAGGAAAGTTTTAACTTAAATGCAAAAAAACTTGTAAAATGCGTGGGAAAATGTCCTGTGATACAGAAGACTAGAGAACCATTTTCAGTGATTTCCGCTAGTCTGCAGCACCTGCCAAATGCTGGAGTGCATGTTTCCACTTTATCCACGTTTGCACCATTATCTGTACCATGTTATAAAATTAAATGTGTGATTTATTCTTCTAACAAAATTACGGCGAGAAATCTGGAGTAACTTTAACCTCTATGTACTCCGGGCTCATTGAGTATAATTTAACCCATTCATTCATCGTCCGGTATTATCTACCAGGTTAAACGTGGTTAAACTTAAAAAATTATGGCTTTGCCGTTATTTCTTTATTTAATAATTACAATATACTGATATTTTAAATGACTCTGGGACTTAAATTTGAATTTTCTATATTTTTAAAGGTATAAAATCAATACTTTGCACAGTTAAGAGTGTGTATGTTATAAACCAGCACACAAAATTCCAGCATAATCTGTTTTATAGTTTATGGGGAATTAATTATTCAATTTATTCACAGTGCGAAAATACCTTAATATTCAAAATATTCCATACGCATCAAAAATTAAAATACCACAGCAGTTTTAGTATTTTATAAACTCTAATTGCCCAACAAACACCACGAATCTCTGGCTTGAACAAAAAATAATTGCTTTTAAAGTTATTTATTTGCTTTGATGAACATTGAAAATATTGGTTAACTTCTTTGTGTATTTAATTTTTTTAAAGCTAAACAAATTTTAAGGGTTTTAAACCAAAGACTGAAACTCAAGTTACATAAATGAGCACATACTCGAAAAATTGTTGGAGCATAGCACAAAATTTAATGTACATGGAGCACATAGTGTAAAATCGAGAAAAAGCAATTTTTCTACACACATGCACCATTATCATGTTTGTCTAATAGTCTCTCTCTTCAGAATCATAGGTTAACAACTTCTTTCCGCTGAATTTGGTTGTTTGCGAGCCCTCTTTTGCCCATATTTTGTTCAAATACTGCCGAAACTTGAAGCAGTAAAGGGGCATTCAAATGCAGCGCATATGGCATTTAAAGGCCTGCGCTAGACCTTTAAAAATGGCGGAATCTAAAAAATGTCACTGCCAAACGATAACTGAAAGTTTGAGGGACATATGTAAAAACCTAAAATTCGTCAATTTGATATATTTTCGATCATTTTTACTTTCTCTACTGGTAAGTGGGGGAAGTATTGTATTCCACCCAAAAATTCGATGTCGAGATTTTACTGGAAATATATGTTTTGAGGCCCCCTGAATCCAAAAAAAAAGAATTTTTAGAAAAAGGTCCGTGTGTGTGTCTGTGTGTCAGTCTGTCAGTCTGTGGACAGCATAACTCAAAAACGAAAAGTCGGTTAAAAACCAAAGTTGGTATTTAAGTTTAATGTCTTTCAAGGATGCGACACGAAGATTTTGAAGAAAATAGCCCCACGCTAAACTACCCTTTACATGGAAAATTTTTCGAAAATTTTGATTTTCTTGAAAATGGCTCTAACGATTTTGATTAAAATGTCACATGTTTGAGATATTTTGAGGATAAATGAAATGTATATCTTCAATTTTCTTGCTATAGCCCCTGTAGTCGTATTTACTCTGGACGACTTTTGCATAACTGGTAAACCGTTAGAGATAGACCAAATTATACTGCACAAGAAATGTAGATCTTGCTAAAATACACAATTTATGTCTCAATAAATTTTCTTGTAGGCTGAACCATTTCGGAGATATTCCTTGCTATGTGTGTGAGTTTCAGAAAACTTAGAACTTTGGTGAAATGGATCATCGCTGTTCATTTGTTTACATGTCAAGTGTGCAAAGACAACAGAATCTCAAACATTTGACTATCGCACAAAGCCTACTATATTCTAACATTTCCTTTGTACCTACAAGAAAATAAGCAATAAGATAATTTGTACAAATGTTTGTCTCAACTAACAAGAAGGAAGATATAGGAATAAGAGTTTGTAAGAATGGTTAGTACAAGAGTAGAGAAACTCATGTGAGTGCAACGCATCAGATTTTTCAGTCCCAAGTTCTCTTAATTTAACTTTCCAATTAATTAGTTAGCAAATAATTCCTGCTCAATTTGTCGTTTAGATAGGCTAAACATATTGTAGTTTGATGAGTATCGTTAAGAGCCAAAAGCTCTTAATGGCCTTTATGAATATTTTAGTGTATGTCTTGTACACGTGATAAGTTTCATTATCTGCGTGTCTGAATGATAGTATAAAAGGAGAAAGCAATCTCAGTGTAATAATAGAAACTACTCAATCGATATTTGTAATGAACAACTGAGAGTAGGTATTCTGTGTCGGGCTGAGAGAGGAATCTTCGCCGGTTTCGCCCTATTTCCTTGACTCGTATTGATGCCGGAGGTTCCTGAATTATATGAAAACGGTTAAGTTACGTATATGGGACCAAAGAGAGGGTACAAAAGTTTGAAGTTTCATTTGCTGCGATTATCTAAAAATTACTCCATCATACCGCTAATTCTTACGCCGCTAAAATATGTTTAGAAGCTTTCAACATCTCCAGGAAGACTGTCCGCAGAGGTTAAGGAAATCATAAGACAGTATCCACCCACATTTCACCCCATGCCCTGTATGTATATCGCAGGATTTTTCGTCGTTTTAGAAACATCTCGGGGCGGTTACCAAATTAGTTTTAAGAGGAGCATTCAGCTAAAAATATGGAGGGTGTAAATTAATTAAAATTGTATTGCTGTTTAAGGGGAGTTAGGGGTGAGTTTAGGAAATTCTACAATTTGTATGCCAACATTACCAAATTTTAACCACGTTAATATAGTGTTTAGATATGCATCTGTACAAAATTTGAAGTATGTAAGTCAAATAGTTTTTTAATTAAAAGCTTTTAATTGATTAAAAAGATACTCTGATTAAAAATGCTCGTTGCGTAACAATTTTTATATGTTTGACATGAAAGTTGGTGATCTGATGCTTCATGCACTTGAAAGTCATAATTGCTCTGGATTTTTATTTTACACCAGTACTTTAGCATCTGGAAATTTTTTAATATGTCTATTTACAGATTTCACGTTTTTTTTAACTTTCCTTCGGCATTTGAATGTGAATATGTTCAATATTACTTGACTGATATCAAAGCCCAGAGCAATTTTTGAGCCTTATATGAATAAGAACACATCCTGAAATTTTCAAAAGAATCCCTTAAGAACTCTGTCGCAAGGAGTTTTTCAGATGCGTGAAAATGCTGAGAAAAAAGAAACTGAGAAAAACAGCATTAAACTTTTAAAACGTTCACACGTTCACACCATCAGAGGTGTGTTGCAGCATAGCTTTCACTTTCTGATCTCTTACTCTCTCCTGTATGACAATTTCTGCAATTTGTGGGCTGTCGTTGTGTGTATTTGTTTCCTGGCACTGCATTTTCTACTCTGAATACATCTTCTAGCATTGCACTTCTGACAAATGCATATTGTTCCAACTGAAATGTTTTCATTCCTAAGACTATTCAACACTTGAATTGACTTCACACACCCCATATTAAATTCCATTATAGCCTTCAGTACTGCAAGTTCAAGTTTATTCCTAGATACACACCTATTTTGGACAAATAGCTCCCATAACATTATGAAGAGATACATTCGAGTTCTGTGTCGTACCCTTGGCATAGCGTTCTAGCAGCTGGTCAGAACCAAGTCGCTGATCCGGAAATAAAATTTTAGTTACCACTTCTGGAGACAACTTGTGATTTTATGGATGCAGATTGAGGATAATTTACACGATTGAGTTTCTGATCCGTCGATATTCAGTCTCGGTGGGTGTGTACGCCTAACCACCAGTCATTTAATCACTATGCACCACTATTTAAAAATGGCCGCCAGATCTTTAAAAATGGCGCTGGCATCAAAATCATTTCACTTTTTAATAGACAAAACATTGAACAATTTTTCAATATAAAAATCTAAAAATCAACTTTTATTACCAAATGGGCCAAATCTCACCCCTAACTCCCCTTAAAAACCATTTGTGCATTTCTCTGTAACACTAGTAATATGTAGCTAAACATAAAGGTGTTTATAAGAAAGTGTATTTACTATGACATTTAAAATCAAACTTGCCGCAATCATGGGACACGGCGTGCATTTGTATGGAAAGGGTGGTTGTTAGTGCATTTATCTATACGGAGCAACCCGTTTTTTCTCACGGTTGACGTATCTGATAAATAGGTATATTTTGTTTGTCCCTATGTTACTATTAGTGATGTGGGTTGGAAATATTTGGAAGAAAGCGCGATAATTTAGGATAAATGTGTACAACCCACGCCCAAGAGCGCGCAGTCTGGAGGACCCCACTCCTGCCACCATCCGCCCCCGCAGGTGAAGAATGGCTAACGGTAGGTGGAGTAAACAGCCACTCTCCCACTCGCCCACGCTCCTCGCTTCAACATTTCTCATTCATGAAAATAACGAGTACCTCAAGTGGCAAGGTAGGTATTTTATTGTCCCCTGGAATGGCCCCGACATGTTTGAAACAGTTCCGAACTAACTAACGAGCTACTAACGCCATCCAGTAATACATTTCCGAAGCACATTACGAATTACCAGCCCTTAAACTAAAATACAAGGATTCTGTTGCCACTTTGTTGACATTCGCTAATAACAAAGATTACGAACGTTTTGGCCATAGATATTTCATGATCTAATGTGTTTTGTATGTCTGTAACACAAAAATAACTTTCGACTTAGATTATGCCTGGAATGTAAGAAGTTCTGCACAGTATGCTTCAGATACATTTAGGTCACATATTTGCGTTCCTTGTTTTGAACATTTAAACATATTTTTTACCAGAATAAAACTAATCGAATTCCACAAGTTGATATGCGGCCCGGGTTCGAACCCAGGCAACCGCATGGGGGATTTCTGGTGGACAAGGCGAAGTGGGTGGAGGAGTGGGTTTCCTCCGGGTTCTCCGGTTTCCCCCGCCATCTCATTCCACCGGTGCTCCATCTTCATTCGATATATATCATCAGTGTCACCGCCTGCGGGCGTTAAACACTACACACAAAAAAGTCGATAATTGGCAATTCCGACCTTTAGCGGCGTAATAAACCAAATCTAGATAGCAATAACCAGTCATACCAATTTTAGCAGGGTCTTAAAATACTTAATTCGTAAACCAAGAAGTATAAACCAACATTGTTTCTATGTTAATCATAAACTTTAAATGCATTTTGACAAGATAATAAAAATTCATCATTTAAAAACAAATATAAGTTAGATTCAATGTTTCTGGCTCGGATTAAAACCTCCTCGGGATGTTCACTCATGTTTTCAGTCACAAATCTGTTACCTAGAAACGAGCACTCATCTACATCCGCATCTCGTATCTTATAGTCAACGCATGCTTCCTAGGAGCCTTTGGTACGTTACATAGCGTAGGATTGAGGCAATTGTCAACAAATGACTTATATGTATACAGATATTGCATGCATGACACCTACTTAAGTAGCTAATTTTATGTTTCCCTCGTGTGGTTATTAGGTTATGCATGTTTAAATGCTAATCTGCGGTATGTTAAAATATGAATTTATTTTATCAGATTTTTTTCTACGTTTTACTGTCTTTAAAACTCAATAGTTTGCTTAGCTTTTCAGATAATTGTATGTTCCTTTGGTTAAATGAAACGTGAAAAAATAATGCAGTGCTTGTACTATAATTGTAGTAACAATTTTACATATTTTATGTTTAAGTTTTTCAAAACTTTGTTTAATCTGTTCGCATATATAGCACATTTAGATTTACTTGTCTCATGCCTAAAGAAAGAGTAAGAAAAAACCAACACAGCTGCTCACCTTTGTTGTTTCTGTTGTGGCGAAAGCGAGACTCATTCCAACCAATCAGTGCGGGATTGAAGAGGCAAGTATCAATGCACTCCCCATGTTTCTCCCCGCAAAACATGTTTTCTAAATCCCGCCACTAACTTGCGTGGTGGAAGCAACATTCCGCTTCTATGGCCCCTGGGAAAAGTAAACCCAAAGGGGGTATAAATATTTTACTAATTTACTTTTCCCGTTCCATTGTTTCTTAAAGAACTACATTAAATAGTTTACTTCTGTAGTTGAGAAAATTAAAGAAATTTTGCTTTAATTTAGGAATTTTCGGTCATGCAGTGGTTTTCCTACAATTTATTCGTACCTTTTTTCTTCTTAAGCCTCCGTCTTCTGCAGTTAGTCCTCTAGCTGCCACACTCCTTAAAACTCCATCCATCCCTTGCTGTCATTGTCTCCCTTCTTACTAAAAGAGAAAACCAAAAACAAAATTCACTTAGGACTAACTTAACCGAAGCACGTAATAATCATTGGTTCATGAACTAATAATTAACTGCTAAACCCGAGTGGAATTGACACCCTCTACAACAAACCATCCCCAAATAACAAAATATTGTGGTACAAATGTTTTTAAAAAATGTCTAGTGCACCTTAGTAGTCAGTGAAATTTGCACAACAAAGTATTATAATAATAAATCTATATATTTGTCTACCACCAAGTTATAAATCGTAGAGAAAGTGTTGTATTCTACCCAAAAATTCCATATTGCACTTCTTGAGATCCATTGTAACTACCATGAAAAATAATGGTTTTAATACAAGGTTCTTGTGTGCCTATAAATCAACAGCATAACTCAAAAACGAGAAGTGCGACGAAAACCACATGCTAGTTGAGCGTGCGTATCAGATGAAGATTTTGTAGAAAATCTCCCATCCCAAATTAGCCTCATATGGAAATCCTTTTTCTTGCTTTTGTTTTCCCAGAACTGTCTCTACCATATTTGTTTAAAATAGCATGTTGAAGATATCTGCTTGACAAATAAGATCTGCATCTTGAGTTTCGGTGAACAGTTTGTGAAGTTCTCTTCATTTAAGATGAATTTTGTCCGGGGTGGGGGGGGGGGGGGATTTTTTATAGGTCTCTTAATGTCCTACATTTTCAAAAAAAAAGCCGTGATCGTTAGAAAATGGACCGGGAACTGGGAAAATAGAAATGAATAATTGGTTATTAGCTGCAACTGCAACTCGCTGTGACAACATACAAAGACCATACTCATGCATTAATAACATTGAACGGGAGATTGGTAACGACACTTACATTTCGAGGCAAAAGGTTGGTGTTCTGTAGAGGCAAAGAGATGCTTTACTCTCACTCACCCTCCTTTAGAAACGTTAGGAACAGAAAAGAAATGTGTAGTATATGGATCTGACAGTGCAAACATGTTTTGGTGACATAAGTCGACCAGAGGGTGAAAATGTATCAACAAGTTAGTCATATTATTTGCGAGAGATTAATTCTTCAGAGAGTTATGAGTGACTGTTAATGATCACACTTAACTTATATGTTTCAGGATTTTAATAATAATAACAACAACAATAATAATAATAATAATAATAATAATAATAATAATAATAATAATAATAATAATAATAATAATAATAATAATAGTAATAATGGTATTGTTATTATTATTATTATTATTATTATTATTATTATTATTTTTTATTGTTATTATTTTTATTGTTATTATTGTTAGTATTGTTGTTATCATTTTGTTGTTTAACAACGCTGTCAATTGCTAGGATCACATCGGCGTCGACAGTGTGCCGGAGTTTCGTCCCGCAGGAATTATTTTATATGCCAGTAAATATATTGACATTTAAGCACACTTAAAAACCATCGGTCTGGGCTGGATTTGAACCCGCGACCTTGGGATCAGTTGGCCAGCGTCTAACCAGCTGAACCACCCACACCGACTCAGGATTTTAAGAATATATATATATATAAAATTTAAATTATAACTTTACTTTAATTTTGCATGGATGAATAATGTGCTGTATTTTTGTCAAATGTCCTACATTTTTAACCAGTGTCCTACATTTCCATAAAATAATGTAGTAACCCTACACTAATCCTACGGAGAGAGTGTAAAATTACTTGCACAACGTATAAACTTAGAATAAATTTGAATAAACATATATTAACTACTCTCTAAATTTTGGGATCTTTGGGAAAATAACATGGAGGAAAATACTTTCGTATTTTGTGTAGAGTTTAACCTAGATCAACTTTTAGGTTATCCTGGAATAAACTTGTGTGTATTCGTGTGGCAGGGTCTGACTTTAAAAGTCTAAAACGTTATAAATAGCTCAAGTTTTTCACTTAGGGTACGTCTCAGACGGAATCGTCCATTTTCCTCCGTTTCATCTTGTAAGGTGGTCTCCGAGGGGAAGCCATATTGCGTTACCATACATCTACTTATATGTGACACTTCTCAAAGACTGTTACATAAAGGTGGGAATTAGTCCACTCTTATTTGCTAAGTCCACTAATACCCAAACAATAATTATAAGTGTGTAGCGACTGACCTCCAGACAAATCCACATTGGCACGCGAACTCTTGCGTTACTCGAAACAGGCGCAATTTTCATGACTTTCTCCATTCACTCTTCTACAAGCTGTATATGCATACAAAGGTTTATTCTTCTATTTCAGTACTTCTTGTTAATATGAGACAAACCTTCAACGTACATATCCGTGAGTGTATGTGTATGAGCATGATTTTAAAAGCAGATTGCTTTGTGATGACTTTGAAATTAGAAATGCTCGTGTGCATGACCACTTATTTTCTTCTAAAGCTTTTGCACAAAAACGCCGTTCTCTTTCACTGACGTTAACACAGTCTACCGTCTTTCGTGATATTACAACTCCCAACTGTTTTATTCTCGTAACCTTGACTCAGTCCTTTCACTGTCTTTCTTCACTTTTTCTGTCTCTTATACACTAACTCCGACGACACTGCCACTCAACACTCATCAAGGCTTCTTCACTTCGACGCGACGTACCTTTAACGACGACATACCACACACGCAGCTGTCTCACACTCACTGAACTCATGTCTGTAACCGTAACTCCTCTAATTCGTTGCTCGAAGCTATCTTCTTTTTGACGGAGGTTTGCTTTACCTATATGCACCACACTATTACCACTTGGTTCAAAGTTATCCCTATGAATAGCACGTATCCATTTTGACCTCCGATGAGGTTCTTAAGGAAACGAATAAACAGCCACGTATTCACCGACGTAGTAATTTTATTTACATCCCGGCACACAGCAGCTCCGGGGCATTTCACTGCCAAATTATGTCGTATTTAATACACAAAATTGTAAACTGAACAATCATCGGCACATTTAAATAGGGCGGCGCCGTGGCCGAGCGGTTAGCGCGCTCGCCTACCACCTAGGCGGCCCGGGTTCGATCCCAGGGACCCGCATGTGGTATTCGTGGTGGACGAAGCGGCGTCAGGGCGGGTTTTCTCCGGATGCTCCGGTTTCCCCCGCCATCTCATTCCACCGGTGCTCCATCTTCATTCCATGTTTCATCAGTGTCACCGCCTGCGGTGCCGTAGTGGTAAAAGCGGGCGTTAAAAACAACAACAACATTTAAATAGCCAATAAGCTACTGATTGACCGTTAGGCTCAGAAGTTTTGATCTGTTAACATTATCTGAGATAGTGACTTCCATAACTCAGGAGAATGTCTTTGTCCGTGAACACGCAATCGCGCTGTTGAGTTGGGAGCTTCTTGGTACGATGTAAACAAAGTAACACCAGCAGTTCAAAATTACGGTCTACAAAGCAGCTGTGAGCAGTGCCAGTGTTGCTGCAACATTATATCGTGTGGTTTCTTGAGTCTCCAATAAACACAATCCATTAGTGATATTATTGAAAGTATGATCATAATTGTTTTATGCGATAGTATAATCTGTTAGTGATACTTCCTGTACCGGGAAAGAGGGGATGTCACTTTTGAAGCAGGGTGTAAAACGTTAGCACAAGAGCGCGATATCTCAGGTTCACTTGTGTCACCAAAACTCCTGAGAGAAATACAGATGAAGAAACGAAAACAAACTCATTTCACAAAATCCGAAAAAAAATGAATACGGGAAAGCATTTCCCCAGTGTTATTTACCATAATTTTTAAAAAAAATCGCGAAATTAAAGTGCTAATACAAGCCATATAGAGCGAAAAAAAAAAAAAAACAACAAGAGAATTACAAATCATTTCGCGAAATTCGAAAGAAAAAAAATGAACGCGAAAAAAGAGTGCCTCTAGTGATAGCTAAACTCCTGAGACAAATACAGTTACCCACTACATGACGAAATCTCGGTCAGATCCGTTGATTCTAGAAGGCCCTGCTTCTATAATCTATACATACTCCAAGCTGTATGAGTACGTTCCAACAGATGGTAGTAAAACCGTTCTTTCTGTTCCGTTTCAGAAAATACAAAAATACTGCAATTTAATAGAAGAAAGCTGCTAATAATAGGCGGCAGTTGTAATACAAATAATAAATTTAAGTATTTAACAGGCATAGGTATGAATGTTCGTCATTTTGCATAAATAATGGGCAAAATTATTAAACGTTAGGAGTCTTAAACCGTATGTTTCAAACTCTTAAAGCCTGAAGTGTCTGTGTCGCAGAATCTGTGTTCCTGCACCACCGCTGTAATCTTGCATGTCCAGAAGTGACAAGCAGGATAGGGCGATAGTGCAGGCTCACAGATGCTAAAAATCAAAACAACCTCATCGGCCCAGACTGACCGGAGTGGCCTTTTGGGTCACTCTTTTCACTTTCCCTATCTCTAATACCCACTTTACAATAAGAAGAGAGAGTAGTGTATACCCCCAAATATTCCATACCAAAATTTCACCGGAAATACCTGTTTTGAGACACCCTTAATAAAAGAAAACAATAATTTGTTTGAATATACCTTTTTAAATGGGAAGTCTTTTTCGTTTCTTTCTTTTTTATTTTCTTTTATGTCTTGGCTGTGCAAAGCAAATCGAATTTCAAAGGCATCACAAGGCGAACAGGTTTAAAAGATTTGACTGTTGCTTAGAGCCTAATGTATCCCCCTACTACCTACAAGAAATTTAGCAATAATATAATTTCTGCAATTGTTTATTTCCACTAACGTGAAGTAGATGGAGGAATAAGTATTTGTAAGAACAGTTTGTACAGGAGTAGAGAAAGTCATGTGAGTGTAACACATCAGATTTTTTTAACGCTCTGTCTAGCCTTCCTTTGTCTACATCAGCGATGTCCAGCCTTTGCGAAAGAGGGGAATTTGGGTTTACCTCTTTCCACTATACGCGGACTTGGCCTCTCTTTAACTCCCAGCTGTGCATTGTGCTGCAGTGGCGGGTTGGTTACATGTACGTTGCGTTTGATTAACGAAAGCACTTTCAAACCTTATGCGATAAACATTTATTTATTAGTGACTTCATTGATACTGCTTACGTTTAACAAGTCTATCAATATTTGGCAACAAAGTCGAAGTGCATAACCTTAGAAGATACACCAAGTGATCGTCGCGTAACATATTGTGATACACACTTTTAATATAGTTCAATTTGGAGAAACTGTTCGTAAATACATGCAGAGCTACACTCACTCTTATACACATTTGTACCTGGGCGGCCGAGCTTCGCTCGCCTTTTATTTATTTTTTTTAATCGTGTTTTTTTTTCTTTTTTTGGGAGGGGGGGGGCGAGAAGATACTTATTTAGATAAATTTGAAAAGCAAAATGTTAACTAAATATAAATTTTCATCCTAATTGTTGGAGCCATTTCCGTGACGAGACCTTTAATATCCTGGTTTGTTTGTTGAAGTTGGCCCATTAACAAAGAAATTATGGCCAAAATAAGGTTTAGAGTAATTGTGACTGTTACGCGTAAAATAGCGTTTTTTTTTTTTTTTCCAGGAATTACACCCATATAGATAGACTATAAGCAAAACCTTGTCTGAATACAAAATTTGATGGAAATCGTTAGAGACGTTTCCAAGTAGAAAGTAATTGCTAATTTTCTTGTAGGTGTAAGGTGAATATGGAAATACAGTAGGCTTTAAGCGATAGTGAAATGTTTTAAGAGCTGGTTGCTATGCGATGCCTTAGAAATCCCGTTCTCTTTGCAAGGCCAAGAGATAAAAACACGAATAACATATTCCTATTTGAAAAATGTATAAGTATTGGAAAATTCAAAGAAATAAGAAAGAATATCTCAGAAATGGTTCACTTAAAGGAAAAACGAAGCATTTTACATAATTTGTGTGGTTTAACGAGGTCCACGTTTTTTATTACTTTCTCTACTGGTAAGTAGGGGAAGTATTGTATTCCACCCAAAAATTCGATGTCGATATTTCACCGGAAATACATGTTTTGAGGCCCCCTGAATCCAAAAAAAAGTATTTTTAGAAAAAGGTCCGTGTGTGTGTCTGTCAGTCTGTCAGTCTGTGGACAGCATAACTCAAAAACGGAAAGTCGGTTAAAAACCAAAGTTGGTATTTGAGTTTAATATCTTTCAAGGATGTGACACGAAGATTTTGAAGAAAATAGCCCCACCCTAAACTACCCTTTACATGGAAAATTTTGATTTTCCTGAAAATGGCTCTAACGATTTTGATTAAAATGGCATATGTTTGAGATATTTTTATGACAAATGAAATGTATATCTTTAATTTTCTAGCTATAGCCCCTGTAGTCGTATTTACTCTGGACGACTTTTGCATAACTCGTAAACCGTTAGAGGTAGACCAAATCATACTATGCAAAAAATGTAGATCTTGGTAAAATACACAATTTATGCCTCAATAAATTTTCTTGTAGGGTGAACCATTTCGGAGATATTCCTTGTTACATGTGTGAGTTTCGGAAAACTTAGAACTTTAGCGAAATGCAACAACGTTGTTCATTTTTTTTTATGTGTCAAGTGTGCAAAGACAACAGAATCTCAAACATTTGACTATCGCACAAAGCCTACTATATTCTAACATTCCCTTTGCACCTACAACGAAATAAGCAATAAGATAATTTGTACAAATGTTTGTCTCAACTAACAAGAAAGAAGATATAGGAATAAGAGTTTGTAAGAATGGTTAGTACAAGAGTAGAGAAAGTCATGTGAGTGCAACACATCAGATTTTTAGTAAGGTTTTGTCTGCCTCTCACTGTTCACCATTTGTGTGATCTGAGGACATTCCCAGAAAAGTCTAGGTATAACCTAGAAATGATGATGGGAGCGCCTGTGTCCGTCACTGGACACTGACTGTACTTCCAACTGAAGGAGTGGAGTGGGAAATAGCCCCTCATTACGTAAGGTTCTCCAAAGCGAGAAGTTTGGACATCCCTGATCTACATACTATTGTAGTAAAATAGTAGGATAGTTACTGGAGGATGAAGAAGGCATAAAGCATATCTGCCTCTTAGCGGATTGCATAAAGTGAAAGAGCAGATGGTGTTTTGTTTAAACACTAAACCTCAGAGAGACAGAGACGGTTGCCGTCACTTTGCTGAGTTTCTCAAAGCTTTGAGATTGTTACTTTTTGATAACGCTGAATAAAGCGGGTTATCGGTAGAGCAGGTGTTTCTGGAGCTCTTGCCAATGCTTTTATTTCCTTTCAGAGGGAGTCGACACATCGAGGCGTTACCATCATGCATCAGATGTATGTGTGTGTGTGTATGTGTCACTTTTTAATACCACCTCCAATATCTCGGTCTTAATGAATGTGCTGCTGCCTTTGATGAACTGTGAGTTACTTTTTTATGGTTATGCGTGGCTGGGTATGAGAATACATAACACCAGTTAAATTGGCTGATAAAATTTAATGGAGGCTGGAAACTGAGCTATTAGAAGTGAGTTGCCGACTGTTTGAGAATGTAGAGTTATATCTTAAGAGGGGCGTTTGCTTAATATACCCTATGGAAGCACCCCTTCCCTATAAAATTATGGAAAACCATATGCAAATGTGAAGAGGTGTTTGTGGTGAAATGCGATACTTGCTGTACTTGTCCTAGATAATGGTTGAGAGTTGCAGCATTCGCAAGGGAAGCACTCAGTATAACTAACAATACTATAGAGAAGTGCTAAAAGCGTCCAGTGGGACGTGAAAGAGTCCCATAGCTTTTGTGAGGGGTAGGTCGGTAGTTTCGGAACAACGGAAAATTCCGCTGGCTTGTCCTGAGCAAGGGCGATAGTCGGTCTGTGTATCACTTCACAGGAATGTAAAGTGGCAAAACATTTCCACGAAGTGAATATTCCAAGAAATGCGCTCGCTGCAGGATAGGTAATGAGGCTTTCACAACAGATCGTGTTCAAACAATTTTAAGGTTAGATGCTACTGCCTAAATGGGTGCACAACTATTATAGTTGTCTAAATGAAATGTTCAAGCCTCCTTTGTACAACCTTTACTTCTAAGAACACCTATTATTGTTTATATCATATCAATGCATATTAAGATATAATTTTTTAAGTTTTTTAAGTTTTCAACATTTGTTTTTATCTAAACGTTTAGTAGAACTTGTTATTTTTTAATTGTATAAATTTTACAGGAAAATCATTTGCTATTTTTAATACCTAACATAATTCTGATTATTGCGCAATAAGTTTTTCATCAATTTAGGATGAATAGTTTTTTAATAAACTGCACCAGAACATGCAAAATGTAAAACAGAAAAATCTGATGTGTTGCACTCACATGACTTTCTCTACTCTTGTACTAACCATTCTTACAAACTCTTATTCCTATATCTTCCTCGTGTTTGTTAAAATAAACATTTGTATAAATTATTTTATTGCTTATTTCCTTGTAGGTGCAAGGGGAATATTAGAATACAGTAGGTTTTGTGCGATAGTCAAATCGTTTAAAGCTTTGAGATTCCGTTCTCTTTGCACACGTAACATATAAAAAAATGAATAACGATGACCCATTTCACGAAAGCAAGTTTTCCGAAACTCACACACATAACAAGGAATATCTCCGAAATGGTTCACCCTACAAGAAAATTTATTGGGACATAAATTGTGTATTTTAGCAAGATCTACATTTTTTGTAGAGTATAATTTGGTCTATCTCTAACGGTTTACTAGTTATGCAAAAGTCGTCCAGAGTAAATACGACTACAGGGGCTATAGCCAGAAAATTCAAAATATACATTTCATTTGTCATAAAAATATCTCAAACATGTGACATTTTAATCAAAATCGTTAGAGCCATTTTCAAGAAAATCAAAATTTTCGAAAACATGTCCATGTAAAGGGTAGTTTAGGGTGGGGCTATTTTCTTCAAAATCTTCGTGTCGCATCCTTGAAAGACATTAAACTTAAATACCAACTTTGGTTTTTAACCGACTTTTCGTTTTTGAGTTATGCTGTCCACAGACACAGACACACACACGGACCTTTTTGTAAAAATGCTTTTTTTGGATTCAGGGGGCCTCAAAACATGTATTTCCGGTGAAATCTCCACATCGAATTTTTGGGTGGAATACAATACTTCCCCTACTTACCAGTAGAGAAAGTAAAAATTGTGTTTATTATTTACCTTAGCGCTTGATATTGTACAGTAATTGTATCGTTTATCCGGACTGAGACCAAAGGCAGTCCGGATTATAAAATTGTTAAATAAGCAGACTTGCCGTTTATGGCAATAAAAACTATCTATAATAGCACAATTAAAAACGAGAAGTTGGATGAATACCAAATTCTATATTTTCACTTTCTCTACTAGGTAATACTTGCAGTACGTAGAAGTATTCCACTAAACAATTCGATACCGAGGTTTCAGCGGAAATGCATGTTTTGAGGTCTCCAGAATAAAAGTATATAAAAATGTGCGTGCGTGTGTGAGGACTTTTTCCAAAATTTGTGTGTAATTAGGGGGCTCAAAACATGCATTTCCAGTGAACTCTCGGTAAGGAATACTTGAGTGGAATACAATGCTTCCCCTACCTACTGTAGTAGAGAGAGTAAAATAAACCTGAAGTGTACCTTATCCTTTTTGCTGAATGTGAACAATTTCAGTGTTTGAAATATACACACACACGCGCGCGAATCTTTTTTTTTATATATATATTTTATTTTATTTTATTTTTTTTTTTTTTTTTTTTTTTCAGGGGCCTCAAAACATATATTTCCAGTGAAATTTCGACATCAAAACTTTGGGTCGAATACAATACTTCCCCTATTTTACGTAGCATAGAAAATAATGATTACGTTGTTTTGTTTCATAATATTGTGGTTTAAGTAGATAAGACAAGGTGTGCGGTCCCCGTGCTGGGCGCCGGTTCTTGCTAGCCTAATGTACTACTGACGGCTCACATGTTTACTTCATAGGGCAAATAGAGGTGCAGTTTCAGTTCTCCGGTGCCAGTTTTCCCAATAAGAATGTTGTCCCCGTTAACCCAATCTGTAATATGGTTCAAGGTCGCAATTGGAGATACGAACTCGTCCCGTGGGAGACGATTGTCGCAGCGGATGTTGGTCAAAGTGCGAATGCTGACACACGCAGAGGTTCCTATGGCACCATCACAAACTCTCTTCCTGGAAAGAAAACCCGGATGTATTGGCCGCGTTCTTTCTGAACCACTATAACAGGTGTATTGCCGGATTGTGTTGTAGGCCTTGACGAGAAAGCGTCTGAGGGGTGTTCAGCTCTCCGGAGGGGAAAGAGGGTACAGTGGCACATAATAGCTCACGACGATGTCATAAATAGATCTATCTACATCATCTACTGTGTTTCTCTAACGAGAATGTGTTTGACATAACTTTAACGTTTTCTGAGAAACATTACGGCTAGTTTCAGCGTATCAGCAAGGTTTAGGCCTCTTAGAAAACATGCTCGTGTGCGAGCAATGCTGGGATATTGACGTTATGCTCGTTTTTGATAACCTAGAAATCGATATTTAACTCTGATCATGGAAAAGGTATATTATAGTGGGGTCGCTGTTTAAGTTTCCGCTTTGGCGTCGAGATTTTGGCCTTGCTGTTGCTTGACAAAGTTTTGACATTGTGACTCGCTGTTTTGATGCATATTCACTTTAGGAGCTGGTTGCGTTACTACTTCGGCTCCTTTGGATCTATTGTTGGAATACCTTGAAATATTTACGACACTGCTGCCGAACTTACAGTAGCAAAGGAGGCGGCCGAACTGCATACACGTTGACTAAACAGACTCTAGATAACTTGTATACTATAACCTTTACAGAATATATTTGCCAATTATTACACACACATGAATTGAAAGTGATCAATTTTACATAAAATATACTGCTGTTTCTAGCTGTGTTTAACAAAAGCCTTATTGCAAACAATAGTTCCACGCCCTTTGAGAAAAGTATAAGTATTGCAAAACTCACACAAATACCAAGGAATACCTCCAAAATGCTTCACTCCACAAAAAATGCATTTGAACATAAATTGTGTATTTTAACGAGATCTACATTTTTGTCTAGTAAGATTTGGTCTATCTCTTACGGTTTACCAGTTATGCAAGAGTAATCCAGAGTAAACAGAACTACGTGGGCTATAGCCAGAAAATTCAAAATATGTATTTCGTTTGCCATAAAAATATCTTAAACATGTGACATTTTAATTAAAATCGTTAGCCGTTTTCGATAAAATCAAAATTTTCGAAAAATTGTCCATGTAGAGGGTAGTTTAGGGTGGGGCAATTTTCTTAAAAGATCTTTGTGTCTCATCATTGAAAGATATTAAACTTAAATACATACTTTGGTTTTTAACCGACTTTTGGGTTTTTGAGTTATGCTGTTGGTAGACGCACATGCTCGCGCGCCTTTTTCTAAAAATGCTTTTTATATTCAGGGGGCCTCGAAAAATGTATATTGGTGGTGAAATCTCGACATAGAATTTTTGGCTCGAATACAATGCTTCCCCTACTTACTACACGTAGTAGAGAAAGTAAAAAGGATGTATTTTACGTCCAACACAACATAGTAAGTGTCGACGGGGGTGTTTTGAGACACCCGGTAGATTGGGATACAACTGCGGTAAGTATAGTTCATTCTATATTTAGATGATATGACAACTAAAGTGTTCACAACATTAAAGTGGAACTAGTTCCTATCACGTGATTTACTGGAAGATATTCTGATGTCTGACTAAAGTTAGTTATGCATTGATTTCTACTGGGTGGTAGTGGGGTAGCAACGAATCCTCCTCCATCCGATGAAGGATACGACCGGTACTTAACCAATCAGAGACATCAGAATATCTTCCCCAGGTGGGGCAAATCCCGTGATAGTAACTGGTTGCGCTTTACTGTCCTAAACACCTCAGTTGTGATGTCAGTGTAATTATAAAATGGTCTATACATATTTAGAAATGGAGAACGAGGAAGAGTTTGAAAATACGCGACGAACTCGAAACAATTATCTTGATAGGTAAAGTACGTATATGTATGTTTACTTTGTCTCATATGTTAGCTCCACCAGAGGTTCCAGGAGACAGCTGTTGGTGAGGACGGTTTAAGACTTGCCCCATATATTACGACACAGTTATTGATGGATCTGGATTGTGAAACAATAAATTGTACGAGTTGAGACTGTCATTGGCATACGTCTCCATTACAGAATTAACCCTGTGGTCAGCGATGCAAACAAAATAACAATTGCATTAAGTGCTGTGAGACGAACATTCCAGTCGAATCCAGCTGTCATCGGCTCCAACAGGCAGCTGATTACTACGCACAAAAACAGCGGAATCTGCACACAAACACTCAGCACAAAATTTACGTTCATTGTAATTGTGGCCAGCAGAAATTGTCACACGGTCAGCTGTCTTACTATGCTCGCTAATCAGCGCTTTTGAACAGAAATAGCTTCATAGGACGTGATTCTGTAATTACTGGGAAGCACCGGAATTAGAGGACTCGAATATTATAACTCTCCCAAAATTTAATGGCGGGTGGCTCAATACTAAGACTTGCCACGCCTTGCGGTGTTGTATAGTTAGACAGACTGTGAAATCACGCTGTAAAGACGGTGATGTAAATATAATTTGCACCCAAAAAAATATTTGTACAACCAAAAAGAGAATAGTAACAGTCCGCTATTAGTCGCCATTAAATGTTGTGTCTGCCATAAATATGTAATTTAAGGGGAAAACTTGGTATTTTGAAGTAAAAGATTTCAAACTGAACTTTGAAAAGTCAACAGAAGCAAAAACTATTTGACAAATGTAAATACTTCTCTTCTCCCCCTTCTCCACCTCAAAATCTTTTCTCTTCCTCTCCAGGGTTTGGATTTTTCAGCAGCTGCCTCTTCATTATCTACCCATATATCTTCATCTCTGGATGTCACTTATTAGTACTTTTTACTTTCTCTACTATGCATAGTATAGTAGAGGAAGTGTTTAATGCCACCCAAAAATTCGATATTGAGATTTCACAGGAAATATATGTTTTGAGGCCCCCTGAATAAAAAAAAATAAAAAATAAAAAAAAATTTAAAAATAAAAGGCCCGTGTCTGTGTATATCTGTCAGTCTGTGGATAGCATAACTCTAAAACGAAAAGTCAGTTAAAAACCAAAGTTAGTATTTAAGTTTAATATCTTTTAAAGATGCAACACAAAGATTTTGAAGAAAATTCTTTCACCCTAAACTACTCTTAACATGGAAAAAATTTCTAAAATTTTTATTTTCTCAAAAATGACTAACGATTTTTATTAAAATGTCATATGGTAAAGATATTTTTATGCCAAATGAAATGTATATTTTGAATTTTCTGGCTATACCCCCTGTAGTCCTGTTTACTCTGGACGACTTTTGCATAACTGGTAAACCGCAAGAGATAGACCAAATCTTACTATGAAATGTAGATCTCGTTAAAGCACACAATGTATGTCCATTTAGGAGATATTTCTTGTTATTTATTTTATTCCCCTTGCATCTACAAGGAAATCAGCAGTAAGATAATTTCTGTAAACGTTTATGTTAACTAATATGATGAAGATAGAGGAAAAAGAATTTGTAAGAATATCTAATAGAAGAGTAGAGAAAGTCATGTGAGTACAACACATCAGATTTTTGCCTTTGGAACAATTGCTCATCAGTAATGATGTTCTCGTTTTACAGTTGTGTGGTATTGCTTTGGGTAATTATATTAAATTCATGCACATTGACATTGGATTCCATACAGCCGGAAATGGAACCCAAGACCTCAAAGAATAAATAACCAATAAATTCCCAATGTGTCAAAAGTTAGGTATTCACGTGCTGTTATATTGGTTTTAATGTTCCTATGATGTAGTTAACTTAAATGCATTATTACTCATATCTGTTTGTTGATTACACGAGGAATTATAGCCAATGTATGCATTCTTTACTTGAACAAGATTATACATGCTCCAGTTTAAGTTTGATAGCCCAAGGTTATTACTGCATCTTAAGCTTTAGAAGCGCTCAGTGTTGTAAGTAGTTCCGTACTTGTCAACAATGGTGCTAATAAAGCATTCACAAGTCGTCAGGGAATTGCTACGTTATCAGTAGACTGTGCTGGCATCAGACATTAGGTGAACTATTTTGATACAAGTGCGTGACTAAACCAAGAACCTAACTCCAAACTCCGTAGACACTATTGTTTCTGTCTATAAAGTGGCCGTAAGGAATGTGTTTGACATCAACAACTCCAGTGTTTTGTGAGAAAGATTGTGACTAGTTTCAACACAACAAGGTCCAGGGCTCTTGAGCTAGCAATCCTGGGATTTCTTGCAGCCACAGTCTCGCGAGAGAAACACTATCATCGTGAGCCGTCATGTGTTACTGTCTCCAGACAGCAGAACACTCCTCGGACGTTTTCTCGTTAAAGGCCTAAAGCACATTGTCCACTACTTAGGCACACAGTGAGTGTAAAAAGTGTTCGTATACCTACATTGTTTTGCATTAAATACGTGTTACAAAACGCACGGGTTTCAAGATTTATAATAACATAAACAATGTGAATACGAAATGCTGTCTTTCATAAGTAGACCAATAAAACCGTAATGTGATGAGTAGAAGCTTTAAAAATTGAACAAAATGCACCAAAACATGTTTGAAATAGGCACAAAAGGTGGTAGTTGGAGAAGACGACTGACAACGGCAGAACTAGTCAACATTCACTTGTCTGCCTGCCTGTGGTTGGCAGTGATAAGAAACGGAGAGGGAGTAGTCTTCGGCACACAGAAAACAAACGACAGAAAAGTCGAAATGGGGAACAATCGCAGAAACCAGAGAAGAAAGAAGAAAACTAATAATTAAACTACATAATCGAAGCAAATCGCTGTGACGAGTATGTCAACTTGTTGATAGACCTTCCATTGTGCAGGCAATAATAAATTGATAGGTTTTGTGTTTTAAAAACCGTGCAAAACAGGCCAAGAACTGGAAAACCAAAGTTGCTGACAGAGCAAGATGAAAGATATATCGTACGGAAAATAACAAAGGACAGTGCTGTGAAGTTGACTGCAGATCTGGGAAGACGTGGTATTAATGCTTCAGCCAGTACTTTGGGCAATGTTTATCGAGAAGCAGGATTTCATGGTCGAGCACCTTGGAATAAGTTCTAGGCAAATAAATGAAATCAAATAAAGCGATTAAATTTCGTAAAAGAGCCCCGGAATGAAGCATCAGACTTCTGGAAAAGGGTGATTTTTTTCAGGCGAAAGTAGGTTTAGCATTTTTGGTTCAGATGTATGGTGTAGCGAAAGTAGAATACATCTAGTGCCCACACTAAAACACGAAGGTGGCTCAGGGATGGTCTGGGGGTGCATGAGCGCTTCAGGTGTGAATCACCTGGACTTCGATGGAATGTTAGATCATAAAATATACATGACCATTTTAAAGCACAAACTTCATGCTAGAGCTTAGAAACCAGGCCTTGAGAGCAACTACTTTTCATCAGAACAGCGACCCCAAACATGCAGCTGAAAATATTCACTTAATGCTGATTTACAACACGCCAAAGCAACTTCATACACCACCTCAGTCAGCATATATCAACCCTATAGACCACCTGTGGTCTATTTTGAAGCAGAAAATTAGAAACCACACATTTTTCAGTAAAGAAGGCTTGAAACAGGCTCTTTAGGTAGAATAGGACTTCATTAAACCAAATACAACAATGAAGCTAGCAGAATTAATGCCACGAAGACTGCAGGCAGTTATAAAAGCAAAAGAAAAACCTACAAAATATTGAATGATGGCATTTATTTATAAAAATGTTACTAAATTGTAGGTGTACGATCACTTTTTGTGAGAAATAATAGCATTTGTTTACATTAAGGGGCGATTATTAATTAATTTGCTTGTTTTCTGATATAAAGTATGACCAAATACAACAAATGCATTACTGAACATAATTAAGGTATTTACATATTCATCCCAACATTCCATTGTTATTCCTCCAGGTATTTTAATGTAATTTCGTATGTGTACGATCACTTTTTGCACCCACTGTAGCTAAATGGAGAAAATATTGTATTCGACCCAAAACTATACCGAGATTTCACCGGAAACACACGTTTTGAGGCCCCTTGCATAAAAAACAAAGGTAATTATGAAAAGGTCCGTACGTGGACCAATGAAGGATGCAACCAACGGTGTAAAATTCGTAGCTATCCCAATTCCATCCAGTATGAATAGATTCATGGTAGGGCATTAAATATATTGTTTGCTGATGGTGTAGTTTAAATTTTCGATAGTAAGGATCAATTCCAAAAAGCAATGTGTGAATTAAATGAAATTAGTGAAGTATATAACAGGGATGTCCAACCTTCTCCTTTGAGAACCTTACGTAATGAGCGACTGTATCCCACTCCACTCCTCCAGTTGGAGGGACACTCAGTCAGTATCCAGTGACGGACATAAGTAGGTGATTCCATGGCAGTTTCTAAGTCATACCTTGAATTTTCTGGGAATTTCCTTAAAATACCTCTTCATTATAGATGATTTTTGCATAAATGGTAAATAGTAAGAGACAGACAAAAGTTTACTAAATAAAAAACGTGGATCTGGTTAAAACACGCAATTTTTTAAAATATTTCGTGTCCCTTTTGAGTGAACTATTTCCGAGATATTCTTTCTCATTTGTTTCAATTTGCCAACACTTATACTTTTTTCAAATACGAATGTTATTTCTCAAGGCCGGAGGGATGTGCGCTCGCATGCGATACAGGTTAGCTGGACGCAGAGTATGAATGACGTCAGAAGAACAGCACGGCCATCAAATGTGCAAACTGCCACTAGAAGCAAGAGTCGAAAACAACGTAACGTAGTACTCTACGAACTAGTGAAGCATTGCCTTGCAAGTGTATGCAGACGCAAGGTCAAGGTGTAGTATATCGTGACTGTTTTGTTTCTTCTCGTAGTGAGCTGCAGGCGTGGAGTGATAGTGTTCATATAACGCTTGTAGGTTGTATGCAGTGAGGTGGTTTTCATGGTCAGGCTGTACCAGGGTTGCCAACATTTAAAAGTAAAATTATCGTACCAGCCACTCAAAATTATAGATTTGGATACAAAATTATCGTACATCATAAAGCAAACGCTACAACAATAAAAATGTCAGTATAATACTTATGAAAATATAAGAGTAATGATGTTTAATATACCCACTTACAAGATTGATGACCTCAACAAATATTACAACTTTAGCACTTATGTTTCTCACACTATTCATCTGAAAGTTCAGCTTCCTCAACCGTTGCAGCATTGCACAAATTTGTTGTTGAGATAAACCTTAACATCTTCTCGGTGACTTGCAGATTTTAAGATCTACCACGTTCTTTCATAAGTTGAGACGGCAAAATGAGTTGATTTACCGTATTTAGTGCCAATCTGTTTCTAACTTTGGTTTTTATTAAACCCAGTTTAGGAAAAAAAAACTCTTTCACAAGAAGTGCTTCTGTGGGGCAAGGAAACCACTGATAATGTAAAGGCCGCCAGTTCTTTGAAATCAGTATGTCCACCAAGGTGACATGTTTAATAGCATTCCAGAAACTGTCAGGTTCAGGCATGTTGTTTATCTCACACGGAATATCACGTATTCCGAGTTTTCTACATTGATCGTCAATTTTCTGAACAGTGCCTTCCTTTTTGAGATTATCAGACCTGGGCACAATGGCAACAAGAGGATAAAGGGTAGCAGACTTAGTAGCTATGGGGTGGAGACAGACAATGAGGACAAAAGTGGTGTTATTTGTAATTAGTTTCACTTCGCTGGAGTGACAAACGAGTGAAAATGATATTTCGCCGATATCGAACTATCATACATTCAAATTATCGTACACCCCCATAATTATCGTACGGTTTGACAGCCATCGTACAAACATTCAAATTATCGTATGCCCCCATAATTATCGTACGAGTTGGCAACCCTGGGCTCCTACCTGCAGTTGTTTACATGCGCGAGCGATAACAGTAAAGTCCATGTGCAGTATACTTACGCACACGTCTCCTGTCTTTACTGATTATAAAAAGGAGTGTACGTATTGGAGGAAGTATAAACGGATCCAGAACCAGTTTGACTCGGTAACTAAAGGTTCATAGAGTTTACATTTTAATAAATTTACTGGAAGCAGTCTGAACAGGATATTCTGTAAATAATCAGCTCCCGCAGCTGCTGAAACAAGTACACATAATACATTCTACTTCCTTGTTCCTATACAAACCGGATATGACGTCATTCACAAGACCACATTGGCAGCTGTACGGGGGCCATCCGCCGCTGTTTGCAGCAACTGGTGGCTCCCTCAGCGGTACAGAAGGGCTCTTGCGGCCTAAACAAACAAATAAATATGAGGCTTTAAAACTCTGCTAGATAGACTGTAAACCTGTATTGTATGCATTAAATAACACAAGCTTGTATTAAGGTCCTTCACATATAACTGAAATGCATGACTGCCTGGAGAAATATAATTTGGCTGAAGGCACGGTATTTAGACCAAAAAACTGGAGCATTTTATGAAAATAAAGCCAAGGACATTTTTATAGCCGTGCACATTCCTTTAAGTTGGCTGTTTTCCATGCATGCAGAGGCGGGAGGTTTTGCTGTTGAATGCAATGGGGGGCCTCCAGGAGATGCAACTTGGCCTGGCAAGGCTGTGGTTGAATAGAAATTACTATCATTCCTACTTCGAGGTACACTAGGTTATTCACAGAGCCTGAGTTCAAACCCTAGGGCAAGTATTGTATTCGACCCAAAAATTCGGTTCCGAGATTTTACTGGAAATATGTTTTGAGGCCGCCTGAATAAAAAAAAAAAAAAAATTTTAGAAAAATAGCCATATGTGTGTGTCTCTGAACACCATAACTCAAAAACGAAAAGTCGATTAAAAACCAAAATTGGTATTAAGTTTAATATCTTTCAAATATGCGACACGAAGATTTTGAAGAAAATTCCTCCACCCTAAACTAACCTTTACATGGAAAATTTTTCGAACATTTTGATTTTCTCAAAAATGGCTCCAACGATTTTGAGTAAAATGCTATATGTTTAAGATATTTTTATGACAAATGAAATGTATAACTTAGATTTTCTGTCTATAGCCCATGAAGTCCTGTTTACTCTGGATGACTTTTGCGGAACTGGTAAACCGTAAGAAATAGACCAAATCTTACTATAGGTACTTAAAATGTAGATCTTGCTAAAACATACAATTAATGTCCAAATGAATTTGTTTGTAGAGTGAACCATTTCCGAGATATTCCTTGTTATTTGTGTCAGTTTTGGAAAATAAAACTTTCGTCAAATGCCACATCGTTGTTCATTTTTTTATCTGTTAACCGTGCAGAGAGAACGGGGATCTCAAAGCTTTCAAAGATTTGACTATCGTTCAAGACTTACGGTATTCCCATATTCCCCTTGTACCTACAAGAAAATTAGCAGAAGATAACTTCTGCAAATGTTTATCTCGACTAACATGACGAAGATAGAGGAATAAGAGTTTATATGAATGGTTAGTACAAGAGTAGAGAAAGTCATGTGAGTGCAAAGCATCAGATTTCTTTTGTCTACTCTTGTTAATCTAGATAAACTTTCACTACACTTTTTGCTTCAGGTTAAGCAGGATACAGTAGGCAAAAGCGATAGTCAGATTCTGAAAATGTGCATCTCTGTATGATGGTTTTGAAATTCCATCATTTTGTATGATCACGTGAAAAACTAGAACCGCTATTTCCCACTTAAAAATGTAAGTATTTGAAAATTCAAGTCAATAACAAAGAATATCTCGGAAATAGTTAACGCAACAAAATCTTTTGTCATGTATTGTGTGCTTTAACGTGTACAGTAAGATTTAGTAGATCTCTTACGGTTTGCCAGTTACAAAAGTCATTTAGACATGAAGAGGACTTCAGAGGCCAATTCCAGAATTATTCAAGATATACATTTCATTTGTCACGAAAAGATCTTAAACATGTAGTACTGTAATCAAAATCATTTGAACCATTTTGAGAAAATCAACAATTTTTAATGTAAAGGTTAGTCTGGAGTGGGGAATTTTCTTGAAAATCTTTGTGTCGCATCTTTGAAAGATGCTGAACTTGCAGACACAGGGGGGAGGGGGGTCTGAAAACGGGTAGTTCCAATGAAATCTTGATGTGAAATTTTTGGGCGGAGTGCTACACAATGCTTCCTTTATTTATGTAGGTAAGTAGCAGACGAAGCGGCGCCGTTCGCCTATCATCTAGGAGGCCCTGGTTCGATGTCAGGGACCCGCATGTGGTATTCGTGGTGGACGAAGCGGCGTCTGGACGGGGTTTCTCCGGGTTCACCGGTTTCCCACGATACTCATTCCACCTACTGCTCCATCATCACCTTTCCAATCATCCATTTGATATCATCCTCTTCCTCAATATAATACCTGGTGCCTGGCTGACCGCCCGCTTCCAGGTGTTCACTGTCTGGTCCAGAGGTTCCTGTGCTCCCCGACAGGCGTCTGACACTAGGCACAGGCTTGTAAGTCCTACATAAGGGGAGGATAATCAGATAAAGAAGTAGTAGACAACGTATAACAGTCTAATATAGATCCTATAGTAGGCGGAGAGGGGGAACATACCAGGCCACTTAATGGCCTGGTATGTTCCATAATGAGCCTGAAGAATAAATTTCGTCGAACATATCTTTCCTCTTTTACTTTCCAATCGAATCTTACGAATGTTTTGAGGCTTTGTTTGCTTATGGTTTTGAAAACATTATTATCTCATGGATGGAGAGAGTTTGTAAACGGAAAAGGAACATTAATCACGTCTGTGCAGTAGTTCCTTCCATGTCGTTATACTCGACTGTTTTTCTCGAGTCAGAAATCCATTCACGAAGCTTTCTCCCAAGAGATTTTCAGTTTAAATCACCTCTCGAGCTCTGCTTTTAATGAAGGACGGCATTACTGTGCTCGAGCGATTCCGAAAATGCGTCCTTGACGAGACTAATCCCCAGACCGGGAAGGATGGATAGATATCTCCACAGCAAGATAATATTCCACAAGAGTATATAGGTCATTCCATAAATGTCTTTTGCAAAAGGATGAAAATATCAATGTGGCATGTACAAACGGAAACAATTCGGCTATTACAGTACCTTACACTACCTAGCACGCGTTTTATAATATACAGTTTTTTTTAATCTAATTAGTCTTGTTTTATTGAGGCAACAATCGCCTGAAAATCAGCCGCAAATAAACATTTTTACAGATAAGTCTAAACAACTTCTAAACTTTGCATCTGAAATGCCTACTCGTAAGCTTGGTTTATTTAGTTTTACTACTTCTCACACCGATTTAAGTTCCCTTGAAGTTAGTAAACATTCATTCGCCTTCGGAAACAGTAGCAGAAAAAAAAATCTGTGTGGCACTCACATGACTTTCTCTACTCTTGTACTAACCATTCTTACACACTCTTATTCCTATACCTTCTTCGTGTTATAGTTGAGATAAACATTTGCAGAAATTAACTTATTGCTTACTTCCTTGTAGGTATAAGGGCAATATGGGAATTCAGTAGGCTTTGAGCGATAGTCAAATCTTTAAAAGCTTTGAGATTCCGTTCTCTTTGCATGGCTAACAAAAAAATGAATAACGATGTTCCATTTGACGAAAGTTGAAGTTTTCCAAATCTCACACAAATAACCAGGAATATCCCCAAAATGGTTCACTCCACAAAAAATTTTATTTGGACATAAATTGTGTGTTTTAGCAAGATCTACATCTTTGTATAGTAAGATTTGGTCCATCTCTTATGGTTCATCAATTACGCTAAAGTCATCCAGAGTAAATAGGACTACGTGGGCTATAGCCAGAAAATTCAAAATATGCACTTCATTTGTCATAAAATTATCTTAAACATATGGCATTTTAATCAAAATCGTTAGAGCTATTTTCGAGAAAATCAAAGATTTCAAAAAATTGTTTATGTAAAGGGTAGTTTAGGGTGGAGGAATTTTCTTCAAAATGTTCGTGTCGCATCCTTGAAAGACATTAAACTTAAATACCAACTTTCGATTTTAACCGACTTTTCGTTTTCTTAATTGTGCTGTTCAGACACACACACACACACACACACACACACACACACACACACACACACACACACACACACACACACACACACACACACACACACACAAGCAGAGGCCTTTTTCTAAAAAAGACTTTTTTGTATTCAGGGACCTCAAAGCATATTTCCGGTGAAATCTCGACATCGAATTTTTGGGCAGAATACAATACATCCTCTATTGAGTGAAGTGCGTAGTACAGAGGGTAAAATGAACTGCAGTGTCATGGCAGAGCAAGAGAGGTAATGCCTCGACTTAGACAAGGGAAAATAATTTGAGCATGATTTAGCTGGCATGATTTTGAAGGACTACAAGGCGGTTCTTGCAACTGTCAGGGACATGCAGACCTAACACGCATTGCCCTTATCTCGGCCTGCACTAGGTTTACGACTGTCTTACGATGGTTCGTTTATTGTGGTTTTATTTCGTGGAAGAAACTAACAAGGTCGTAGCACGTTGTTCCACCTGGAAACGGTTGCGACATCCAACAGAACAACACAGCTATACTTACAAACCTTAGTTCTGAGGAGGCTAACAGCGAAACCGCTTTTCTACGACTTATATCCCCAAGGGTAGATATATGTTTCTAATAATAGAACAGTTTATTATTTTCAGATATTTGTTTATTTTATTTATTTTATTTATTTATTTGTGTATTTATTTTTTATTTATTATTTATTTATTCATTTATTTATTTATTCATTCATACATTCACTCACTCACTTCCTTATTTATTTATTTATTTATTTATTTATTTATTTATTTATTTATTTATTTATTTATTTATTTATTTATTTATTTATTTATTTATTTATTTATTTATTTATTTATTTATTTATTTATTTATTTATTTATTTATTTATTTATTTATTTATTTATTTATTTATTTATTTATTTATTTATTTATTTATTTATTTATTTATTTATTTATTTATTTATTTATTTATTTATTTATTTATTTATTTATTCATACATTCACTCACTCACTTCCTTATTTATTTATTTATTTATTTATTTATTTATTTATTTATTTATTTATTTATTTATTTATTTATTTATTTATTTATTTATTTATTTATTTATTTATTTATTTATTTATTTATTTATTTATTTATTTATTTATTTATTTATTTATTTATTTATTTATTTATTTATTTTTTTATTTATTTGCTGTATCCACTGTTGCTTATTACTTTCTCTACTACATATTTAAATAAATTCGGTACCGAGACTTCAAATGAAGCACATTTTGAGGTGTGTTTGTGTGCGCGTGCGCATGCGCATGTCTGAATACCATAACTCAAAAACGTTAAGTCGGTTAAGTACTAAACTTGGTATTTAAATTCAACATCTTCCAAGGGTGCGACACGAAGATTTTCAAGAAAATCCCCCATCCCAAGCTACCCTTTACATGGAAACATTTTCCGAAATTTTGATTTTCCCAAAAATGCCTTCAACGGTTTTGATTAAATTATCATATGTGTAAGATATTCTTAACAAATGAAGCGCATATCTTGAGTAACTTTCTGGGAGTAGGCTCTGAAGTTCTCTTCATTGTGAATGACTTGCAGAACTGGTAAACCATAAGAGAGAGAGAGACTTAATCTTACTGCACAGAAAATGTAGATCTCGTTGTTGTTTGTTTGTAGTGTTTAACGCCCGCTTTTACTACTACGGCACCGCAGGCGGTGACACTGATGATACATGGAATGAAGATGGAGCACCGGTGGAATGAGATGGCGGGGGAAACCGGAGTACCCGGAGAAAACCCGCCCTGACGCCGCTTCGTCCACCACGAATACCACATGCGGGTCCCTGGGATCGAACCCGGGCCGCCTAGGTGGTAGGCGAGCGCGCTAACCGCTCGGCCACGGCGCCGCCACATAGATCTCGTTAAAACTCATAATCTGTTAAATAATGTTTTTTTTTTTTTTTTTTTTTTTTTTTTTTTTGGGGGGGGGGATAAGCATTTTCAAGATATTTCTTGTTATTGGTTTTAATTTTCAAATACTTATACGTCTCTCAAATAGGATGTGGTGTTTTTTTTTTTTTTTTTTTCCCTGGGCTATTAAAGAGAGCGGAATCTAACTCATCAAAAAGCGGCCAGCCCTTAAAACATTTGACTGTCGCTTAAGGCTACTGCTCCTATTCCTACTGGACATAAATCTGTGTGCGTGTGTCAATTGTGTGACACAAGGCAAAAATTGCTCTCTAGCCTAGAATTCGAAATTCTACCTCGTTTAACACAATTAATTATATGTAATGCCTACGAAAGCTTGCAAGAGTATTTATATCTTTGTCAACGATAATTGTAGCAGCTCGAACAATGCCAATATAACAATAATTACTCACGATTTCTCGGCCTCACAAAATAACAAAAGAACAGCGGGTTCGTGTATTGTTCGTTGTTATCCCTGACCGATGAGGAAGAAATAACACGGTTAAATTTGGTCTTTCGTTAGCTTTGAATTTCTTGTGTTTTCTTAGTACTTTTGTGTATATTTATTGCTGAGAATAACAAAAGTTGCATTGCCGTTCCTTAAACTGCTGTTATTTCTTCCTGGACGCGATAACATAGAAGTCACTCAGCTGTATTAAGGAGAATATCATCACTACAAACTTACATTCTACAGTCGTTTCGCTTTGTATTTTCTCCGCATTTCCTGAGCAGTTTTGTTTAAAAAAACAAGTCATCTTTCATGGTAGCATTTGTGCAATAATTCTCCGACAGTCACAGCGGGCTAAGCTGTTTGTTACTGTGAGTGTATTTATGTATGTGTGTGTGTGTATATGTATATATATATGGGAAACAGCAAATATCGAAGATTGTGAGCTTATTAGAGTAGTTCGTAAGGATGGGTAGAAATTCACAAACACTGTAGAGGTCATTTTCAAGTACAGTGGAAGTCGGATAATTCGAACGTTTACAGTTCGAAATCGTCGTTAATAATATAACTTCGACAGCGTATTTCTGCAAAAAGGTCATCGCTCCGGGGATGTTTGTTTTGTTGGAATGCAGTTTTGGGGGTGGAATAGCTTCCCTGGCTGCCGGCCTTGAGCTGCTATACGTGCTCCCACATCCCGTTGTTTAAAACATGTGCGCCTTTAGCTGTCGTTTGAGCTTGCTTTTTCAGTGTATTGCAAGTCAATGTCACTGTATCCTAAGAAACCCCGTGTCCAGTGCAAGACTTTTAACTTTTGTCGTCATTCGAACAGTTGAAAAGGGTTTGAAGAAAAACTTTGAAATCGTGAAAGAATACGGATCCCACCGAGCACTTTGTCAACGTATCTGAAGGACAAGAGGAATTTCTAAACAGTGTCTCGAGTGAAAATGGAAAGAATTGAAAAAGAGTGAGACAACTGGAAAATCCTGATGCGGACGAGTGCCTATTAGGAATGCATATATTATGTATATATCCGTATTACTAAACTGTCAACTTTAGACGTAATTTTTGTAATTCGAATTTGTGGATATTTCGAATTTGTTTTTCTGTCCCTTCAGTTGCAAATTATACAAGTTCCACTGTATTCCTAATTGGATCACCGAGTTCAAACGCGGCTGTGAAAGCTTAGATCACTACCCAAGTCAAGTCCGAAATCCGCCACAACAGAATGAACGTGTCCATAATTATTGCTGAAGCTCTGGAAATACCAGGGGAACGTTTGTTTTTCATTTTGGGAGGAAAGTTGGACCTGAAAAAGTTAATGTGACTGCTGCGTTTGGATCGAAAGCTAATCAGAGCACAAATCTATGAGCAGAATTTGGCTTGTCGACTTTGTGTTGATTTTGTAACAACTTATGAAAACTACACACCTGAAACAAAACATCAGTTTAAGCATCACGATTGGTCAAAGGTGGCTCTCGGTGTGCGATGTGACCACCTGAGTTACATAAACACAACCATAACTCTAACCAAAGAAGGCAGTTGTTTGAGATCTACCAGGATGACTATGGCGTCACTTTTTCGGGGTGCCAATGGTACACTGACAGTGGATGAACCTCCCCATGGAAAGTCTATCACCAGAGCGTATTATGTTAACATTCTGGGCCAATTGAAGGAGATCAGGTTTGACCGAAAACAAAGTCAACTTTCTCGTGTGTTGCAAAGATGAATAACAACGAATTGGGGTGTGATTTCTGTCACATCCACTTGATTTCCCTAACTTAGCTTCATTAGACTGTTGTGAGAAAGAAACTTCCTTGGCAGAAAGAAATTTTCTTTCAATGAAGAACTAAATCTACAGTTGAAGTGTATTTTTGCAGAGCTGGAAGAATCTGACTTCCATAACGGAATAAATACCTTCGAGTACCTATCGCTAGAGCAAGTGCATTGATATCACTGGAGAATGTTGACAAATCTGTGGAATAAGAGCTTTGCAAATGAGTCATGTGCCAGGCGTAGAGTCGAGATAACAAAGGTTCGATACCTGGGTGGAAGGATGCTAAGCAGGACTGTTCATCAGATGGAATGCATTCGGTGAACGGCTCCTCAGGTACGTAACCCGCATTACGATGCTTCACTGTTTAGCGGGTGTAAGATGGTCGGGCGAGAAGCGTTGTCCGGGTTCGGGAGGGAGAGCGAATCACAAAGAATGTCTGGCACGTGGTTTAGCAACTCAATACTAACGGAATCGTTCCATGTCTGCAACTTTCAAGGACACGATCAGAACCGTGAACTTCATCTTCAAGGTCGTTCATCTCGACCTGCGACGTTCCCACGTTTAGGCCAAGAGGCTTCACCGGGAATACCTACCCATCGGTTAGTGGAGGATCGTCCATACTTAATGGAAAAATACACTTCTTAACAATCCACATTTCAGTTTCATTCATTTGAAATTACTTACACCACCGCCGCCGCCGCCACCTTCTTCTTCTTCTTCTTCTTCTTCTTCTTCTTCTTCTTCTTCTTCTTCTTCTTCTTCTTCTTCTTCTTCTTCTTCTTCTTCTCCTTCTCCTTCTCCTCCTTCTCCTTCTCCTTCTCCTCTTCTTCTTCTTCGAACAGCATAATTCAAAAACGAAAACTTGTTTTAATGTCAAACTTGGTATTCGAGTTCAACATCTTCCAAGAATGCGGCAGAAAATTTTCAAAAAAAAAAAAAAATCTCCAGCCCAAACTACCCTTTACATGGAAAATGTTTCGAAAATTATTTTCTCAACAATAGCTGTAACGATTTTGATTAAATTACCAGATATTTTCACGACAAATTAAATTTATATTTTGAATTTTCTGAAAATAGCCTCTGAAGTCTGTGAATAACTATTGTGTAAGTGATTCAATAAGTGTAAAGGGAGGAACAACTTTTTACGAGCTGAACATAATTATTGTGAAGCGTTATTCACATATATTAACGCCTGAAACAAGTGCACTAGTAAATAATCGTGGGATTCTGTGCATTAAGAATGCAGTAACATTTTGAGTGTTGCCCCTTCTATCCATGTACAAATTATACCTACAACAGTGAATAAGCACTGTAAAACCTGCCCATAACGGATCGCTATCGTTCCGGCATTTTCCCTCATTCTTTCGTTGTATATAAGGGGTGTATTTAAATAAAACTGAACATAAAGAATCTGATGTATCACACTCACATGGTATGGCACGAAGAAAGTACAAGTATTGGAAAATTCAAACTAAAAACAAAGAATGTCTCGGAAATTATCTCCACACAAAAAAAATGCACTTAACATAAATATATGTGCTTTAACGGGATGTACTAACATTTTGTATATCGCTTATGGTTTGACTCAATGACAACTTGCGGAGGGGGACTTAGCACCTCGGCCGAAATGTGATAGTTTGTGCCTATGCCCATGACGGGGCACCCTCCGGGAGGATGGATGAGGTGAATGGATCCTAACGGCGGCCCGAACGTTGCCACGACAGAGCAGAGAACAGGGTCCCTACATTTTCCCAGTTAGAAGCACCCCGGGAGGCTGGTTTAGCTCCCCTCTCCCCTCGGGCTTGTACCATCTCACGGGGGGCCCGGAAACCAGAGATTTCCAGAGCGCAGTTGTTCCCCCTGCCGTGCAGCTGCCGCGACGCTCGCCGACGCTTCCAACCCTGAAAGAAGCCTAACGGGATGAAGGGTAAAATGAAACGATTTGAAGGGACAGGAAATTCGGAGGATATGGAAATCCTTCCCAGCATCCGCCTGGCGGCCCGGGGAAACCTCCGAAAAAACCCATGGGTCAGGAAGTCGGCTACGGGGATCGAACCCGCAACCTCCCGAACGTTACCGCCTGAGCCAACCCACTCGGTTCTCTGTATGTGTATGTGTGTGCTAGCAAGGCAGAGACTCAGAAAGGATAGATTTCATAAGAACGAACCAGTTTCTTGGGTACATTTAGACAGAAACTTAAACTCAGTTCAACAAAATTAAGGCAAGGGGATGAACCACTTGACATTTGATGAAAATATGAAGAATACACTTGCACATACACCCATTTTGCATCAATTAGCTGTCTCCCTGGATTTAATTGCCCTCGATTGATTCGCCAACAATATATCATTAATTTAACCTTCAGCAATGAGGTTATAAAAGTAGGAAACGAGAGCAAACTCGTGGATCATTACCCAATTCTTCAATTTTCTGCTCACTAATAAGTAACAATACAAGTTGCGAAACACACCAACTGTGAAGCTGTGTTCCAGGATTGCGGAGAAAAAATGCAAAATTGAATAGCGGGTAATACACATTAAACAAGCTATGGCCTCTACTGCCCATTTTCTAGTCTGTATTTCCCCAGCAAACTGCACTTTTCTGTTAAGGTTTGTGGAAAGGTAATAAGAAGAAACTTAATCTCGCCAACCTACACTGGGCGAGGTGTAACTTGGTACTTGCCTATTAGGAAAAAGAAAGAAATACTCACCATCTCTTTCTAAGCCGTCCCTCTTTTATAGCGAACCTATTTGCCCTCACACCAAAGCAGGTAATTAGGGAGTACAATAGGGCTTTAAAAGGGTCTGACCATTTCAAGGAAAGAAACTCAAGAATTTTCCACAGCCCCTCTAGACAAGGATAGCAGAAGCAGTGCCAAGTTAAAACTCGTCCACTAAAGCGGATTACACGCCCTCCACTACTGTCTGTTTACCAGCTCATGGTCCTAGGAGAATGTAGGGGAGAAGAGAGACATTCCACGTAGTGTAACCTCAGTTTTGTAAACTTCCACGCAAACGTTCTTCTGCTAGTTACGTTGCCAACTTACTATAATTCGCACTGTGTTTACTCGCTGCTAATTTTTCTTAATTTCAGTTGTAAAATCGTACGAGTCACTAGTTTTATGTCAGAATTGATGAGAAAAGTAGTGAAGTAGATAAACCTCCACCCAGGAATGCCGTAAAATCTATTATGATATTGTGGGTTCAGAGTGACAGTTCTATGCGTAAAACAGATCTTTATAGGACGATTGAAACAAACCTAAAGAGTTTGTTGGTGTTATTGGGCCACACTGTCATTTGTTTGACCCCATACATCTGTGGTCTCATTGCCATAGAACTAGCTTAAGATGAACACCTAAAGAAATGTCACAGGTGAGTTATTCTTGCAGGAATTTTACGATATTACTCTCGGGAATATATCACTTGAGACCAAAACAGACTGGCAGGGTTTTTGGAACATATAGAAAAGGTAGAACGTGACCAGTGGGAGAAAGACGGAGTAGTTGAAAACATGGTTTAGGTGTTATAAGTTAAACATACTCCATGAACTAAAAATAACATTTAAGCTCCGCTATTTTGAGCAACTTCTTTGCTTTAATCTAGCGCGAATACACATTCCAAGGTTGGCACTACTATCGTAAGCACGACTAACACACTCCATTTCCAATAATGTCCCTACTTATGTTGCTAAATTCAAAGGTTCTCATTCGCCTATGAAATCCAATTCCCCTACACGTTATTTCCCCCCCCCCCTCCACTGACCAAGGCAAGCAGAACCAGACCTGCTAATCAGAGGCGGATGACGCGAAGAAGCGTCAATGGGAGGACGAATATTTTTGTTTTCAAAATGAAGACGATAAAGTTAAGTGTTTGATTTGTAAGACTGGTAGTTGCAGATTTATACAATTTCCCTTGCTTACGTTCCGTGTTCACCATAAACGTTATTCTCCTGGAAAAATACAACGAACTTTTGAAGCAGTTCTCATCACAATTTCAAGACCTAAAATGTTTGAAACCAAAATCCAATTATTTTGCACTTTTGAAGTTTCCAAGTAGTGGGGCTTCACACGAGCTACAAAATATGAAACTACTTGCATTGCAGAGTTCCACGACCGTAAAATGTTTTGAGAAAGACTGGGAATTGTTTAGGTCTCTGTCCTGCAGTGAGTATCCGGGATTACCTTTGTTTGCATATCATTTAATGGCAGTTTTTTGACTCACTTATATCTGCAAACAAACATTTTCAAAACTTAACTACATTAAAAGTGAGTATCGCAGCAAGATAAGTGACAATCACCTTGCTTATCTTTTGATACTGTGCACTTCATATTTTGCATCAAATGTTGAAGACCTTCCGACACGTAAATCGTGCCAAAAAAGCAATCCTCAGAAATATCGTGGGTTAAACAGGAGTAGAATATGAAGGTGTACGCTTTTGATTTCAGAACTCCACTGAAATTCATTAACCACGGATAAATGTCCCAAAGGGTGGAAGGAGGTGATTTCAACCTCCCCTAACTTGCCAGCGGTTGAGCACACTAATATAAATTGTGTGGTTTAAAGAGATCTACATTTTTGTATAGTAGATCCGTCTATTTCCTACGGTTTATCAGTTATTCAAAAGTTATCCAGAATAAAGAGAACTTCAAACACTATTCTTAGAAAATTCAAGATATGCATTTCATTTGTCATGGAAATTTCCCAAACATATGGCATTGTAATCAAAATCGTTAGGCATTTTTGAGAAAATCAAGTTTGTCAATTTTCGTTTGTGCCTTCAAAACGTAAATTTCTGGGTGTTTAATTATCTTGTTCAACTATACTTGTTCATATGAACTAAAATGCAATACTTAATGTTACAGCCGTCGAACAGCGATGTGATGTATGAGATTGTGTACAGAGGATTTAAACAGGTTGGCCTTTATGTAATTGCTTTGAATGACGCGACATGTACACAAATAAGGCTTTATGGTTCAGCGTCGTTACGCCCAACCACCAACAATTACTGCCTATGTACCTACAGAAATGGAACCTCTGCTCTTCCCTTTGATTTGGGTGCCAGGTTCCCAAAGAGAAGTGGGCAGTCAATACATTTCGGCCGGAAGTACGTCACTCAGGTATTTGACGTCACGCCCCTCATTCAGAAACGATGTCTGGCGCCGAACCAAAAGCTCGCCCGAGTTGGGACGGAAGCTAGGAGAAGATCGATCTGCAGGCTGGCAAGAGCCGAAATGTTGTCCATTGTAAGCGTTAACACTGTGTCAGATTCTTCCTAGAACTCGCAATTGAACCCATTCTCGAGCCGCAGCCTTAGAGGCAAGGATGATATTTTTACTCCGAGCTGATCAAACATCAGTGTGCGATTTGGCGTAACCACTCGGGGGCAAACACCTTATCGGCAGTTCCCAAGAATTCATTATGGCCAATATTACACTTTCACCAAAAAGCAGTACTGCCAACCTACATAATAAAAACATTATTTCTAACCTCAAATATCACAGGGTTAAAGTAACATACTTTCTAACGATAATATTGCTTGAATATCGTTACCACACAACACATGAACCTACTCACCTTGGACAAATCTTGTTCTGCAATAACACTTTTGGATAAAATCACTTCCGGACGCTGAATTTGGTTGTTTTTGAGCCCTATTTTGGCCCATATTTTGTTCAAACACTTGAAAAATTAAGCAGAAAAGGGGCATTTAAATGTAGGTAGCGCTCATGGAATTTAAAGCTTGCCCTAGACCTTTAAAAATGGCCGAATCTAAAAAGTTTCACTGTCAACCGATGACAGGTTTGGGCAACATTTATATGCATAAAGTTAAAGATCGTCAATTTAATAATTTTTCGCTCATTTTTTTCAATCCCTGGGTTCGTTAAAAGCACAGAAATTCTTATTTACAAAATCAGACTGTGGTATGTAATGTTAGAAATAAGATGTCGGATTGTAACGAATTAAAGCAACAACGAGAGGAAGAAAATGACGATTCAGTTTGAAATACTTTAATACACAGTGCTTTTTCCAAAATTAGTAAGCAAACATGTTAATATTAAACTACTTGTAGGGCATTAATACATTTTGTCTGTAGGTTCACAAATGTAAATTAAATTTTAAGTTATTTATGTACCTAGTTTACGTGCAGAGAGGGTAAATAGCCATCCCTGGTTGGATGGGTCATTTAAAACCAAAGGGTGGAACGGTTCGATAGACAGGGAGGGAGGATTTCCCCCCCCCCCTGCAAATCGCACACTGGACAACATGCACGCGTTTATAATACTACTTATTCGAAGCCCCCTACCACCTAACGTTTTTTATTATGTTCCGTATCCTTAAAGAGTTATGTATGTCGTTTTTGCACTCAATTGGATGCATACATATAGGTCGTTTTATGAATATACGAGTAGTAAACACTCGCTCTGCTCGCATGACCTGTGGGCTGCAATATATGAAGCCATATTTTTTCTTAAAACTGCTTATATACCTGCACCTAACCTAATCTAACCTCTGATCTTATTTGTTTAATGAATATATTAGTAAAAAACGGTGGCGTACAATATGTAACACAACAATTTTCGTAAGATGGCTGAATGTTTTCCTCCTATAGCAAAATTTAATGGACAAACTACACGTTTTACATCATTCCTTTATTAAAATGCCACATAAATGGGGTAACATGCACAACACCGCACTTCGGTATGTTTAAGGACAGTTGGCTCAAAAAAAATCGATTTTTGCTTTCTCTACTGGTAAGTAGAGGAAGTATTGTATTCCACCCAAAAATTCGCAGTCGAGATTTCACCGAAAATATGTTTTCAGGTCCCTGAATCCAAAAAAAGCACTTTTTGAAAAAGGTCCGTGTGTGTCTGTATGTCTGTCGGTCTGGGTGGCCCTCAGTTGTTTAAACGCTGGCCTACTGATCGCAAGGTCGCGGGTTCAAATCCGGCCCAGATAGATGGTTTTTAAGTGTGCTTAAAAACGACAGCTCCATGTCAGTAGATTTACTGGCATGTAAAAGAACTCCTGCGGGACAAAATTCTGGCACACCGGTGACGCTGGTGTGATCCTGGCAATTGACAGCGTCGTTAAACAGCAAAATAATTGTTTAAAATTGTCAGCCTATGGACAGCATAACTCAAAAACGAAAAATCGGTTAAAAACCAAAGTTGGTATTTAAGTTTAATATTTTTTAAGGGTGCGACACAACGATTTTGAAGAACAATTCCTCCACCCTAAACTGCCCTTTACATGGACAACTTTTCGAAAACTGATTTTCTGCAAAATGGCTCTAACTATTTTGATTAAAATGATTAAATGAATATACATCCGCGTTGAAATTATCAATAGACAAAGTTTCTGTGTAAGTGTATGTAGCGCAATCTCAAAAAGCCTTCTTTTTGATGGACATAGGCTATAGGAAACCTAATTCAGTTCCTATTAATGAGTGAACGTGTAAAACAGAATGCAGAAGGCCTGGGAGTTATTTACAGTATGATTATGTTATGCCAGATGATTACTAAGATTATTTTGATTCTTTAAGTTGTTACTACACACCGGATACGCGAAAAAACAGAAGTCTGTTATATTTTATACGAAACGGTGGACATAGGTGACCATGACGTAACAGCTAAACCTTGGAGGAATGCTATGTGATTTATTCTTCCTTGCACTAAGCAAACACTAGACGAAGCAAAACAAACGACCATCGGATCCCCTAAGGCGGGACCCTACAGAGTTCTAAAGCTTTTGCAATGTTTGTTCAATTTGGTAGGTTGATTATTCTGGCTAAGATTAAGGTAACTACAAAATTTGGAATAATTTGGTTTATAAGTTTCCATTTTATAGAATATTTTATACAAAGTTAATAACATACTTCAAAATGTTCCATGCGTATGATTTTTTTTTTTTGAGTATATATGAAAGAGTTAGATTGGAGATAGGACAGAAGAAAACAATGCTTGATATAATACGAGAGACAAAATGGTTCGGGCACCTAAAATGGATGGTAGAAGAGAGAAAAACGAAACAGGTCTTTCAAATGTGTGTGGAAGGAAGACAAGGTAAAGGGAGACCAAGAGGGACATGGGAGGAGAGAATGGACAGAAATGAGGAAGAACAATTCCAGAACTGAAAAGCATTAGTGAGGATAGAACAGAAAGGAGAAAATGGATAAAACGACGCTAGCCCGAAGCTAGATAAAAGAGAGCAGGGAGTAGGAGGAGGAGGAGGAGGAGGAGAAGGAGGAGCAGAAGAAGGAGAAGATAAAATATGTATATACCTCAGCTTAAAGTTTTAGAATATTATAATTTTTTAAGGTTCTGATATACACATTTTTTAATAATTTTCAAAATATGTCAGAATGCATTCCAACTATTAAAGATATGACATTTTGCTAAATGTGTACAAATTTTGAAGCTAACTGAAATAAAATTGATGGACTAGGAGCATTTTGAATATTCAAAAATGTAGTATTGAGAAAAAGTTAGTTTTACAAAAGAATACATGGATTCAAGCTGAATGCCTATTTCAAAACTTCACAACATTATACATATCTCCTTCTTGACATTTTTTTTCTCTTGCCTGCAGCAATTTTTGGAAGATTCTTCTTTCTTGCAATTCTTTAGTCGTTCTCCTTTGTTACCACACTTTTTAGGTTTCTTTTATTATGCTGATCACTTATACTGTGGGTGCTCTCATAATTTTTTCTAGCCGAAATTTACATCTTTATTTTCTGGCAGGCAAGTGCACTCATTTATTTCACCCTCAGAATCGACAGCTGCTGCTACTTTCTACTTTTGCTTTGGAAACAAATATTTATTTACGACATTTGTGCCAAATAAGAGGGTGCAAATTCTCATTTGGGTTGTGTGTCTGGCCCCTTACACACTTTTCTGGAGTTCACCATTTGCTAATCATTTGATAATCTCCAATACAGGGGCATAAACTTCAACTATGTGTAATAACTTAGTGATTGTATTATTTCACAAGTTCGCTAAAAGAATGTAAAATTTATAGGCAAAATATCTATTCATTGAACACTTAATTTACACCACGTGCAACAGGGTAAACAAAGCAAGATGGTTTTGTTAATGTATACTCAAAATATATGCTGCAGAATTACACAAACTGACTTAATTCAAAATCAAAAACAAATAATGTGCCTATAAAATTAAAAGTATTTTTATTGCTAAATATTGTGTGGAAGAAAGCAAAATAAAGCGATATGCAAATGTTACATTTGAAATTACGAAACTTGTTTTCATTTAAATGGTTCCTGCTGGCACTTATGATAGCAGCAACGAGATGGCAGCACACGCAAGGAGTGATAGTTTCCATTCGACATTTGAAAATAAAAGAGCCGAAGACAGCAAATATTGTCATAATTTTTGCTTCAAAGGAAGGCTTGTCCTATTAAGGGACACGCCTTTTATGTCTCCTAGTGCTTTTAAAAAGTCACACAACTGAAATAAGTATATGTCCATGTGCCTCACATAATGGGACAGCTTATAATGCAAAAATCTCAATTTTTGTCTTTGGACTATTTTGGTCTAAAATCTCAGTAGCTCTCCCCTTAAAACGGTACATTTCTTTCTTTAATCTTTTCACTGCTAACATATGTTTAGGTAGGCTCACTTCTCTTTCCATAAATATTTGACATCTTAAAATCACCGAGAAGTCATGCAAAACTATTGTAAATTAAATAAAAACTTACCAGAAATAATTTATATTGTTGTAGATATTCTAAATTTTCCAGTTTGTCACTTTTAAAATATTAGTACATCAGTATATGCAACACGCATAACACAGGTTTCCATAAAAGACCACCAATGGCACTAGGTTTTGCTGTCCTTGCTATAAGGCACATTTTTCCACTTGAACTAAATATTAATGTATATATATTTTAAGTGTAGGGTATTGTTTCAAACCTAGGGTTCTCCGAATAATAAAATAAAAAATGTATTACTTCAGGCCCTATATTTTTGCATGTTCTTCACAATTCACCTTAGAAATGTTGGAGTGTGTGCTACTTTTTAAAACAGGAAGGTGCATAAAAGGCAGTGCCATATTTGGCGATATGCGCCACTAAGTGAATAGGGAAAAATAGGGAAAAATTCAAACACACTGCAGTCATCCGTATGTCCACAGAAACTCCTGACTTGTCCCTGTTAAAATTAAGGGTTGAGATTGCGTGTCAGGGTTAACACTCAGCATCGCCTAGTAGTAACAGCACGTTGGTAATTGACAATAATTCACACTCAGGATATGGTAGTTATAGTTAGTTATATGCTTCAAATAAAGTAGTAAGACCACAACACTTCAGCCACATAACCTGCATTCCACACGAGGCCCGTGGGGTTCCCAACTTTGGCACTCTCTAAGCCGCAAAGGGTAGCCGGGATATTGAGGGCCCTAAACTTCAAAGCGTAGCCGTCGGATGTTCTTTTATAAGCAGAGGAGTCTATAGCAGTTACGGCCTGGAAAGATCAGTGTAGTTGAAACCCAACGATAGTCAAAGTAGCGGATTTCACTCGATCGTTCATTTAGCGACCTTTTGCTACTTACTTTGGCAACCATTCACTTCCTTCCCTCTCAAAAGGCTGCTAGTTTCTCTATATACATGAGTTTACTTAAAAGTGAGGGTGGGTGAACCCATCGACATGACATCCTTAAACCAATACTCATTAACTTAGGATAATTTTGCACCTACCCAGGATTCGCTAACATATTTCTCACGAAACAGTGTCTGACCCGCATACGCTATATTTACCAAATTATTGAACTTGATGGTGTAAACTATCCGCTGATTCATTGGAGCTATGTAGAGTATGTGCGTGCTAACTTGCATGGGTGTATTATAATGCTGTCTCTTGCTCACTTTCATCGTAATCAGATTCATTATTATTACCGGGAGCGTAAATTTCACTGTCGCTATTTCCGCACTACGATTAATCCGACGGAAAACTAAAAGCCTTGTAATAAGTCATCATTGCAAACGAACCACCATGCACCTCACGACGAAAAAATGCTTACTACTTATGGAAAATTCTGAACATATCACTCGAAACATGTGACAAGCAGCGTGTAAAACAGCATGACGGAAATCGGTTCACCAACTTGACAAATTTTCCTTCAGATGGCACAATCATGCAGGGGGATGCTTCACAAGTAGTATTTCTTATTCACAATAGATGCACCAATATGCCCGCGCAGTTCAAGTGCACTTTACCGTTCAATTCTAAGCAGGATAACTCGGCCGTACACGGCTGCAATGTATTTCCACAATTGAGTTATCTCGACCGTAGCAGTGAGAATGACATTAATCAAATACTGCAGATGTGTTTTAACGAAGTAATCAAACCTCTGAGTAACCTTCATTCTAACTTTACACATGTATGTACTGAAGCTTCTGGATAAGATAACCAGAATAATCCTTATGTAAATGTTTATGTTGTAATCAACTTCATTACCGATGTATATCTACTAAATATACCTACAAAGGGAGAAAATTGTGCCAGCGTTAACTAAGTTACTGAACAGATGTATTTTATTATTAACAACTGGCAGGATTATTTTTCTTGAGGGTTATAGATTATGATCCGAGTCCAAAATGTTTGTTGCTGGCTTGATGCATGGGGGAGGGGGAGGTGGAAGAACCTTCACATTTGCCCCTTTCGTCCCAATTTCACTGAATATTGATATCAGGGGATTACTGTTAAACACCATGTAGAAATGCTGCAGCTTGTACAGTATTAAATAACTGCGGTTATTTACAAAAACTCCTAGTTCAAAACTTCAAGATAACATCTGATGTGTGTATATAAACATTATTAAAGCAAGATCGGAGAACTTCATGACCAGTTGCCGTTCGGGGACGTTTCGACCACAGCATCCTAGTCCGGAAGACATATTTAACTTAATTATTCGAGCATTTGGATGACTCTTTCATTGCTGAAAGATATCTACAGGATACACATCTTCAGAAATTATAATATTGTCGGAGGGACGTTAAGGAGTTCAGAAATACATCTGCCGATATTTCACCCCCTTTCCTGAATATCAGGAGATTTTTTACTTATTATTACGAACATTACCTACAAGACATTGCGATATTACTGTTACTATATTGAAATTATTTAACTCGGAATGGTTGTTTCAAACAGCAGTGTTTTGCAAGCTTACGAAACATTTTGAACATGGGCACTTCCTTACTGGATTAAACAACTTCCTACGGCGAAATTCCGCAGAGAATTTACTGACTGATTTAAACTAGTAATACTCATTGTAAACTTGGCAGTATTTCAACCTAGTGCAATGTTGCTCGTTTTGAATTTTTGGGAACTGCCATTAAATGGTTTCCCCCATACCGACCGGCTTGTCAGTGACTCTTGGCTATGTTTTGCAGTCGTTTGTTTGAGTGTAGATAACTTGAAGGCAACTGATTAAGAATTCCTATGCCTAATAATGAATAATAAATAAAGTGCTTCTGAAATGCAGAATACGAAACGGTTTACGGTGGGAAGCAAAATTCAGCAAGCTCTCTGTAACTTAATTGTTGTTTTGGCAATGTTCTGCTGCAGGTGCATTGAAATGTCATTGAACTAGTCGAGCAGTAAAACAGGCAGTGAAACGCTGACGTGCAATAGAAGGGTTTATATTCCGTGTTTTGTTTTCTCTAGAAGTTGTCGACTTATAAGGGTTACTAATGCGACGAACGACTGGCAGAAAGTGTAAGTGAACGTTAAGAAGAGACTAGGGGAAGTTTTCGGGGGGGGGGGGGGGGGGACCATTTTTGCTCTTTTGTGTAGTTGCATTAATAGAAATTTTCTCTTTAATTTTATATATACACTGCAGCCACATAACATATATTTCAAATATATTTTTAAATATGGTACTTTCTGCATCTGCCATATACTGTGAATTTTGCTGGACTACTTTCTAGGGGGGAAAAGGAAAGGAGGGAGAAAACTTTTAGACCATCTTTTAGGGGAAGTTTTGCTCTAAAAATTGGCACTACTATTAAATGTGGAAGTTTCTGTGCGCTTAAGCTATACGCTTTCTTTATAAATATATGCAGGTTTTTTTTTAATACTTTGAACAGCTTTTTCTGTGTATGACATTTTCTGGTATAAATTAACCCTTGGGACAATAGAAACAACCTCTAATTCTGCTGTGGATCTGCTTTGATGTTAATAATATTATGGATTCTTTTTTGTTTAAAAAACTGATTGCTGATACATTTTAATCATAAGAGGTATAGTGAAGAAATGATAGTGTCTAACGCAGTGTACGATAAGATGCCAATATTTCCGTCTTGATGAATCTGCTGGTGGGTGCTACGGTGGTGAACAATGGGACGTTTCTCTGAGAATATACTTGAGTGGGTGTGAGATTAGACTTCAGTTAAGTTGGTTGATAAATTTAATCAAAACTAATAAATAAGCTATCTGAAGCGAGTTTCCGACTGTTTGAGGATGTAGAATTTAATTGTTTCTGAATCTTAGCACTGGAAATTGTAATTATTGAACTATTATATCTGTTCACTTCTGAAGTATAAATAACTTCACCGTAATAAAAATAAGAAGCATAAGCAACCCCGAGTCGCTAAAATGCTAAGCAAAAAGTTCCCAAGTATATGCTAACCCAAGCGCAGTGTTAGGCGCTACTGGCAGCCAATAATCGATCATAGTAAAAGACTTCAGTAATATATAAGATTGTAAGGTACTAAAGACACGAATTTTAGAAATACACGCCCTTTTGTCAACGTAAGACCTAATCCATGGCTCCCCACCGAAGTTCCTACATTATACGTTACCAAAGATTAAACTTCTTATAACTTTTTACTCTCTGACTTGCTAAATTCTAAGGATTGTTTCCCTTTTTTAATTTTCAGAAATGGCATACGTGTGCATTTGTACGTACTGAAGGTACTCAGTTCTAATTATTCAAACCTTAAGTTAATGGATTTCTTATTGACTGATTTCATCGAACGTCTATTTGCCTTAGCTACACTGTGTTATAACTAATTGCTTTTCCTCAACCCGAAATCTCGCCTACCACCTAGGCGGCCCGGGTTCGATCCCAGGGACCCGCATGTGGTATTCGTGGTGGACGAAGCGGCGTCAGGGCGGGTTTTCTCCGGGTGCTCCGGTTTCCCCCGCCATCTCATTCCACCGGTGCTCCATCTTCATGTATTATCAGTATCACCGCCTGCGGTGCCGTAGTAGTAAAAGCGGGCGTTAAACACTACAACAACAATCAACCCGAAATGTGCCTGGCTAACGATGTCTTATCCAGTGGCAGTACTATAACTCATGGTTATTACTTTATGCATTGATTTTAACATATGGAAATTGTTTATTGCAATTATATCCCTATCATTTCATCAAATTATTAATCTTACCAGCCAATAATTCCGGCATTAGAAAATAGTTCTACCTTCCTTAGTAAGCAAAGCTATTATATAAAATTAGATAATTTAAGAAGGCATTTGTCCACATCTTGTAAAAATTTCAGTTTTATGTGAGTTTTGAATGACTAAACATTGGAAGGTTAGTGTTTTTGAACTCCCCTTATTCCATGTTAATTCGGCTCGACCATAAAGCTATCCAAGTATGCAGCTGAAGATCATAGATAGGAAAGAAAATAAAATTTAAGTGGATGGGACGTTATATTTCTACATGCAATATTTTAACATGATAAATGTGTTATTTAGTGGGATTAGTTTTTATCACCACTAATAGTAGCGAGCTACTGCAGAAAGGTGGTTTAATTTGCCCAACAAATGACCTGGAAAATGTATTACAAGCGGCTTCTAAATGAAGCTTGCTGTTGGCACACGCTGTAACGTGTGTTTGTGTACGCTTTTAGCGGTACTCGACCTTCACTAAAATTAGTGATAGTACTTACATAATAGTCAACATTCATTTGCGAATATTGACCTTCATCAACGCGAACAGCAGCAACTTTTCTTTTTTTTTTTTAACCTTCTTTACAGCTTATGCAAGGTGCAGAAAATGTTGCATTCAGTGTAAAACTTGGATACGTTGTGTACTCTGATGATTCTGAACAGCAAAAAAGCCACGTTTAGGAAAAGGTCCATTAGCGAGTGTGCTTCTCTGTGTACCTACTGTTATAAATACCAAACTTAGTATCAAAGTGTATATATAGCATCTTTGAAAATTATTATGCCAATTATATTGTTTTGAATTCACTCCTTTTCCGACATAGTCCTTTTATTTCAAAAATGTCTTACCATTGAAGTCTTCTACATTCAAAATTAATTTTAAATTACTAGGAAATCACCACAAATAGAATAAAACTGATGTGATACATTCACATGCCTTTCTTACCCAGTATAGTTCGTTTTTGTATTTCTTCTGCAAAATATTGTGACAAATGACAAAATCCGCCTGTTTACTTTTCTGTCACTTGATTATCTTATACAATTGTATCACAAATACACAGTTTTCTTCTCGTTAACAGTCTTTCGTGCTATCACAACTCACAATTTACTTTCGTAACCTTCCTCAGTCCTTTCAGCGTCTTTCTTCACTTTCTCTGTCTCTCCCGCGCCTGGTATGCTGTGTAAAGTAGCTAGGCCCCATCCGTCCTTTGTTGTGCGCCGAGTCCAACGTCACAATATACTTTAAAGGACCTGTATTCCATATGCTTAATGTATTTGAGATACACGTTTATAGAAATAGCATTAGCGGTTCACAAGAAACAAGTGAATTACGCTTTTACAAACTATACAAACGTTCACAAACTATAACGTATTTAAAGTTTCAAACCAACAACAAATATCTTGGAAATTGTTAATGCCTAAAAATATTGACATAATCTGTATGTTGTAATGAGTTCTACTTTTTGTGTACAAAATTGATTCAGAATGAAGAGAACTTCACAGGTTATTAGCAGCCTATTTGAGTAAGTATCCAATAGACGATAAGTACTATAAACTCAACTGCATGTTGAAATATCGACTTGTGTACACTGCGCTGCAATACGACATGAAACTTCAAAAGAATCTGCTCTCCTAATGCGCTTAATCATTTTTTCCATGGCTGTACAAAAGCAAATAGCTTTATTTGTCATTAAACATGAATACATGTAATAGACCTTGTCAAAATGAACAGAGAATATATAAGCATTTACAATTGTCAGATGTCCAGTGTATATTCAAAATAAAACTCATACTATTCAAAATAATCATCTATTGTACAAATATAATTATATTGAATATAACGGTATTTATAATATTAACAAAAACAAACTAAATTAAGTCCTAATCTGCAAAATACGAAATCAGAACAAAAAAAGGGCCACTCTTGGTTCTGTGAAGAATTCTTCATCGCTTAGCCTGAGATGGAAGTTCTTTAAACAGTCTGAGACAATATGAGGTTATTGATTTATTTAAACGCACATATGGTGGAACCAACACCACACTGGCAATGGTTGCATCATATGTGTATCTCGTTACGTAGGTAATTGCCTAGATTCGTCTTAACATGAACCATATACATATGCACACATTATCTGAAAGCAATCAAGTCCATATTGCTTAGTTTGAGATCGTTTCCAGTAAAACGTTTATCCTTGGTGTTGCAACATGAACAGAAGAATCGTGAGAATTTGTGACGTTTTAATGGGCTGAGAAGCACGAGATATTTATTCGCTGATTTTTTAACACCCTATGAAATTAGTAGTTGGAATGGAATACTTCGTTAGACTGTATCGTATGACAAACACAAAAAAATCTGATGTATGCACTCACATTGTTTTCTCTACTCACTCTTGTACAAACTATTCCTAAGAACCCTTATCCTTCTATCTACTCCATGTTAATCGAGATAAACATTTATAGAAATTGTTATACTTATTAGTAATAAGTTATTACTAAAGCCCGGATTTTCATGCAAATGTATGTTTTTGTGTGCTTTGGTTACACTTCTAAAACTTTGTAGTTATTCATTTCATGACGGGTGGATTCCAAATAACATTATTTTATCCCTTCATGTTTGCATATTTTGGCATTTTGGAACAAAATCAATGCATAATACATGTTTTGGATTTGTTTTGTTTAATACTGCATATTTAGGCCTTCTAATGCATATAAATGCTAATTTTGTGTTTTAGTGCATCGTATCCTGTTACCGTGCATTACTGCATTTTGTGAAAGTGCCCCCCTAAAATGCGAGACTGCCATACCATTTGTCTGCTGAGAGAAGATGCAAGATAAGCTATTAACGTCTCTTAATGTTTCATACCTGACAGTGGTCATAATGTCTTTGGGACGTTCTACCATCCCTTTGTTTTTCCTTGTTGCACTGCATTTACCTACAGTACCCACCACCACGGCAAACTTCCCTGGAAGAAAATGGCGGAAGACAGTTGCCGTTTTAATAACACAGATTGGTTTGCGTCTGTGAAACATCAAGTGTTGTTATGGCACTTGTGAAATGTTCAAGAGGAGAACTTGTGCGTAAATGGATTGAGGGGACAGATGGTGATGTGTATTGCTATAGCTGTAACAAAAATTAAGTGCTAAGTTTTGCCTCTCATTAATTTAGGTTTAAATAGCTGTTCTTAATGCCTTAAACCAAACATTGAGCCCCTTTACAGATCTGCTTGCTCACTCGCAACTATTTTAATATTTAAATTGCAGGTCCATGTTCAAAAAGGATTCAAGCTGAGCATCTGCTTCACACATTAAAAAGATGAACCGCAATTAGCAAACGCATCGTGACCAATCTTTTACCAGCACAACTCCAACCAAACCAGCACTAAATCGATTTTTTTGCAGATTTATGCAGTGCCTTATAGGAGCTCACACACCAATCGAGAAGCCTTCAAATACAGTTGTAAAGACAATAAAGTGAATTGCAGTGCAATGTGGAATTCTGGTAGAGTTTGTTTTGGCCTTCATTGTTCATATTTGGATATATGTTAGTGCATGCATATTTTTAAATTTGATAGTGCATGAAAACCTGGGCTTCAGTTGTTACATATATATATAAGGGAATAGGAGAATAGGCTTTAAGCGATAGTCAAATCTTTTAAGAGCTGGTTGCTATATGATGGCTTTGAAATTCCACTCTCTTTGCATGGCTAGGGCATTAAAAACTATTAACGACTTCCTATTTGAATAAATGATCGCCTCCTTTGCGCAGTGGTAGCGTGCCTGCCTCTGGCGCGGAGGACCCGGGTTCGATCCCTGGTGCCGCCGTGGGGATTTTTCCCCGGCTGGGAGACGTGGCACGGGGTGCACTCAGCCTCGTTAGGTCCCTGAAGGGCCAATTGAGTTACTTGATAAAGAAATAGCGACCCCAGGTCACGAAGACCACATAACCGCCCGGGAGGGCTCGGGGCGCTGACCACGACCCACCCTTCAGTTTTGTGCGCCACTCATGGCGCCTGCAGTGCTGTAGAGGTGGGGGACGCAGCGGCCGGGCGGTAAGCTTTGACTCGAGGACTGTTGCCCTAGGGGTTATGTCAATAAATTATAACTATTGCAAAATTTAAACCAAGAAAGCAATATCTCCACAAAAAATATTTGACATAACTTGCATGCTTTAACGAGACCTATATTTTTTGTGCAGTAAGATTTTGTCTATCTTTTATTGTTCACGAGTTATGCAAAATTCGTCCAGAATGAAGAGCATTTCAGAGGCTATTCCCAGAAAATTCAAGATCTACATATAATTTGTCATAAAAATCATAAACATGATATTTTAATCAAAATCATTAAGAGCCATTTTTTAGAAAATCAAACTTTTCGAATTTTTTTGCCACATAAAGGATAGTTTTGTGTGGGGCATTTTGTTGAAAATCGCATCCATGGAAGGTGTCGAACTTAAATACCAAGTTTGGTTACTAACCGACTTTTTGTTTTTGAAATATGAAGTTCACAGACACGCATATTTACCAACACTCATAAGAAGGCTCTTTTTCTGAAAATGCCCTACTACTGCTATTATTATTATTATTATTATTATTATTATTATTATTATTATTATTATTATTATTATTATTATTATTATTATTATTATTATTATTATTATTATTATTATTATTATTATTATTATTATTATTATTATTATTATTATTATTATTATTATTATTATTATTATTATTATTATTATTATTATTATTATTATTATTATTATTATTATTATTATTATTATTATTATTATTATTATTATTATTATTATTATTATTATTATTATTATTATTACTATTACTGTTGTTGTTATTGTTATTATTATTGTTATTGTTATTGCTATTATTATTATTATTATTATTATTATTATTATTATTATTACTATTGTTGTTACTATTACTATTGTTGTTACTATTACTATTGTTGTTCTTGGTGGTGTTGGGTTTTTATTCAGGGTATCTCAAAACGTGTATATGCATTGAACTCTCGATGTTGAATTTTTTAGTGGAATGCAATACCTTCTTTACCTACTACGTACGTACGTGGTACAGAAAATAAAAATGGAAGCCAGCTAATGTAATAATGCAAACTGTTCATGTGCTGTGATCCTCTCACGAAAAGGTGGCTGTAAGAAATGTATTTGACATCAACAATTCTAGTGCTTTATGAGAACGATTACGGCTAGAGTTTCAACATAAAAACAAAGCTTAGGCCTCCTGAAAACATTTGCTCTTGTGCTAGCAATGCGGATATTATTGTGCTTTTCTAATGGTTAAGATGCGGCGAGTCAAAGCCAGATGAGAAGATGAAGGTATTCAGTGTCGCGAAAAGCAACGTTGTCACGTTTTCTCCAAGTAAGCATTCGCACTACGTGCGTAGACATTTATTTAGAAGGCCAATGTGACCAGAAAACTAACAGAATTAGACGGAAAATAGGGGAGAAGTTGCAACACTGTTTTACACCACCTCGAGTTAACAACTCTGTCATTTGCTATTTCTTTGATCTCATTGGCTAAAGTGATATACTGATTGGTACAATGTGAAACTTTTAACGGCCTCCAAGAACAAACAATGCGTGCAGTGTGTGTTATCTGAGAGGCTTCTGATAAAGATAAAACGCATGTTAACCATTAGAGTAGTTCAATAATACTAATGTTGAGCCCTAGTCACATTCTCGTGAGAGGAACACATTAGCCAATGTAGACAGTAGATCTATTTGTGACACCATGTGCTACTGTTTCCCTCCAGACGTTTTCTCGTCAGAGGCCTACAGTACATTCTACTCTCGGTGAAATCTCAGCTGGCGTCTCAAGTCTTGCGCGTATCCGAGAATAACTTGGCGTTCCTGCACGTCACGTGTGCAAACCGCTGTTGCATTCCTTCTCCTTGCTGGAAATACGCCGTGTACCTACTGGAACAGTCCACCTTAGACAACACTTATCCGAGATTAAATATATCCAATGACGCATTTCCACTTCTCATTTACACGACCACTGTGTTGATCAAGAATGTTTACCTAGAAATTATTTCAAATTCGGCAATATACAACTGCTTACATACAAGGCATGGGAATATTACTGAGCTATTTATATCACAAGTTGCTTATGCTGGGAGTTGAAGTAGGAGAAAAATAAAATAAAACCAAAAGAAAAATAGTTCACATGTTCCAACACGATGCACCAAAGGAAACTTCAAAATGAGAAAAATTAAACACAGAACAACGAATATTTCGGAGACAGCTAATGCTGCGAAAAATTTGAGAGGTATTCTAAAATTCTACAGTTTTCTTATGGGAAGTGTTTCCTGTATCTTATTTTGCAAGTTAAATACATGTACTAACGTCAGTAAAAACCAAGAGGACTTTGCAGTCTGATTTATAGAAAATCCAGTGTATATATTTTTATGACAATAGCTCAAAGTTATACGAGAGCTATGCTGAAAGTCTAGAGCAACAGTTTTTAAAAATCTTAATATTTATATTTTAGACGTGTACATCATCTTGATGCGCACATTTTCTGTCACTTTTTCACTTTATTTCTTTGCACACATTTTCCCCATCGTTCTGTAAGTTTGGAAACATCCTTTCGATAGAACTCCACTGTTTCGCACCTATTCCTTAACAGAATCGGAAAGAAGGTACTCGCACACCCAAATGTTCTGATCTCCGCAGTGGCACCAGCAGTGTTATCCGTTGTAGGATGATCTTTCCGGGGACTTAATGCGCAATGCATGATGGAGCTTAAGTGGCTGGATAAAACAGGTGGCATTTATGGTTTGTCCAGGTTCATCGGCCAGAATGCAACCCTGTGCGACCTAGAAGACACTGCCCATAACTTTCACAGTAGATAGCATTTGTCTTTGCTTTCTTCTTCGATGGCAATCCAAGTGGTGTCATTTCATACTCTGGTGTTTTGTTTGAGGCTCGTGATGATGGATTCAGCTTTTATCGCCTGTTACAAAACTTTTCAAAATATCATCACCTCCATTTTGAAATCTCTAAAGGTTTTGCGTAATGGTTCTTCTCTGAAGTTTTTGGTGACACAACTTTTCGATGACATAAGCTATCATTTCATGCGCTGTACTATTGTAAGCTTTGCAGCTGTGTTTTCCACGGTGACATGCCTAATCTTTCATGAGCTCATCAACTCTTTCCTTGCTGTGTACGGTGGAGTCATTTCGAGGGCCACGACCTCTTGGATACTCGTGCTCCCATCTTTGAAACGTTTCATGCATTTCCTAACACTGCTAGCGTTCATGCAGACATCTCCATAGGCACGTTAGTCTGATGTGAACTTCAGTAGCAGATCTTTCCTCTTTAACAAGGAATTCAATGATGCCACGTTGTCGAAACGAAACACTGATATCCGCCATTTTGAAAAAGTGCCTGTGGTCACGTGATAGAACCTAACGACGTCACAATATGGCAACATGTGCATAAAGTCTGTAGATTGGAACCTGCAGTCACTTCTGTTACATTATTGGAATTTGAATTTTAACAAAAAGTTGCTCACAACTTTCAGTACGAACTTAGTATTTTAAAAGAAGCATAGGTGTCGGCAGACATTTTTCAGGGGAGAGTCGCATGTTGGAAGATTGCAATCAGACGATATTAATTCATTATTCTGTTGTCAAAAATGATAGTATTTGTTGTGGATAACCGTATTCATTTGTGATAAATAAAAATTGTCCTTCACATAAAAATTAAAACAATAGCCTAATAGTGAGTAAACGATTGCATATTAAATTTATTAATTTCCAAGGGAGGCCACGGGACCCCGTTGCCCCCCTTCGCGACGCCCATGATTAGAAGTAATTTGAGCCATTTTTGTGACAATATTAAAATACCGTGTAAATCAAAGGGTAGAGAAATTTATGTGACTGTACTGTACTATATAAGATATATATAATACTAGAGCAGAGGAGTGCAATAATTAAATTTTCCCAGACGTTAATAAAATTGTCTGCCGCTTGCACTTCTGTTAAATCGTGAATTTGCCTCTTTTGTAGGTAAGATGGCTTTATTACTATAGAGTTTATCATAAGTGATGGCGCACATTGAAAATGTTTAACTTACATGATAACTAAATAGAGGGCGATTGTGCAATAAGCAGCAAGTTTAGTGCACATTTTACTGTTGCTACTCTCGTATGTACACAACTGCAGGCGTCTACTGATGCACGGCTGCGCGGTACTGGTTACGTCATTGACTCTCTGTGTCCAACTAACCTGTATCCTATGTGACTACACGCAGCTCCGCGCTCTAATGATAACAGAAGCAAAGGCACTGGCAATGAGCCACCTCTAGCTTAACTTGCATCCAAGTTCCTCAAATAAGATTTCATGAAAAAACTCCACATCCTCGGTTATTCTTCAGTTCTGCATCTTCATGGTTTTCTGGTTGCAGTGAGATGTAGTGGAGATGGAGTGCACGTGTTTGCAATAACAAACACATCACTAGCGAGAGAGAGGGTGATACATGGGAAAGGTAATAGATATATAAGGAGAGGGAGAGAAAGTTGAGAGAAATTGAGGGAAAGTGAGAGACGACGAGAGGGACTAGGGGGAAGAGGACACGGATACGTAGTGTCAGGAAGGAAGAAGGGGAGCGATTTTGTCTACACAGTAAACGCAATAACACAAACGGAAATATGCTGGACGAGGTGTAACTTGGCTCTTGCTTATAAGAAAAAGAAAGAAATACTCACCATCTCTTTCTAAACCGTTCCTCTTTTATGGGATGCCTACTTACCTCACACCACCGCAGGAAATCAGGAAATAAAATAGGACTTTAAAAGAGACAGAACATTTCAAGGAAAGAAACACAAGGATATTTTACAGCCCATGCTAGACAAGGATAGTAGAAAAAGTGCCAAGTTATAACTCGTTCACTATAGGCATACCTTCCCCAAGTAGGTAATCAAAATCAATTTTTACTTACTCTGCCACTTATCTAAGGTAAGTAGAGGAAGTATTGTATTCCACCCAAAAATTTGATACCGAGATTTCATTAGAAACACATATTTTGAGGAATAAAGAATAAGAAATTTTAGAAAAAGATACGCGCGCATCCAAACAGTATAACTCGAGAACGAAAGTCTATTAAATACCAAACTGTATTTAGTTCAGCATCTTCCAAGCATGCAACACGAAGATTTTCGGCGGCGCCGTGGCCGAGCGGTTAGCGCGCTCGCCTACCACCTAGGCGGCCCGGGTTCGATCCCAGGGACCCGCATGTGGTATTCGTGGTGGACGAAGCGGCGTCAGGGCGGGTTTTCTCCGGGTGCTCCGGTTTCCCCCGCCATCTCATTCCACCGGTGCTCCATCTCATTCCATGTGTCATCAGTGTCACCGCCTGCGGTGCCGTATGTAGTAAAAGCGGGCGTTAAACACTACAACAACAAAAACGAAGATTTTCAAGAAAATCCGCTCACCCCAAATTATCCTTTCCATGGAACAGTTTTCGTTATTATTGATTTTCCCAAAAATGGCTCTTAGGATTCCAATAATAATACCTACCATAAGTGTAAGATAGTTTCATTACAAATGAAACGTATAGGTAACTAATTTTCTGCAAATAGCCTATGAAGTTCTCAATGACTATTGCATGGTTTGTAAACCGCAACAGAGTGACACAAAAAAATGTAGGTCTCAAAGTTTTTTGTGGCGTTAACCTTCTGAGATATTCTTTGTTATTGGTTTGAAATTTCTAATATACTGCTCGCCAAAATTAGACACCCTTGTCAGAGCTGGGCAACTAGGGCTGTCTGAGTGCAGCCCACTCACGGCCTTGAATTGATAAGTGTATGTTTAGCAGAGAAACAAATGGTCACTCAAGGTATTACGCGAGTCGCTCAGGCCTGGCATTACTGTTGAAACACTTGAAGAAATACTCAAACCGTTGAAATGCAATGTTACTATAAAACTGTTTAAATTTTCCTCGCATGTACTTCAACGTGAGATAAACCTTTTCGATAAGACATAATTCCCCGTTCTACCAGAACCGAGGCCGTCTAGGTTTGGCTAACCTTTCTTCAAGCGGTAAGTCGCTATTCGTATTTTCTCGTGGCCTTGCAAAGAGTATGGAATTTCAAAGCCACCACATAGTGACCCATATTTTAGAAATCTATCATTTTAGTCCACTTTACTCATATCTACAGAGAAACTCAAAAACACCCGAACCGCTGCGCGGTGTTTTTCCACTACGCATACAGAAACACGATAATGCAGCTGCTGTACACAAGGTCATGCAGTTGACTTGTTTTTCTCTGCTCTGAAAGTGCAGTATTGAGCTGACGTAATAACGTGATTTATTACCAGCGTGCTTTATTACTTTGTCCTGTACTTAGTCACAAAGTGTATTATGGCTCAGCATTTGTTTTCTACTGCACAGCGTGTATTTATGATTCGTATGTGTTAACTCAGTCAGCTCGCCAAGTGAAAGTACGATTTGCAGAAAGATTCCCATGTGATCTGCGATTTCTATCTCTGGAGTAACTTAAAACATAAAGTATACAAGCCAAACCCACACACCCTCGAGGAATTAAAACAAAATATTCGCCAGGAAATTGTCAGTATTTCTCAACGTGAACTACGGCGAGTGATGGATAGTTTCCTAAAGAGGTGCCAAAATTTATGACAACGACGGTGGCCAGTTTCAACATCTCCTTTAATAACATTGGTAAGTAAAACCTTTAAAAGTAGTTTTAAAAATGTTGTATGGTTTCATCCGCGCTGTTCTATGAGCGCCGAGGACGCGTACAGGCAAAACACAGCGCAGCTAGTTCGGAGTCTGTTGAATCACCCGTTAAAACGAAATGTGTAAATGCTTAATGAAAATTTATGAGGAAGTACACGGAAGAATGCGTTTTTGTAGAAGAGAGTGCCGCATATCTGTATACAGAGTTACCTGAGCAGAAGCAATGCTCAGTTGGACTGATTTTCCTGTATTGCTGGGTAGTCCTGTTGCCTGAAGACCCAGACCCAGACAGTCGTCTCACCTTGAGAAGGTCAGCAGGTACTGTGGCCTGCAATAACACACCTCTATTTCGCGAACGTGCCTACCTACGGCAATACGTTCTCATTTCATGAAAGTAACTGTTATTTCCTTCTAATAACCACTTACCGAACATGCAAACTGTGTTCAACGAACCGAAGACGTTCTCGCGAAACTGTTGGCTCATAGTAATGCTACCACAAACTGCGTATATGACGAAATATTTTTAAGAAATTTCACGCGCGTGTGTAAGTGAACAACATAACTCAAAAACGAAAAATGGCTTAAACAGCTAAGTTCAGCATCTTCTAAGGACGCGACAAGAAGATTCTCAAGAAAATCCCCCGTACCAAACTACCATTTACATGGACACATTTTTGAATTTTTTTTTTCAAAAAAGACCAACAATTATGGTTAAGATACCATACGTTTATGCATATATAACCCCTAGCGCAACAGCCCATAATGGGCCAAGACTTGCCGCCCATCCGCTGCGTCCCCCACCTCTGCCCACTACAGGCGTCATTGGTGGGGTGCAGTACTGGAGGGTGGGATGTGGTCAGCGCCCCGAGCCCTCCCGGCCAGTTATGCGTTCTTTGCGACCTGGACGTTTATATATATATATATATATAGGTGTCCCAAAAAAGCTACGAACACTTTGAATGGCTATAAAATAAATATTTATCAACATAGAGACAAGTTTAACGACTTGAATTTCTTCTTCTTCTTCTTCTTCTTCTTCTTCTTCAACTTCCCTGTTGTACCACTATCGCGGTGTCAGGGGCTCCAAGGCTCACGTTTCCATTTTGAAACGACTTTACTTAAGGTGCGGGGTTAGCACAATGCTTAAGGTCCCCGTTTTATCCCCAGGGTACTCGGGTAGGTGCTCATTTCTTGAGGAAGGGATTGGGCATTTCCTCCCAACCCTAAAAGGTTTTGGTTTTTCCACCAATACTCGGGAGGCTGTTTGCAGTGGTTTCCCACTGAGCGATGGGGTCTAAAGGCTTGAACTACACAAGAAAAGTGTAATTAAAGAACGACTACCCATAAACTTACCAGGAGTGACGGTGTGGTGTAGGATATCAGCTTTGGGCATCATAGTTCCATTTTATAACAGAACTGTCAATGGTGACAGGCGCCTAGCTTTGCTGCTGAAGTCTGTCGGTCCAGACGTTGAAGATATGTTTGGTGACTACGAGATTCACTTTGAACAAGATGGCGCACCTACGCAGTACCATCGCGATCTAAGAGCTCATCTTGATGCAGCTTATCCAAACATATGAATTGGAGGAAGGGGTAACATTGAACACCCTGCGTGTTCCCCAGATCTCATGCCAATGGACTTATCTTATGGGGATACCTCAAGGACAGAGTATCGCACAAGACCAAGAACAATTGAAGTTGGAAATTGAAAGACAATGTCGCGAAACTCCAAACTGTTTCATAACGTTTGCGAATCCACTGGTTCGCGTTATCAGCTTTGTTTGGACAATGACGGTCATCAATTTGACCTTCCGTTTCCTCTCAACACCTCTCGCCAATACAAAACGTACCTACAAGGAAATATGTAATAAAAGAATTTCTACAAATGTTTATCTCTCATAACTGAAAGTATAGAAAAGAATGATCTTTTGTAAAATAAGTTTACAGATACTATGTAAAAATAAACGACAATGGATAGAGAAAGTCATGTAAGTCTGGAATTATGAGTCTGTTTCATCATAAAAAATCTGATGTATCGCACTCACATGACTTTTTCTACTCTTGTACTAACCATTCTTACAAACTCTTATTCCTCTATCTTCTTCGTGTTAGTTGAGATAAACATTTGCACAAATTATCTTATTGCGTATTTCCTTGCAGTAGGCTTTGAACGATAGTCAAATCGTTTAAAGCTTTCAAATTCCGTTCTCTTTGCACGGGTGACATAAAAAAAAATGAATAATGATGTTCAATTTGACGAAAGTGTTTTCCAAAATTCACACGAATAACAAGGAATATCTCCGAAATGATTAAAAAAGTGCATTTGAACATAAATTATATATTTTAACAAGATCTACATTTTTGTATAGTAAGATTTGGTCTATCTCTTACGGTTTACCAGTTATGCAAGAGTCATCAAGAGTAAACAGGACTACGTGGGCTATAGCCAGAAAACTCAAAATATAAATTTCATTTGTCATAAAAATATCTTAAACGTATGTCATTTTAGTCAAAATTGTTAGCCGTTTTCGAGAAAATCAAAATTTTCGAAAAATGTTCCATGTGAAGGGTAGTTTAGGATGGAGGACTTTTCTTCAAAATCTTCGAATCCTGAAAAGATGTTAAACTTAAATACCAATTTTGGTTTTTAACCGATTTTTCGTTTTTGAGTTATGCTGTCCACAAACTGACACACACACACACACACACACACACACACACACACACACACACACACACACACACACACACACACACACACACACACACACACACACACACATACATACACACATACCGTTTTCTAAAAATCTTATTGTTGCACTCATATGACTTTCTCTACTCTTGTACTAACCATTCTTACAAACACTTATTCCTATATCTTCTTCGTGTTAGTTGAGATATACATTTGTACAAATTATCTTATTGCTTATTTCCTTGTAGGTGCAAAGGGAATGTTAGAATACAGTAGGCTTTGTGCAATACTCAAATCTTTTAAAGCTTTGAGATTCTGTCCTCTTTGCACACTTAACATATAAACAAATGAACAACGATGGTCCATTTCCCGAAAGTTTTTAAGTTTTCCGAAACTCGCACACATAACAAGGAGTATCTCCAAAATGGTTCGCCCTACAAGGAAATTTATTCAGACATAAATTGTGTATTTTAGCAAGATCTACATTTTTATAGTATGATTTGGTCTATCTCTAACGGTTTACCAGTTATGTAAAAGTCGTCCAGAGTAAATACTAAAGGGGCTATAGCCAGAAAATTCAAGATATACATTTCATTTGGCATAAAAAAATATCTCAAACATATGACATTTTAATCAAAATCGTTAGAGCCATTTTCAAGAAAATCAAAATTTTTGAAAAATTTTTCATGTAAAGTGTAGTTAAGGGTGAGGCTATTTTCTTCAAAATCTTCGTGTCGCATCCTTGAAAGACATTAAACTTAACTACCAACTTTGGTTTTTAAACTACTTTTCGTTTTTGAGTTATGCTGTCCAAAGACTGACAGACACAGACACAGACACACACACACACACACACACATACACACACACACACACACGGACCTTTTTCTAAAAATGCTTTTTTGGATTCAGGGGGTCTCAAAACATATATTTCCGGTGAAATCTCGACATCGAAATTTTGGGTGGAATACAATACTTCCCCTACTTACCAGTAGAAAAAGTAAAAATACTGTGTTTTTTTTTTGGGGGGGGGGGGAATCAGGGCGCCTCAAAACATATCTTCGGTGTAATCTCTACATCGAATTTTTGGGTGGAATATAACACTTCCTCTACTTTACTATACGTAATAGAGAAAGTAAAAAGAAAGAAGTACAGGGGAAAAATTATAATTATTAATAATAAATAATAACTTATTACTTAATCTTGAACGTTTTATGTTTTGAGTAAGTAAATTTTGAAATTTGCTGATTTGATGTGTCCATGCTATACAGTTTCATTGCCAATAAAGTTACACCTTATTAATCATACTAATATTGTGTGATCTTGGCTTCCGGTGAAGGTCGCGTCATCTTGGTCGAAGCCAAGATCACACATCAGGACACAGGCCGTGGAAGCCTACGCATCCATACTAATATTGTTTTTGTAAAATATTTCAAAAATCTTTGTCGAGATTCATTCATTATCGGATAAGTTTAGTGTGCATCACGTGCGCCAAACTAAGCAAGGAAAAGTGCAGTTAATTTTAGTCTTTGATGAAATGAATGACGACTTATGACGCCAGTGGTGAATACCAAACATAGATGGACAGAAATGGAGCAAAAGACAGACATGAAAGCAGCTGTAGTAATACTTTTGGTATTTTAACAAGAAGAATGGAGAGTGTATGCACGGAGGAAGTGGTGACGTGAAGGGTCTTGACATTAGATCCTGAAGCAATGGAGATCTATTTCTGGGTCCCCCACGCCCAAGTCTGGAGATTAATGAGACCTATAGGACCACTTGAATGCTTTTATTTGAGCAACTGCACTACGGGCGTACAGTGACAATTGTTTTGTTACTTCGCTGTTAAACATACTCGTACTTATCGCTAATTCGCTTTTGAAGGCTTTATTAATGACCACACAGCAGTTTTGGACTCCGCGCTTTCGCGAGTATAATAAAATCGGATCTTTAAAAATTTGATGTGATGCATCCATATAATCTTGCTCCACACTGCTGCTTCTATAAAGTTAGTGCTATAACAACTTCCGATAAACGTTTGCTATACATCTACAGTACAAGAGGGATACGGATACCGCTTCTTGCCTTTCGCTTATCCTGAGAAGTTGAATGTCGGGTACAATGGGCGCAAAGCTTCTGGAGTTTTGAGCCTGGTTGCCAACCCAGTTGCCGAGTCTAGGAATTGTTTACTGTTTGGCTTACGCGGAGTAAGCGATGTGATACCTTTGCTTACTCAAAGCGAGCAACGCCTACAGTCTCCAACGAAAGTGTTGTGGTTGTGTTTTCAAAGAGATTAGTATGACTTATGAGTTATGACTTTCGAAGGGGCACCATTAGTGTCTCGACCTATGGAATCTTTTGTGCCTATGCTCCTTCCGGGGTGGCCCCGGGAGGTAGGTGTGAGGTGAGTGGATACTATGGGTGGCGGGGCCTGAAGAGAGGCGACAGCAGAGAGCAGGGTCCCTAACAGCTACAGATTTAAACTCCCCGGTGGCGGCTCATACAACCGGCTCCCCTCCCCCTGCAGGCATATACATGCCCTATGGGTCCCGGTACTTAGAGGATGAAGATTTGCGGAAAATAAATTCTCTGCCATGCACGCCGAAACTCCCTCCGATAGTTTTAACCCTGCAACAGCCAATCAGGGCAAAATGTGAGATTAAATAGGAAATGAGGTGAAATGGATGGACAGGAAATTCGGGGTGTAATTATCCTTCCCAGCATTGTCCTATCGATCCGGGAAAACCCTCGAAAACCCCATGAGTCAGGAAGGTTGGCTAAGGGAATCGACCCACGACCTCCCGAATGCAGGCCACAAAGTGGTAAATAGTGCTTCTGCTTGTTTTATATTTGTGATAACTGTAACTATGGCTCCTAAGTTTTCGAAGTTAACTGGCAAGGAATGGCGTAGTCAGAGCACAGAAATGATTACAAATATTCGCGACTTCATGGAGCTAGAGGTAAAGATGAGTGAAGATGTGATGTAGTGCATAACGAGCGTAGGGAAAATTGGCCCTGTAGTAAATAACTCGCATGGCGTAGTCAGGGCACAGAAATGATTGCAAATATTCGCGACTTCATGGAGCTAGAGGTAAAGATGAGTGAAGATGTGATGTAGTGCATAACGAGCGTAGGGAAAATTGGCTCTGTTGATGTAGGCAGTAAATAACTCGCTTCGTAGTTGGCATGATGTATAACTTAAGGGACACTGGGAGTGAAATTTGAAAGTTCCACATTTCTTGATAGATTTTCTGAAATTTTTACTGTGTTTGTATTTATATGAGAATAGGAGGTGCACCAAATTTCATTAAAATTAGATAATTCGTTTATGATATATAAATTATTTTATGAATTTAATAGGCACATTTTCAAAATAGAGCTCGCGTCTATTGACTTTTCAAAATTCATTTATATTGCCAGAACTGATACTCTAAAACATGGGTAATAATTGTATGAAGAGATATTTGAAATACGTTTGCTAATTATGCTGTACATATTTTTTTAATAACAAAGAAAATTTAATCTTAAAAGTTGATTTTTTTCATACAAAAAATGTTTTTGGAATTCATGTTAATGATAACATCAATATTGAAGCATAGTTTTGTTTAGCTGCTATTTATGAATACTTTTGGAAATTTTCATTGAATTTGAAGCAAAACTCAGGCGCGACCTTCTTTTGGAATGTGCAGAAATGTAGTTTTGAGAAAAACAGGCTTTTATATAGGAACATCCTGTGTACGTTAAGGGAAGAGCACTGGGCCGTAATGACCACATGGAGTGGGGGATATGAAAAATGTTAGCTGATGCAATGCACAGGTGTTCCAGGAACATTTTAAGGTTTAAAAAAAAAAAATTTCGACTTTTTGACAATTTTGACCAAAATTTCATTCCCAGTGTCCCTTAAAGTTCTATGGAACTTGAGCTTATATGAGCATCATTTCATTCATGCATCGTCTGATATGAAGCACTCGGTTAAAGGACGTTAAACCATAAAAATAAGAGATACAGGAGATAGAAGTGATAGTCAGATCTTTAAAAGAGGCGTCGCTGTCTATTGGCTTTGAAATTGCGTAGTTACTCCTTTCATGACATCGTGAAAAAGAATTTCGTACTTAAAAATACGTAGACTAACGATCATTCATGCCTACAACGAATATCTCGGAAATAGCCAAATGTATTATTTGACATACATTGTATGTTTAAAACTATCTAATTTTTTTTTCTGTGGTAAGCTTTTGTTTATCCTTGCGTCTTCTAAGTTATGCAAAACTCATTGCAATGAAGAGATCTTCACGGGATATTCAAAGAAAATTTGAGATATGCGTTTTATGAATCATGGAAGTATTTTTAATATATCGTGTTTCAATGAAACTGGATATTCATTTTTGAAAAGAATAAAAAATAGCGAACAATTTTCCGTGAGAGGGAGGGGGGGGGTCTTTCTTTAAAGTGTTTGTGTCACATCTTTGGAAACTGATGAACTTTAACAGCAAGTTTGGTATTCATCCGCGGTCCATGGTTTTTTCAAGGGGGAGATCTAAAAGTGAAATATCTATATCGAGTTTTGGGGTGTAGTGCAATGCTTTCTTTGCCTTCTATTGGTAGATTGTAGAGAAAATGGAAATATAAGAAGCAGCCAAGTGTAGAGCCGCCCATATCGGGGTCAGCAGAACGCTTATCGGGAGGCCTGGACGAGCCAAGCAATAAACAGAGAGTGGGTATCCGCATTTGTAGCTCTTATATATTAACGATTTTCGCATATCAGTAACCCTTGCACACTAATATTGGCACAATTTGATTATCACAAAGCTATTTGGAACAGGGCACTTTCGAATCTTCTTTAAATGAGCTTAACGAGACCTACAATTGGTATAAGAACTGGATATTCGAGTCTAAAATACCAAAAGGACCTGATCGACCGTCCTGTTTTTGTTGGAGTAGAAATCACACCGCAGTGAGACCCAGATCTCTGTGGAGCGCCCACCTGTAGTCCAGAAACTAAGAAACAAATTCTAAGACAAAGACAGTCCCTGCTCCTGCATCTGGAAATTGATTTGCTATTCCACAATAAAGCCAAGTCGGTCCTATTTCTGCAGCATATGGTGCTGTGCAGTAGACTCTAACATCCGGAAAACACATATTCCAAAATTCCGATCGTACGACTGATCGCTGATGCTTCTTGCTGTTCTTCACAGGAATCTTTGTGTTCCTGAAGTCATCGCAGTTCTTATAAAGCACAAAGTAAACTTCCTCGCACTGTCATTGATCACCCGAAATCGTGATACCGGAATTTTTGACGGCCAAAAATACGTATAGACAACGTTCTGAAAATTACAGAGGGAACAGTATTCTTAGAATTGAGGAAGTCCCAGAGTAACAGTAGCGTTTCAGGTGCGAATAAGATGCTTAAAATTTGGCAACATATACGTAGGAACGTTGGAGGGCAGTCACAATGTAGGTGGGAACGTGTATTTCTAAAATTCCTGTCTTTTCTTTCGTCTTTCACAATCTTACAGAACAGTTTTACTGTGATCGATTATCGGCAATCCGTAGCGCCTAAAGACCGCGCTCGGGCTGTACATATCTAGCGTCTACCCCAATAGAACTTTCCGATTAGCATTTCAGTGACTTACGGAAATTTATACTTCTCAGAAACAGTTCAGTTCTACATCCTCAAACAGTTGGCAACTTGCTGTAAATATCTCATTTATTAGTCTCTATTAAACTTACCAGCCAACTTGACTCGCGTTGTCTATCCTCATACCCACACAAGTATACCCTGGAAAAAAAAAGATTACATAGTTCATCACTGTACTAAAGTAAACATGGAAACGAAATCTAAAATTATACCGCCAAGAGGTTGTTGTTTTGCTGTTACCTATAATTTCAATTTCAATAATTATTTTAGTCCATCAACATTTAGATACAATAATAATTTATGGTGATAATAATATAATAATAAATGAGGGTTAATCTGTATGACCTGTTCCTACTTAGAGAAGTTAATCTTGACATCTGGAAAAGGGTAGTCTGTGTCCATATACCCTTTTGTTGTGACTAGTAGTTAAAAAGTGCCATTAAATAAATTGACTACTATCGCCAGCCTTATTAAAATTGAAATAATTATTAATACTTTAACGATACTGAGCCAGCAAAAGCGTAGTTTTTTGGTAGCTTATGCTGCATCCATCTTTGGGGATGATGTAAACAAATGATTAATCAAGTTGCAAGTTTCATGCAGCAGGAGAGGGTGAAGCTACCCCATGTTTCTATATAGTCCACCTTTTCGGCTCTCAAGTGCATACCAGTCATACAAACTTCAGTTAAATTAATTGAAAATTTAGTATTTTGAGTGTAGCATTCTCTTAAATTTAAGAACAAGTTGCATGTAGGTAAACGTGCTCATAGTTTCCATTGAAGTCGTTTACAGTTTGGTCAAGGGCCCTTGTGCTAGGAATGCTGGGATACTAACGTTGTGCCCTGCATCGAGCATTGCTAGCACAAGAGGTATGTTTTTAAGAGATCTAAGCATTATTATGTTGAAAGTTTGGCCTTAATCTAATCAGAAAACGGTAGAGTGGTTGATGTCAAAGAGATTCCTTCCAGTGACATTCTTGTGAGAGGAGCAGAGTAACTAATGTAGATGAGCTGCCATGTGTTGTGGGATGTAAGGGAACCTCCGTGGTCTCCTGAGAGAAAATGACATACCTACAGGTGGACAAGAGGTGAACAAACGCGTACAGAGAGGAGAAATGCCGTTGAAGACCGCCCACTCAAAGCCGAGAGTTGTTCGTGTCTGGACTCAAACCTAACCACATCTGAACATTATTACCGTATGCGGCATTGCTGTTCTGCCTGCCCACACATCGTGCGGAAGGAATCTCACGTTTCACTGTCTGCAGCGCCATTATGTGTCTACAACCTTCATATGCACCTAGTCACCACAAGTAGGTATGCCTCCCACCCTAAAACTCTACACCGGCATCGCTGGACATGTACATTTTCAGACACTGAAATATACCAAAAGGTTCACGCGCCCCTTATTATTCGGTTTTACGGAACCCGCAGATTTTACAGTCTAGCCTGGAAACATCGTTCCCAGAACCCATTCAGCATTAATAGAACGATAATGGGCTTGAATTGACGCGATAGAATACATCAGTATTGCTTTAGCGCGCGTGTAAATGTATGTTAGAGACCTCTAAGCGCTATAAACAACTCCAAATGCTAAAATGACTTACTTGTGTATGGGGTTGTTGGTATCGTGCTATGAACTTCAATATACCTGCTTATCTAAGTACTGTATGCCCATGACAAGAAGGCTAGAGGGGAATGAAGGGCAGAGGGGGCTTGAACTGTGTATCTACTCCGGTAGCGGACCTGTTTACCAGGAAATGAGTGTATGAGAGTGCATATTTCTAGCTATGGGTGAGTAATGTGACAACATTGTGTATTTTAAACGAGCCTAGCATTCTTGTCATTCTCGGAAACTAGCCATAAACACCGTGCGGGAAGCACGAAATGATTACGCTACACATTCCTAAGACTTGCCTTCTTGTCCTGGGCATACAATAGTAGTGCAGTTGTTTAGCAGGCGGTGCAATAATCATGAGTTCCAACGCGCTCGAATCCGACCAGACCTCTATGACTGACACAAAATTAACGGCAGCTGATTGCTGACCACTACTATTCCCTTTCCAGTTGTGCACATGGATTTTGTGGTCCAAATGATATTTATATCACCGTCTTTACAGCGTGTATAACTATAAAACACAGCAAGACGTGGTAAGTCTATAATTGGATTTTGTGTTGACCAGCTCCTCCTACACCTGTCATCAAATTTTGTGTCAGCCATAGATTTTGTTTCTTCCTTGTCCTTCTTCCTCACAAGACACAAACGAAGAAGGGCAATCTGAGCAGCTGGTGTAGAGAAAACTCATGTTTAACGAAGTATGCCTGCAAGTAACCATCGATAATAACATGTTAGGTGTTCTGGTACTTTGCAGTTGCTTTTATAAATTTTATATTTGGAAAATTAAATTATACACGAAGTTTTGGAGCAGCTTCTTTTTCAAAATAATTACAATAAAACATAGGGATTGAAAACTGCTCAACTCGTTTATAAAATGAACTGTTGTTGTTATACTTCGTTATCTGTTTTACTGCTACAATTTTTAGAGTATCTGACGAATACTCTAAAATCACTACTTGTATCCTCGTGGATAAAAAGAACAAACAACGTTCACGCACGTGCTGGGACCCGAACCGCGGACATAGTCTCAGTGGACAAGGAAAGGTCAACTTAGCCACAAGCACAGGGTTCGCTTCTTCCATTAGAATGTGTACACACTGCATTCTCTCTCTCTCTCTCTCTCTCTCTCTCTCTCTCTCTCAAATGCTACTAACCTAATGTATTTGGAATTGACATAGCTCTTGCTGCTAAGGTCTGTTTTACTTTGAAGAGCAGACTGGATTTACAAGGCTTCCAAATAGTCAGCAACGACAGTAATAATTTAACGGTGACTTCTTGAGGTTTAGCTAAAACATAAGTTCCTCTACCTTTTCTCTATAGTGCATAGATGCATAAATAAAGAATAAAATTGGTCGAATGTTAGATTGCCAATATCTCACCATTTCTTTATCGTTTACTCTCCAGTTAGCGTAGAGAGGAAGGATGAAAGGATGAGTTTCTCAGCTTTGTTTTCAATTGTTGCTAAATGAGTCGTTTAGCCACAAAATGTATTAGATGGTTGAATCCCAGCGTATCTATCGCAATAAATCCGCATATACACTTGTCAACATTGGCGTGTTGGAAGGTCAGGAATGTTGACAGTAAATACTACCTACCTGGATACTGCTCGGAAAGCTTGAAAGCCACCCCTCCCCTGGTTACTTATAGGGCTGATAAGAAACACATAGACACGTGGTGAACCAGTTTGAACTTCCACCCGTCATAGGTGCGAACGAGTAACGTAGTCGAATTAATAAACAAATCATTCGCCTGTTCTGTCCTACTGTGTACATAATGTATTCACTAATGTGCAATTATATCCTTAACTGTACACGATAAATGATAACAGCGAAGCAACACAATTCTAAAGGATTTTAACAAATCTTAGAGACTATAAGCTTTAATATCTGCGGAAAGTTCTTGAAATCCAACACAAGAACTTTCAGCCGGTATTAAGTTAAGTGAAACTTATCTCTAAGATTTGTTAAAATCTTTTAGAACTATTGCTTTATTTCAATATACAAACACAACGTAAAAAACAAATAGATGAGTGAGTACCAGTTTCCCCGACCTGTTATATATCTATGCGGACGAAACGGTCTTGGCAGCAAGAAAGATTGAGGACCTGCAGCAGAACTTCAAACAATTAACGAAATGGACAGACAACAAATGCCTAAAAATTAATAGAAAGAAGACCGTTCAAAAGACTTTCTGATAAGGCGAGAACACGCGGAAATAGTCACACTCTGGGTTGAGGATTTAACATAATGAACTCCTACAAATACCCTCCAAACAACTGCAATCACATTCGGAATACACGCAAAAGAGGCCATAACCGACATAGCAAATCTCCCTAGAGTTGGCAATGAAGCTTTTCAGAGGGAAAATTGTCCCAGCTTGGACATATGGCATACACCTAATATGTGAAAACCTAAAAAAGGACGTAAAAGAATGGTGAAGGCTACTTTCCTCAAGCGAGCAATTGGAGTGTCATAATATTCCCCATCAAGAAATGACGAGGGAGCCCTTTCTGATGGAAGATCTTAATTACCTACGCGTTATTACTCCCGGCAAAAGAGCTTATAGAGAGCTGACGGCAGAAAATCTGAAGAGAAGCAAAGTAGAAAACGACTTCTATGCAACAAGCGCCATGATAGACAGGGGAGAATAAAAGCACGAGGCTTTCACCATTCCTTAATGGTTCCATAAACAATTTTTATACATTGACGAATAGGTGTATCTGTAAATGTTGTGAAGTTTATTATTATTATTATTATTATTATTATTATTATTATTATTATTATTATTATTATTATTATTATTATTATTATATATTATTAATTATTATTATTAATTATTATTAGATATTACTAATTATTATTATTATTATTTATTATTATTTATTATTGTTGTTGTTACTAAGAACCTCTACAATTTCACATAATCTTAACTAATTCAAACAAGGAACGCGTGTAAAGAATTTCGCTATTTCTTGAGATTTTATTGCTAGGAAGAAACAAGCAAAACTAATTTTCTTGCCAGGAAGAAATAAGTAGAACTGATTTTGTTGCCAAGAAGTAATAAAGTTAATTAACAATTTATTGAGAAACATAAGAAGTAACTCGTATTGCATTGGTAATTTCAATGATTTGAAGGAGGAAATTATTTCATTATGAAAAGTTACATATTTTTGAAAAAGTAAGAGATTTGTTTTAACTATTGTCTGAATTTTCAGCTATAGTTTGGTATAATCGACATTACAATTATTGCTTTACTTGTGTAAGTATTCAAGTAGATGAAAGACGAATAACACTGATTCCCAATTTGGTCCCACAAGTCTCTTACTCTATACAGCTAGCCAATAACACCAAACCAAAATAAATGAATAAATACAACCAAAATACCACTATAAAAAGTTGTCCAACGTGGGGCATCCGGATAGTATTTGGGAAAACAAATAAATTAAATAATCTAAATAATAATATATGAATAGTGCGAGAAGGTCCAAATCTTCAAGAACTCCAGAACACCTAGATCGTCTGAAGTGTAAACATCACCACGAAATCAGGAAACCTACAACACAACCCAGGGACTGTAATGAAGAGAAGGAAGAAGACGTCGGTGACATCTTGAACTTCAAGACAGAAGTACCAAGATAACAGCTTAGTCAAAACTTAAGGCAGTATAGCTTATAGATAGCTTTTAGTTACATTTAATAACATTGCGAAGTGGTAGAAGAGTCTAAAAGTAATTTAATCTAAATCCAGCTCTAGATCTAAGAAAATGAGTAAAGAGAATAGGATAAGGCAGATAGGACAGAACAGGATAGTGTTAGCCAGGAAAATCTGAGTATAATTACTTTGTTGAGACAGATGAAACTGGAGATAAGAAATGAACAGAAAAGATAGCCAGGGAAATCACTGAAAAACAAGACAAGTTAGTCAGTGATCAGAAAGAAATAGCAGAAACAATATCAGCTCGCTACTGAAATTAACAACAAAGCCAGTTAGCAGCTGATATAAATATCAAAATAGAAGAAATTAGATGTGAAAAGATTATATTTCAGACAGGGATAATTATTGAAATTGGGGATGTTTAAAAATGAACTCGGTGAAATTAAGGAAAATTGTAAAATCATTAATGTAGCTGTGAATAATGAGATTGAGAAGTTAGGTATATGTTCAATAGTGAATAGGAAATTTGCCACAATTACGGATCGTCACAGATTTATGAAATGTCGAGTCGAGTGGTCAGCGTCCTGGCTTCTCAATCCAGAGACTCCGGGTCCGATTCCCGGCTAAGGTTGGGAATTTTTCTTTCCCCACATAGCTCTACACAAGGTATTTGGATTCGTAGCACAGTATGTTGATGAATAGCCTATCTACAGTGAGAATTTTGAAATTTACATTGAAAGAAACGCGTCACATAAATTTAACGTAATCTTACCTTATTTAGACAAGGAACCTGTGTGAATAACTTCGCTATTTCTTGAGATTTTGTTACCAGCAAGAAATAAACTAATTTTGTTGTTAGAAAGAAATACGTAGGTAAATGTTAACTAACGATTTAATGAGAAGGGATATGTACAAGTGTATTGCATTGAAATTTTCAATGATTTAAAGAATAAAATTATTTCATTATCATTAAAACTTGTATATATTTAAGAGAGCAATGCGTTTGATTTAATTACCTCAATTTTCAAGAGTCATTTTAAATGAACGAACTATAGTTTACTACTTGACCTAAGTTATTATTCAAGTAGATATAAGGCAGCTAGTCACAATACTGAAACAAAACAAAATGAATAAATGAGACCAATTGCAGAAACTACAAGTCACGGTCATCCACAACAACTCCATCTGAGAGCTCAAGATAAAGGTGCTTGTAGTACCTACTTAAGTTTTCTCAAATAGAATATTCGTTTTATCTTATGTCCTGGCCATGCAAAGAGAACGAAATTTCAAAGTCATCAGATAGCGACCAGCTCTTAAATATTTGAATATCGTTTAAGTCTACTGTAAGTCTATTTCCATTGTATCTACAAGGAAATGCGTAATAAAAGCATTTCTACAAATATTTATCTCAATTAACTTAAACTAGTTGGAATAATAAGCTATTTTTAAGAAAAGTTTGTTGAATGAGTAAAAAGTAACGTGAATGTAACTTTTTTCTAGTGGTAAGTGGTCATTCAAAGAGCAAATTCAAACCCATTGCATAGCAATCCGTTTTTAAAATATGACAATCGCTTTAGTCCGCTGCATTCTTACATCTTTAGGGAAATGTGTAACATAAGTTTGTTGCTTGACAAGAAGTAGGTAGTAGAAGAGTTTGTAAGACTGGAGCGTAGAAAACTGAGCAGGGAAAGCCTTATGAATGCAACACACTTTTATTTTATTTTATTTCTACAAGTACACGCTTTGGAACACTTCCTCGCCCTTAGCCAGCGGTAATAAAATCAGAGAGAATGAACTGGATGGAGAATTCGAGCAGCTCTGCCAAGAGATCGAGTTGCCAAGGACGAAATTACATAAGCAATACCTTAAGTTTGTGTCATCGCATAAAGAATTTTGCATATGAATCGTATGTTCCTGCTGAAAATTCCGCTTCTTGGCGGCATCCAATGCCAGGTGTCCGAATATGGAGTTCCTTGGCCTTTCCTCGCGACTGTATTTTCCTGAAAATGGGATGTCGGCATTCACCGTGGTTAACAATTACGTAGTCCATAGTTTGTAAGCTTACTGACTGTATCTTTATATTCTTGTACATTGCAGAAAGGAAAATACCTAGGTTGTACGCACATGGCAGTTGATAGGTTTCAATTTTTTAAACCTGGGAGAGTGCACATTATCGATTGCATGAGCACTCCTGTATTAGGAAGTAAGAAAACGAATGGCTGTGTACCAGAGTATTAAATAAATACATACATAATACTAAATAAATAAATAAACAAACATCGGTTGTTAAGGGTTATGTGTGTAAATGAGGAAAAGAATAAATGCAATTATTTTGTGAACATTGCTCTTTTGATGATATGTTTTTAAATACAACATTCTTATTAGGTGTTCAATTACTTCCAGTTAATTTAAGCAGCTTATGTTTTGTGTGTCTAACTGTTGTGGATTTAGGAAGCCTCAAAACATGCATTTCCGCTGGAATCTTGATACCCAATTTTTGGGTGTTATACAGAGAAAACCCTCTGCTTATCTGTTGTACGTAGTAGAGAAAGTAAAAATACTATGCATTCCTTCATTAGTCTGATAGGTATAGTTAGGTCGTTTGAACTGCGTCAGCTGGGCGCCATTACAAGTTACAAACAGGTGTTAGGTTAGGTTTCAGGAAAACGCCTTTGACCGTGGTTACCGCAGCGCTGCGGTACAGCGAGACCACGAGCAACCACTGCATTGAATATAAATACCGTTTTCCATTAATATTACCTTTTGCGGCATATTCTTGATCATATTTGGTGGCTAAGTTTAACAATTTGTGCCTCTGGAGGTGCTGTGAACACAATCCATCTGGAAACATTGACGCCACCACTGAAATATCACTCCTAAAACGTTGAGTGATAAAATCATCAATTATTACATTGCACACGTACTTTCGTACTTTTCTATCCTTATCGCCGATGGGATTATGTCTCCTCCCACATCTAAGAACTAAAACCAGAGAGTACGACTCCCATTTCAAGTGAAAATGCAAAAGAAACAATGGACTTTCGGTAATAGTGGAATTATAAAACTACGTATTGTCCTACAAAATGGCAAATAAACTCATTTTGGATCTAAGAAAATATCTAATAGGTATGTTACATCCACATTATTTTCTCTGCCGCTCTTCTACAAGAAAAACGTCTTAGAAAAGTGATAGTCTTTGAAAACAGGTTACTAAGTAATGACTGATATTCCATTCTCCTTGCATGGCCATAAGAGAAAAACGAAGGGCGACTTACTACCTGAAAAAGTACAAAGTATTTGAGAATTCAAACGAATAACAGCAAAAGCGTAGTATACAGAAATATAATCTCTGTAAGAAACTCAATAAATTGATTTCTAATAATAATATTTTTGTGGAATGCGACATTTCTGACAGATTCTTTTATTATTGGTTTTAATTTTTCAATACTTTGTAATTTATTAAATTCCTGTGGCTATTAAAAGTTTTTCGCGATGCCATTAACCCTGCAATAGGCACGTGGTCTACATATATCGATTTTTTTACATGTTTCGAATTTTTTTACTTCAGCTTCTGTACTGCGCGCGCATTCCGCTTCTTAGTAGCTGCTAAGGCACTCTTGTCTTCACAACCAGCACGCCAGTTGCTATAGAAAGTGGCACATCTTTCTCCTTTCTCTAGTTACCTTGAGTAGCACAGGCTTTGTTATTTACGGCTGTGCTAGGTTGGACTACCATTGTAGATCGCGCACCTAAACGCGTTGCGCAATAGGTAAGTGTCGTATTTTTAGTTCATATGTTTAGTTATCCATCTATAGTATACGATTATTGTACCTTTTATCAATAATATTGTTTTTCTGAATGTATTTGTTTGTTGCATGTACAGAAACTGGCTTATATTGGCACTATTCCGAAGAACAAAGTTGAGATACTTCCAGAATTTGTCATCAAATAGAAAAGTCGAAGAAAATTCATCTCTCTTTGGAGTTAGAGACTATACCTTAGTATCCTATTGCCCAAAGCAAAATAAGCCTGTATTAGTGATATCCAGCATGCATCACGATGATGCTATTGATGAAGAAACACGAATGCAAAGGAAACTGAAATTATTACCTGTTGCAATAGAATAAAAGTTGGAGTTGATCTAGTGGACCAGCTATTTCAAAAATATATGGCCCGTAATACACGCCGCTGACCCATTGTAATTTTTATGACCTATTAAATATTTCTGCAATTAGCACTCTTTGCATGTATAAATCAAATACAGGATACCAACCAATCAACGAAGAAAATGTATTGAAAATTTGTCATGTGCACTTGTGAAGCCACAGATAGAATTCAAGTCAACAATTTCTCAGCTTCTTGTAGAAATAAGAGGACGTGCAAGGGTGCTTCTGAGAATTCAAGAGCTAGTAAACAGTCATGTTCCAGTGCATCAGAATTATGTTGGCTGTTGCTATATTTGCACAAGAAAACGTAAAAATCTACCCGGCATTTCTGTACAAAGTGTCACATGCAAAGATCACATGAGAGGTATTTGTATTAACTGTTTAAAAGCAGAGCAACATTAAGTATTAAAGTTGTAAGCTCTTACAGTGTTTTAATTTACTTTTTAAATCACGATAATGGATATAAATTGTATGGGCATTATAAAAATATGGAATGGAATGGTCCCTTTTTCTACTATAAAAATGCCCGGTATGCTATTTGCATCACAATGGTTGTTCTCTGAACCTCTTTCCCATTGTTTAAACATTGTTTTACATTTCTAATGCTATCCTGGTCCTTTGATGTAAATCACTTTCTTTAATTCCAATATAATCATAATTACAAGCATAAAACAAAATGGTATACAACTGTAGATCACGCGCCCAGTCCGTTTCGCTTAGTCATGCGCCTACTGCAATTTCAAGACCAGCCTATTGTGACTAGCTTTTTAACATCTGACTATCGATTCGGTTTCCTCTAACCCTCTTGTGGTCTAGACTGAAATGCGTAATGGAACCATTTCTGGGAACACTCATCACAATATGACGTACCTAGAAACAAGTTTTTGCTAGGATAGTTTGTAGAGACGATACTGGGTAGAATATAACACATCTATTGTTCCAGAGAATAAATAATTAGCGCAGCATATTATTTAATACTGTTTGTAGTTCTCCTCTCCCTTTCTCTATAAAGAACATGTTTTACCGTTGTACTCTTCAAAGTGCAAAAGCCACTGAAGGTTTTTAGAGTGCGTTGCCGTTTCCAGCACAAAACGAAGTGGAATGAAAGCTTCCCTGTCTGTTTTAAAGAAAAAAGAAACAGACGGTGAAAGTAAAAGAGGGAGGGTTAAGGCCCCAGCCCGCCCCTTTTGCGGCTGCTGTAGGGGAAGCACCAGTGGAATATTCCACTTGCCAATATCTTCTCCATCTCTGTTGCACCGACAGCTGCAGTTACATGCTCCCGAGGGGTGCACGCACACGCTGTCCAGCCAAACATTGAAGACGGCGCGACGCTGGCTACGTTAATACATTGAATGGGGGAAAGAACATTAAACGACACACGCAACTTGTACGTCATCTCGGAAACATGGACAGGAGCATCTAAAATCTGATATGGTGCATTCACAGACTCTTTCTACTTGATCTACAAACTATTTTTCCGAAAGGTAATTCTTCTAAGTAGTAGTTCTTATTAAATGATACACTTTCTTTACGTATGCCAGCAGTAGGAGTATCTGCTGTGAACTTACAATTTCGTTCAATATAAAATTTGTCAAACTGATTCCAAACACATTTCCTGCTGTATTCTGTGCTGTGAGGTTTCCATCTTTAAATTATTTCATCTATTTGAGCATTAGATGCTTCACCGAAGCGAGAGTCGGCCATTTTTTACATTTAAACTTAGCGGCTCTGTTACGTTAAGTTCTGTAAGCTGTTGCGCATCCGTAGGACAGAGCAGTCTTAACCTGATCACAACATAAAAGCAGAGTGGGTGATAATATTTGATAAATTTTTCCCGAATGAAGGCTGTCATTGGTTGAAATTTGAAGTTGTTATGCACGTGACTGGTTGGTTTTATGAGTGGGATAGTCGGTATAAGAAAAAGTTAGTAGACTTAAGCGATAGCCAGAGTTTTAAAAAGCGGATCGCTCTGTCAAGGCTTCGATATTCCATTCTCCTTGCATGATCTCCAGAAAAAACTAACAATGACTTGCCACTTGAAAAATATAAAAGTGAAAAATCAAAGCAGTAATAAAGAATATCTTGGAAATAGTTAGCACCACATTAAAAAGGAACGACATAACTTGTGCATTAACGAGCATTTTTTGTGTAAAACGCTTTGTCTACCTCTTACGGTTTATCAATTCTACAAGTCATCCAGAATGAAGAGGACTTCACAGACTATTCCCAGAAAATTCAATATATTCATTTGATTCACCATGGAAATCCCTTAAACACGTGGTATTTTAATCAAAATCGTTAGAGGCAATTTTGAGAAAATAAAACATAACAGAAAAAGTTTCCATATAAAGAATAGTTTTCAGCGAGGGGATTTGCTTGAAAATCTTGGAAGATGCTGAAGAACTGTTATTTGTTATTTGACCGACTTAGTTGTGCTGTTTCCAGACAGATGTCACATGGCTATTTGCTTGATTCTGCAGTCTCCAAATATGTATTTGTAGTGAAAACCGTGTATTGAAATGTTGGATGAAATGCGAAACTTCTGTACCTGCTATAGGTGAGCAGTAGAGGAAGTGATTACATACGCTCGCCCTTTCTTACCCAAGGAGGAGCTGATCAATCACCATTCAAAATGAAACATCCGACGTTTGCAACTCAATAATTTAGAAAAGAGCTTTAGAAGATTCTGCGCTTGGGATAAGGGCGTATATGCAGAGCGCACCGTCTACCTCTACAGAATGCTTTCAGCGCAGACCTGTGTATCCATGATATGTTGCATGAATTAAGTCTGGTACATAAATCCGCAGGAACGGAGGCGGAAACGGGAATCTTAGTAGGAAGGTGAAGGCGGCGTGCACTATCGATCGAGAACGGAAAACAGCAATCCTAATCTCAATTAGATAATTGGAATTTATCGCTTTCAAAGATTATTCCACATTAAATTGGGAATAGAGAGCACAATGGGAGAGAAAGCGTTGGAGCGTTGTGTGTGTGTGTGTGTGTGTGTGTGTGTGTGTGTGTGTGTGTGTGTGTGTGTGTGTGTGTGTGTGTGTGTGTGTGTGTGTGTGTGTGTGTGTGTGTGTGTATATTCTGATGTCTGTGATTGGCTAAAGTTAGATATGAATAAATCCCTACTGAATAAAGCGGGTTAACAATAAAATCTACTCCAGCCAATGAAGAATGTGACGGAGGCACGGTAAGTATACGGTGGTCTTAGTGAACCTAATCTATTTCCCCAAAGCCAAAGGTTGTGATGGGGAGCAAAGTAAAACTACTCCAAATTATTTAAATGCAACTTGCACAGAATTAGTATCGTAGGACCTTTTCTACATCACCAGCTCCTCCAGACATCATCTGTTTATTTTGTTTTTGGAAAAATATTACACGACAATAATACCTACATAAACTAATGCTATTGACAAGTTTTATTACATAATTTTAACTGAACGAATATTTAAGAAGATACAACCATTTTTGTTACTATTATTTGTGTAAAGGATAGTTTAGAATGGGAGCATTTTGTTGAAAATCTTTGTGTTGCATCCTTAAAAAATGTTGAACTTAATGCTGTTCATAGACACACACACACACACACACACACACACACACACACACACACACACACACACACAGAGAGAGAGAGAGAGAGAGAGAGAGAGAGAGAGAGAGTTCTTTTGGATTCAGGAAGTCCAAAACACCTATTTCCAGTGTAATCTCGGCATCAGATTTTTGGTACCTACCTACCTAAGTAGAGGAATGCAATATCTCCTCCACTTGCTGTAAGTATATAGTAGAGAAAGTAAAAATTAGTAATCACTATTCAGCAGTTTAATTTGTCTACATCGTTCAATATTTAGAAATTTGTAATAGTAGAAATCGTTTGTAATAATGTAAAGGTGTATCTACTGCAAGCTGTTTAGTCAATATCTGTGAAGTGAAAAGTACTGAAACATTTGAAAGTAAGGTAATAAAAGGGCATATCTGCCAAACGGTGGATAACATAGTTGAATATACCAACATTCTTGCAAAAGACTGCATTATTGGTTCAAAGAATGTTTATACCTACCAATCCCTAATAAATGGAACAATCCATCAGAAATACTTCGCATTGGTTATGAAGGGACCCTAATGACCAAGTTGTCGACGGGCCCTTAAACCCGACACACTCACTCACTCCCTTGGCTGTGAATAGAGAAAGCCACGCGAGTGTTATTATACTTTGGACGTTTTACTTTCTCTACTGGTTATCTATAATAAGTAGAGGGAATATTGCACTTTACCCAAAAATTCTATATCGAGATTTCACCGGAAATGCACGTTTTGAGACTCCCGAATCCGAAAATAGCATTTAAGGAAACGTAGGTTTGTGTGTGGGGACGGGGGGGGGGGGGGGGGGTGTTTTCTCTGTGTCTTGTGAACAACATAACTAAAAAACGGAAAGTCGGTTAAATACCAAACTTGGTATATCAGGTAAGCATCTTCAAGGATGCGACACAAATATTTTCAAGAAAATCCCCCACCCCAAACCACCCTTTTGCATGGAAAATGTGTTTTTTTTTTATATATTTTCTAAAAAAAGGCTCTAACGATTTTGACTAAAATGTCGTATATTAAGATATCTGCATGACAAAATGTATGTCTTGAATTTTCTGTAAATAGCCTTAAAGTCCTCTTCATTATCAAGGACTTTTGTTTAATTGGTAAACCGTGAAGGTAGACAGAATCTTACTACACATTTTATGTCAAACCTTGTTATAGCGCTAATTTTTCCGGGATATTCTTTGTTATTGGTTTGAATTTTCAAGGCGTAAGTTGTTTTTGTTTTTTCTCATGTTCATATACAGAGCATGGGATTTCATATGGCAATCCGCTTTGTTTTTTAGAAAATCTGACTATCGCTTTAGCCTACTTTGAGCGTTTATCCTGTTCCTACAACAAAATGTGTAAATGCGTAATGAAAGTTTATCTATCTGAACAAGAAGTAGATAGGATGTTAGTCTTTTGTAAGACTAGTTTGTGTGATATAAGTAAAGGAGGTCATTTGAGTGCAATACATCAGATTTTGTCACATGAGTTTATTCGTCTTCAGAAAGATAGCAACGACCATTATTCGCTCTAGCATTATTTTATTATTTTTTAAGAAGTTTGTTGATTTTATTTTTATTTTGTATTTATTTCATATTTTTTAAAGTAGAGATTCAGTCTCTTCTCGTAGACACTAGCACGTGCTATAAAATGTCTTTTAAAAGTTGTCACATTGGCATGTGTTGGTTACAGAGACTTTGTTACATCCTCTAGTTATCGATCAGCTGGTTGCAGTAACCCAATTTAGCAAGGCGGGTAGTTCTGGGAATCCCCACGCCTTTCCTTTATCTCAGCAGTATTCGGTGTGTGTGCAAGTTGATTCACAGATTCCGGTCCAGTATGGACTGAAAGCACGCCAACTTCAGCTCTAATGAACTTACAGATGCCATCTAACTTATATGCTATAATTCTCCATTATTGAGAACAAAGTGCTGCTATAACTGAATCTACTTTCTAAATGATGAGATTGTTGTTCAGAATAACTTCTCCCAGAAATAAATGTGTGTGCAGAGCGCCACATTTCGATGCTACGAAAATCTTATGTGTAATTATCACATTGCCTTCTCTTCGTGTAATCATATATTTTCATTGTTATTCTGCAAATTATGCATTCAAACGATTATGTCCTGGTTTGTTCCTGGTTGTAAATATTCAGCGAAAATCGTGTAAATTTGATATCTCAAAGATAGATCCCGGATTCTTTTAGGGGTAAGCTAACACATTTTGAAAGATACCTTCCCTTACCAGTGTGCAAAATGAAGTCAGAAACAGGGAGCTTTCATTTCTAAATGTTCAAACATCACATAAATGATCCACGAACTGTCGTTTGGATCCAAAAATTCATTTACATTTTGAGAAAACTTATGAAATGATATATTAAATAAAGATGCCCATTAAACGTGATATTTAACTAGTTCGATTATTCCGTTTCACTGTAAGTTATTGATCCTGATTGTTTGAGAGCTTAATGTTACCAGTGGCGGCTCGTGACATTTAAATGTGGTAGGGCACACAAAAATCGACATACAATAGTATATGAGGAAAATAAAGCAATAACTTATGATGTAAGGCTTACTTGTTATCTTTTGTATAATATACAAAAGCTGATATTATCAGCTCAATTCTCCTATTTTTGGCTGTAGAAAATTGCTGAATCACACGTCTGTTGAAGTCTGGAATGGTGTTTATCATCTTCTTCTCTATTGATAGCATCGCCAGCGCGTTCAGTCTCTCGTTCCCCATGGAATTTCGTAAAAATGTCTTTATTCTATTGAGGGTAGAGAATGATCGTTCGGTCTCTACAGTCGTCATTGGAAGGGTAACAATTATTTTTAAAACCATCACACACTCAGATAATGTTTGTGTCATGTTGTTTTCACATAAAAACTGCAGAAGAGGCGTTGCACCGGACGTTCTACGCAAATCTTCACGACTATACAGCACCTCTAATTCAGTTCGAAATTTCGGACCATTGATTGTGGGATATAATTTCAAGATTGTCTGAAAGGCACTTTCAGGAAATACATTGCAGTATTAGGGAAACCTGTCGACCAAAACTAGCTTCGAGACACTCAACTGACCTGCGAACTGAAACCTATCGTTGATATTGCTTGTAACATGTCACAAACTTGTAGAGCTGCCACCCTATTACTGTGTCCAACACATTGCCTCTTACTTGGGGGTTCGTATATACTGTTCTGCATGTTGATACATTTTCCTAACTTTCACTATAACATTAACTGTTTGACAAAGTCACTAACTTTAACAGCATCGATGTCTTTTTTCTGGATACAGTCAAAGAATACTGCTACATGAGGCTAATTTTGTGATAGAATTCAAGCCCAAAAGTGAATTCAGAGTCTCTCGATGTTCGTACAAATCCTGTTGCTTCGCTAGACACTTTTTTATCATTTAATTCGTTGTCTCATATGTTCGAAACATTTTAGTAGATTATCTTTCTGCTCAAAAACGGTATTAACAGTGCGATACTGAAATTACCACCTTGTCGGTGGGACACTGCTAAGTTTTTTCTGAACAAATTCAGTTATATAATCCATCCTTTTTGGAGACCTCGTAAAGAATGTCCCTATCCCCTGTAAGTCTTGGAAAAATATTCTGCTGTGAGATGAAGATGACGTTGCACTCTGAAGCATGAGTGTCTGCAGACTTTTTTCCAGGGGGGGGGGGGCACATGTTGGAAATTTGCAATCATATAATATTAAATCATTATTTTACTGTCAAAATTTATAATATTTGTTGCAGATAACCGTTTTAATTTGTGCTAAATAAAAATTGTTCTTTACATCAAAATTAAAATAATAGTTTAATAGTCAGTAACTGGCTGCACATTAAGTTCACCAAGTTCCAAGGGAGGGCCGCGGCCCCCCCCCCCCCTTGCCCCCGTTTCGCGACGCCCATGCTCTGAAGGATAAGATTTCCTTGATGTGCATAGCAGTGAATGTCGTTTGCATTGGGATACTTTTCTTTTATCAAAAATTGCGCCCCACCCTTCTTCCCACTCATAACAGAAGTTCCATCATAAGTTTGGCATATATGTTTCCCTGGATTTTTCTCTACTCCCATTTCACGAAACTGTTCTACAATAATTGCTGCTAAACCAATGGCACTCCTGTCAGTCACTTCGAAATATCCCCAAAATCTCTAAAATATTTTCCCTTTCTGGATGATTCGACTCTCAATAACTGATCATTCCGTATAACTTGGCAATTTTTTTATTCTAATTTCTTGATTATAATAATTTCTATAATCCACTATGTGTTATAACAGTACAAGTAAATTTTAATTAGCCTACGTATGCAAGCTACCGCATTCTCCCTCACAGTAACAAAAGGGCTGACCTTTGATATCTAGTCAGAACAAATAGCAGACCATTGTCGCCAAATCAGAAGCGTGCCACTAATAATGTGGATACATAGCACTAACACTTGTTTGCAAGGTTCGAAGGTTTATTGCTTTACCCAGTACATAGCTACGTGGTAAGCAAAACTTTCAGCTACTGAAAATGTCAAACGAGAAGAAAAGACAAGTTAACATGACAATGGAACGTAAATTGGATGCGTTAAAGAGATCAAAGAGAAACGTATTAATACGTAATAAATTTTAGGATACGTTATACTTTTCTGTTTCCTGTATTGTGCATTTATGTAATTTGCAGTATTATGTTATGACTTGAGACCATATAACCAGAAAATTAGACATTTTGGTAACTTGACACACTCTCAGTCCATGTTAGGTCGAGTTGTCGGGATTCAACTGTATCAGTTTTCTTCTATACCCATTTTAATGGGAAAATATTCCATGTTTCTAATTTTAAATGGTGCACACAATATATTTTTATATTAAAAACTTTTCAGAGAATACACCTATTAAATATTTTTGTACCAAATAAAGCTACCACCCCCCCCCCCAAAAAAAAAAAACAGGAGTCGGTGTGGAAACCACAGTAACTTTTTCCACAAAATATTTAAAATGCTTGTCATTCCATGAATGTTTTCTGTGATCAATTTATATATCAGATAGCCAAGACCCACCAATTTGAACATCAAATTAAATTGATTTTATAAATTTGTGTATTTCATTAACTGGAGAGCAGACAAGGCTAGGGATGTAAGTTTCAAAAAAAACAAATTCACATCATGTAGGTAAAGTCTTATTCATGTTTGTTGTTTTGGGTTCCATTTAAAGAGGTTATATTAGCGATAGAACCGATCACAACCTCTCTGCAGGCGCCAAAAATAAACCCATAATGACAACAACAACCACGTTGCCATTTATCTTCCCAGCGACTCTCTTGTTTACTATTGGTTAATTCGTGTTTATGAATAGTGTAGCATATGCATGTGATCTGTGCAGAGAATTGAAATCAGTACTCGTTGGATCTGAGCAGATCTGTTCCATGTTTGTAGGTATCACACCTGCTGCGGTACCACTTGTAGGGTAGATGCAGTAACGAGTAGTCTTGTTTACGCCTAGCGACTTGCCGATTAGTGTATTGTACACTGTGCGTGTGGTTTACCGAGTTAGAAGACGTGATGAGTCGAAAAATAACGAATTATTTATCGTGATCTCTACCATCTAAAACATTAAAACAGAGCAAGGATGAATGCATTTCAAATTATAATGCTGGAAGTTGGATGATGGTAGTGCAACCGAAAACGAAAGCATTAACTGCCGACTTAGTTAATTTCTTGTGTTAAGTGTAAGTTATTTACGCTTTAAAGTCAAGTCCAACCCCAGAGTTCCCCATAACTTTCTTTTAGACAAAGACCACTGATTAGAAGTATAAGAAGTTAACTATAGGACAGCATGAGGACTGTGTGCAGTTGGTGCAGCACTGGAAGGAAGGATGTAGCCAGCACCCTACTCCCTCCCAGCTGGTATATGTTGTCTTCATGACCAAAATGCAGTAGTAGAGGTTAAAAACATTTCTTTTCAAAAAATATAATAAGATTGTGGCTGGTGTAAAACAATCATTTTAAACCACTAGTCAAAACCTTCAAAATATTACCATAGCCTGTAAGTATAACCGTATTTTAAATTATAGTTGACAACCCAGATGTGTTCATAAAAAATTTAGATATATGCAACAAACAAATGAGATGCAGGCCAAGCAATAACCTAGAGGTTTTCCAAAAAGGAATCTATTATAATGGCATAGTGTTATTTAATTCACTTCCATCATACATAAAGGAACTGAAAACCAATAAAAATACATGCAAGTTAGCATTAGAGAGATACTATATCACTCACACCTTTTGTACAGAGGAGGATTTCATTCATTCAAAACAATATCTGTATTACTAACTTTACTGCAAAAATTAATGTGATTTTATAATACTAAAAATAAATATTTTAGTTACCATTGTAAATATGTTTAATGTAAATAATACTGACTTCCTTCTGGCATAAGCTTTACGTAAGTTACAATTTATTTTCAAAAATGTGTATAAGGTATGTAATTTTGATGTAATCTACATCCTAGATTACGCTAGCTCTCTTAAGCTAGACGTGTGTGTGTAGTGTTTAACGCCCGCTTTTACTACTACGGCACCACAGGCGGTGACACTGATGATACATGGAATGAAGATGGAGCACCGGTGGAATGAGATGGCGGGGGAAACCGGAGAACTCGGAGAAAACCCGCCCAGACGCCGCTTCGTACACCACGAATACCACATGCGGGTCCCTGGGATCGAACCCGGGCCGCCTAGGTGGTAGGCGAGCGCGCTAACCGCTCGGCCACGGCGCCGCCCTCTTAAGCTAGGCTAACTCACTGTAGGATACACAGATTGATATATTATGGCATGATGATGTAATATATCATAAAATTGAAATTAGAATTTATTATAGCCTATGTCCATTGAGAAGAACAGTGCTTTTCAATTATGAAGTATTTATTAAAAATTGGGTTCGTCATTTTTGAGTTGCACTATGCACGCACACACACATACACACACACAGTTTTGTATCCCAGCACAACATTCAGCATTATCTACCTCGCTTGTGAATGAGGCACACACAATACAGGTGGACATGTGCAACATTTCCAGCATGCTGTGTTGAAATGGGCTGTAATTTTCCATCGCTGGTGGGTTTGTAGTCTTTGTGTACACACCTATGATGACTTGGCAGAAAAAACATGTAGGCGTTAAGTGCAGGGAACAGGCAGGCAATGATCCCACATTACGGGAGCCTAAGTGGCGGAGTGCTGTCCTGCAGGAAGATGACAGTGTCAAGTAACCGTCTTGCTGTAACATAGTGAGCATGCCACTCAGTTTAACACCATCACCATCAACATTGTGAGCATATCACACTAAATGATGATGCACAAGCATCTCATAAAATAGAGCAGAGCTTAGGCTTTCAATGGCACTACAAGTTTGCTTAAGGACTGTCTCAGAGTTTGTATGAGACTTGGGGTTATGTTACCGTTGTGCTCATTTTGGGTGCACAGCACCTCAAAGGATTTCCAACAAAATTTCCATGTGAATAGTTTCTCTTTCTACTATACAAAGTAAGCAGCAGAGAAGGTAAAAATAAAAATAAATTATGTTAAGTTTAAGAATGATCTCTTCAATATTCAGCGTATGAAGTAATAAGAGAATAAATTGCAGGAGAATATACAATACATGGAAAAATATGTAAGGCAAAACATTTTAAAGAATGTCAACTAAAAGTATTACCAGTTTTTCAGATATGCCAATTAAATTTTTATCTTTGTTTTGAGTCAAGCACATTTCTTCTTCACCTATTTTATAACATTCAGCATTGGTGATGAGATTCAACTGTTGACAACTTCAGTTTCAAAATTAAATATTTGTTGTTGTTGTTAGCTAATGCTGGATTTCTGACAATGAAGTCATTAATCCTCTTGCTCTCCAATATTTTTCACTGATGGATGGGGCACTAGAAGTGGACGGGCATATTTGAAGATGGTCTCGGTTCATTTCCTCTTGCAGATCCCATAGAGGACAGAGTGGTGAAGAATATATCCCAATTCTGTTTAAATGTTTTACCAGAAAATCATGTCCTGTAATCAACCTGAAGGTTGCAACTGCTGTTTTTCGAGGATACTCAGGAATCACTGTTTGAATGTTTGGTAGTTCCCATCTTTTATTCTTTGATTTTTCATAGTAATATTTTGCAATAATTTTTTTGAATTCAGAGTTGACTAATCTTTTAGCTGCATAAAATGGTAAATTAACTATAGATTTTTTGTACACCGCTGGTACCCTTTTTTGCAAGAAAATCAGCTTTCTCATTACCACTCAGTCCACAGTGAGCCGGTATCCATTGGAAGACTAGGTGTTTTTGAAGTGCTGTTAGATGGCTAAGCATCTTCCAACATTCTATAATAGTTTGGTTTTTTGGTGACAACTTGGAAGTAATTGCTATAATTGCTGCCCTGGAATCTGAGAGAATAACTGCTTGCTGAAAATGTGAAATTCTGTACAAAAGATTTTGTAGGGCCATTCGAATTGCTTCAATTTCTCCATCAAAGTTAGTAGTTCCATAACTTAAAGATTTGTAATAGGAAAAGAGGTGACATGTGACTCCAGCACCTGCTCCATCGTGGTTTGATATCAATGATCCATCAGTATAAATATGGAGCCACTCATGTTCTGGAAATCTAGTATGGATTGTCTCTAATGCCAATAATTTTAGAACACTAGTTGGAGTATCACTTTTTTTTTAACTTCTTCTGTCAGGTGTAAATAATATGTGATGTCTAATGTATGTGTTGGATTGACTTTAGATATGAAGTTTTCCTTTGAATTAGGAAGGTGTACATTCTTCCTGATGTCTGGAATTTTGGAAAGAAAGCTCTCCTGAGTCTTTAGTGTATGTGTAAAATTTCTCTTGTGCCATGTATTGAATGGGAGTCTGATCAACTTTTCGTGTTGAATAAGAGCTGCTTTTTCTATTTCATATTCAATTGAATTTTTCAAGTCTTACTTCTCAGTCAAGAAATCAAAGACTCCTTCAATAGAAATTAAATATTTATACAACAGTATTATTCAAGTTTTTGGTACTTATTTTCTTTTGTTTTGTGATTTACTTTGTAGAAGTCAAAAACATTTTGTTCATAAATGCTGGTTTTGTAAAGCATGTTTAATGACTTTTGGATTATTTTGCTAGTGGCATTGTGTTTTATGTTATCTGGTTTCAATTTCTCACAGAAGTTGGAGTTATCCTGTTGGGCCAGTCTAAGAAGTTCTCTCCCATTACTGTCCAACTTCAAATGCTTTGGAGGAGGCAGCTTTAGAGGTAAAATTATGAAAACATAATTTTATTTCTATTGCTATATTTTACTGGATAATCTTCCACTGTTCAAATTACTTTTCTTCCTCTGATAAAGCACGGCTGTAGCATTCCTACTTTTCTCGTATTCTAATTTTATATTGATTGGTAAGTTTTACTCTGATGCATATATTAACTTTTTTTTTCATTAAATAAATGGAGGTGCCACTTCTTATTATTGAGTATATACATGACTGCACATGTTGGTACCCTGGTCTACCAGAGCACAAATAAAATTATTGGCAACAACTTAATATATTGTGAGAATTACATGCATATGTATAGTATGTTTCATTAGCAACACTTAATATCACTAAAATGAAGACAAACCCATATGTACTTCAAAAATTAATCAGACATACATACCAGGTGGAGGGGAAGTCATTACATTAATTTAAACCAGTGATAGATCTCAATATTTGGAACACATTTTGTATCTTACGTTTTTGTCTCTGACCATTTCCTATGGAGATATTTTAGTTTTCTTGAATACAAGCTGGCAACACTGCAGATTGTGTGGGTGTCACTTTCCCTAGCTCAGTGCATAAACAAACACAGTAGCGGTGCTTCTTGAGAACACAAACAAACACTCTGCCTTGTCCTACTGTGTTCACTGTGTGAGTGTAGGCCGATCACAACTGTTAGTTCCCAAAATATTAAAGTGAAAGTGAAAGTGCCAGACCTGTTTACATCCAAACCAGGTCAATTCCCTGACCAACATCAGCGCAATGTTGTCGACTTACTGCACATGTGAAAAAGCTGCTTGGAGTATTCCTTCACGTCTTTTAAGTGATTCATTATTTCGAAACCCTGTGTGATGTCGCATAAATACTACCGAAGCTATGTCAGAAATAAGTTACTCTACGCATCTTACAAGTAACAAACTTTTATCTGTATACATTCCTGTTGAATTACGCATCCGAGTTGGATCAAAAACCATTTATTTTTTCGAAATTGGCCGATCAAAGAACGAAATGCCATTATACTTTTTTGTTTGTAATGCTTCTATGAAGCACATATTAGAAGGAATGTAATGACTTCCCTTCCATTCTGTATATGTAATAGTTTCACAGGATTATTTTGCAAAACACAAACAACATTTTCAGCCATTATTGTACATGATGTAACATAAGTGACAACATTTTAAATGGTGACCTATTCTTTTTACTTTCTTTACTACTTACCTATATTATTGCAATCTGCCAACAATTTGATATTTCATCAAAAATACATGTTTTGATACTCCCTAAAAAAAAAAGCACAAGGTCTTTAAGCATATGTGCGCACACAGCATAACTCAAAATCTGGAAGTTGGTTAAACACAAACTTGGTATTTAAGTTCAGCATCTTGCAAAGATGGGACACATTTTCAGGTAAATCCCTCCACCCCAAATCATCCTTTACAGGGAAAATGACTTGACAATTTTGATTAAAATAGGAGAATTTCAATAATTTGCCCTAATGTGGACTGAGGGACTGTCAAGTTACCAAAATGTTGAGTTTTAGGGAATAAGAGATCTGTTATTCACAACTCATAACATAACACTGCAAATTACATAAACATATACTCTAGCACACTATGGGAAACAAAAGTATAACTTGTTCTAAAATGTATGTATTTATATACTCCCCTTGTGCAATCTCTGTAACACATCCAATTTAATTATCTTTTCTTCTCATTTGACATTTTCAGTGGCACAAACACAACACTAATAATAAGCCTGAAATCTGAAAAAACTGTACTGTAACCAGAAATATGTAACTGAAAGTTTAGCTTACCATGTTCAGGGGTACTTTTAGATGTGGTGAATGACTTTGCTAAGATCTGTGCAAGTGACATCTTGCAAATTGATGATGTGGGCAAAGTCTCTGTTTTCTTCCTTGAAATAAACAAAACACTGCTGATAATGTGAGATGGTCTGCAATGTTTATTGACTACACGGCAGCAGAAAGATAATCTCATGGTCTTATAAATACAAAAGTAAACTCAATCATAAACCACTGCCCAACTCGTCATGGCTAAAACATACCTTTTTAGTGGGTAAAGCAATAAACCTTCAAACCTTCCAAACAAGTGTTTCTGCTCTGTATCCACATTATTAGCAGCAAGCTTTTGGTTTCATGACAATGGTCTGCTTATTTTCTTACTAAATATTGAAGATCAATATGCGGTCAGCCCTTTTGTTACTGTGAGGAAGAATGCGTCAGGTTGTATACATATACTAATTAAAATTTACCTATTCTATTTATACTGCATAGCAGACAATAGAAATTATTACAGTCAAGTTTAACAGTAAAACATAAATAAAATGTAATAAAAATAAAAAAGTTTGTTGAGTTACACAGAATGTCGAGTTATAGAGAATCAAGTTATCAGGATTCTACCATACTACACATTTAAGATACTGACAAGTAAAATATATAGCTTTAATTTTCTGGGAATAGTTGTAGGAGAAACAAATTTCATCTTCTGTTACACCATAATCTTCTAAAACTTATTTTTATGTACTAAGTAATGAATAATTTTCCTTGTGAATACAATTTCTTGGATTTAAGTAAATGCTATGCTAACTCCTATCCCTATTTTTCAAGGCATGTGCATTATGAACCGGCCCACTTCTAGTAATTCAATTTCTTAGAGCTTATGCTACCTATTATCCCAATTTTTCAAGATATGTGATTAATGGACTTGCCCTCTCGAGTTGTAGCATTCAAAGCAGAAGCTCCAGAAATTCAACTTCTAACCCACTTCTAGGAATTAAATTTCTTAGAGCTTATGCTACCTCCTACCCCTATTTTTCAAGATATGTGATTAATGGACTTGCCCTCTCGAGTTGTAGCGTTCAAAGCAGAAGCTCGAGAAATTCAACTTCTAGCCCACTTCTAGGAATTCAATTTCTTAGAGCTTATGCTACCTCCTACCCCTATTTTTCAAGATATGTGATTAATGGACTTGCCCTCTCGAGTTGTAGCATTCAAAGCAGAAGCTCCAGAAATTCAACTGCCCTTTTCAGCCGTTTTGACTAGATGGGGAACATGGCTCGAGGCTTGTAATTATTATTGCAAGAATTTTGATGTTGTGAAGAAAGTAGTTGATTCTTTTGATAATGCTGAGTCTGTGTCAATCAAAAAGGCGCAAGAACTGCTGGCTGATAAAAAAATTGCAGGTAAACTTTCTTACATAAACACCAATTTTGGATTCCTTCCTGATGCAATAACTTCTCTGGAAAAATCCCAAGTGACATTAATGGAACAGCTACAAATAGTGGATAAAGTAGTGAATGATTTGAGCCATGCATATGATAAAGTGGATGATGCAGTGGCAATGAAAATAAAGAAGTGTATAGACAAGAACAGGGGCTACAAAACATTGTGTTCAATTGGCAGTGCTTTGTCTGGTGAAGTTTTCTCTTGCTGACTATGAGTTAAATCCAGGAGATATTGCTTGCTTTCAGTATGCTCCAATCGTTTCCGTTGAAGTAGAGAGGAGCTTTTCCATTTATAAGTCAGTACTAGCAGACAATAGGCAGTCATTTTTGTTTGAGAATCTCCTGCAATTTGTGATTGTTAACTGCAACTCAAAATTGTTATAAAAGTGCACTGAAATGGAATTTCTTCAATAAAAGATACTCCTAACATGTACATTTATAATTTTCTTTTAATATTTTTATTTTATGTTATATTTTATGTAACTTAGTAACAAAGAGAGTGCTTAATGTAGTAATAATAAAAATAAATAGCATTTTTATTGGGAATTCTTTATTTTTTGGTAACTTTAACATATTTGGGGTCATCTTTTTGGGTCATTTTTTGTAATTTTTAGGTCATAAATGCATTTTTTACCAAATTATAGGTCATTAAATGCCTGGCCCTAGAAATGAATTTAGTATATTCGGATGAGTGACTTTTGTATTTATAATAACCTGGGCTCTTTCAATAAATCTAAGTATAATTTAAAAAAAATTGGAACCTGATCCTGATCCTTATATTTACTCATATAATCACCAAATGACCGTGTACATTTTTTCAAATCTTGATGTTAAAAAAAGAATTGCGGACCTATAAACTATGGCTCCTTGACTTAATCAAGTTAATCAATTAAAATAATTTTCTATGCTGTTGCACTAAATTAACGTGTTATTTAGGATAGAAAATATTTTCCGAAGAACTCATGAACACCTTACTCATCCTCAAAAAAAAAAAAAAAAAAATAGCTTTGTACCTTAAAAATAGCAAAATTTATTGTTATTTTAACCTTTAAGGGGAAAATTGTTTGGACAGACCACAAAAAGATACAAGGCTATTGTTTCTTCCTACACCATATTATTAAGTTACTTACCTTGAATTTTAGATGTTTTCAAAACACTAATGTGTGAAAATGGTCACCCAACAAATTAACGCTTCTTCCTTATACTCTGCAACTGAACACCAGAATGAAAACTAATTGTGTTTTAAGTATTGAAAAAGCTGCTTGGTCTGTTGTATGTATTGTTGGGTGCTTTGTAAATACTACCAACCGTAGCAACAATCGCTGAGCTGACAACTATACGTGATTTCACTATTCATCACATACGAGGTATCACAATGACTTTGAACAGACCTTGACATACAAGAAAACACATATTTCAATTTTTTCATGAAAATTTTTTGTAAGGTACGGTTTGTCAATAGAAAGAAAGAGCTTTCTTTTCTGAATCAATTCATATAAAAAAACTCATTTTCATCAAGAGTGTAGATACGAGGTGTCACTTCTTCAACGACGACAAGTTGCAAATATAGGTTGAGATTGTTAAGCATGTACATGAGATAGTTCATATAATTTTGGTGTTATTATGAGTTTCCATTCCACAGTAAATTTCCTTTATCTTTGTTTTTATTAATGGATGAAACATCTTGTGAAACAACTTGCATTAAGCATAAGACATTGAAATTTATACTGTAGTTAGATAGTTATGATAATAACCATACAAAATCTCAAACAAATTGGATATATACACCCAAAGATATGATTTCTTTCTGTCAATGAGGAAAAAATTCATTTTGCAAGTTCATGTCACCTTAAATTTTGAAACCACAGGACTTATCATTTTATGTCATTTTTTCCCTAGAATTTTGGCAGCTCTTAAACTCTAATGTGCATCAATCATGAGAGGCACAAGCTGCCCATACCGGCAGAAGTGCAAACCAACCAGAGCTGTAGCACACAGAAGTTTGTTGCTAACAATTTTGATTAAAATATGTTTAAGATAGTTGCAAGGCAGATAAAATATATATCCCTAATTTTCTGCAAATGACCTGTGAAGTTCAGTTCTCTTTATTCTGGATGCATTTTGTATATGTAATATAACTTGCTAATCATAAGAGATAACTACACAAAAACTTAGTAATAAAATATGCATATCTCATTAAAACATGTAACTGAATTTAAATATGTATTTTGTAACTTTACCATTTCTGAGATATCCTTTGTTATTGATTTGAATCTTCAAGTGCCTTTATCTTTTGTATAGAAGATGGGTAGTGAAAGTTATGTGAATGTAGTGCATCAGACTTTTTCCTGTTATCTCTCCTGATCATAAGTGAAAGAAGTATATGATCAGTAAAGTTGACACAATTTCTTCAATGGATACATGGTTTATTATGCATAAACCATACACTGTAGGTAACTCTGAATCTGCATTGCAGTCATAGGTTAACAAGAGCCAGTTCCATATACACAGACAAGGTGCAGTGAGATGGAACAGTCCCCTCCCAATGAAGTTTTGTTTATATGGTGTGCCATGCCTGTGTTGACATTAAGCTGATATCTTGGTTACGAAGTAATTGTTTCATCTCTAATGATCGGCAACATTACATGAACATCTCCTATAGATTATGAAGATACAACATGTCATAAAGTCTGAAAAATCTCAGTCGGAACTATGAAATGATCCAAATGTTCTTTTCTCCTTCATGTATGTTTAATAAGCACTTATTAGCTAAAAAGTTAATGAAGGTATTGAAATGTAACAACAGAATTATTTGTATCAAATGGAACAAATATGCTCTGCATGGTGCACGTGTTCCTTCAGTTAATGTAAATGGACCAAAAGAGATCCTATTATATTTATAGGAATTGATGAATAGGTACTATAAAGGTTATGGTTTTATGAATTTACATATGTTGTTTTCTAGTGCCTTGCATCTGGCAATGAAGCCATTAGCAATTACATATAAATTTACTGAAACATATCCAATAGAATGTTAAGTGAAAGCAGCAGCATGGCAGATTTTCTGTATGTGGTGGAAATATTTACAGAAGCTTTTATTCCATTGGTTCATAATTTTCATTTACCTTAATATTTTCACTGCTATTATAGTTTGTGCAACCAGGTGCTAACTCAGCTGTGTCAAGCTAGTATGCTTATGCTGAATGCTCTTATTGCAAGCATGAAGTTTGAAACCTTATGTATATATTACTTGTCTCATATAGTGTTAGACAAGCTTGGTAGCACTGCTGAATGTTGCCATGAATCCTCTGAGGTTCTTGTAAGTATAGACCAGACTAAACAGCATATGGTTTTCTTTGCCATAACACATTCGGAGTGGAAAACTGTCTCATGGAAATGATTTACTGAGGAGATTCAAAGTTATTTGTGCATCCGTGTGTGCATGGGCATCATAAAGGGACAGCACCCACCCCTTGGAAATTAATTAATTTAATGTGCAGTCAACTACTATTAGACTATTGTTTTTATTTTGATGCAAACAACAATTTTTTCTCTGGATACTTGTACAAAAGATGGTACTCAATTGTTTCATAGTGCCTGTGCTACAAATATGCTTGCCAGTGATGTTATTCACTTTTTAATGTAAATAAGGAATGCATTGTTTTCAATTAGCAGCTACATATCTTTACTAATTATTATCTTCAACAATACTTACATACCAACAGCTCTAAATGTTTATTTTATTATCATCAACAGTAGTTCGTGCCACAATGTTAGTTATAACATTTCTATTTTTGTACAAATTTTTACAGTTTGTCCATGTTGATAGAAATTGAAAACATGAAACATGTAGTACAATAATGTAGTCAAATCAATAATGAGCAAAATAGTTATTGTACACATATTGTCAACTATTTCCAGTAATATTGTTTACATGATATGTAAACGTACATATGCAGTACACAGTGAAGGCATTAGTAACACATTAACACAAGAGCACGTGCACAGGCACATGCTCACACATACATGCATAAATTATTATGAAAGTGAATTCTATAACTCAGATGTTTTATAGTTTTTGACAACAGAATAATGACTTAATATTGTTTGATTGCAAAGTTCCAACATGCGGCCCTCCTCCCCCTGAAAAAAAGTACGCTAACGCCCATGCATATGTGCATGTATGTTGCTTGAAGTCTAATGTTCTTCAACCTGGGAGATCATATTCAATGATGAATGAAATGGATGATGCTCAAATGAGCCCTGAGTTCACAGAGCTGGACATTAATCTTTTCAGGATAAGGGTAAACTCCAAGTATAAATCTTAATCGAGTAACTCACCCAAACAGATATTTGAACCTGAGACCTCTTAAATGTGAAGCAGACACTATTGCCACACCACAGTGGTAGGCTTTGTATGTCTTGTAAATAAATGATTGAAACAAAGTACCAGCAATAACATTAACTGAACCAATTTAAAATAGGAGGTCCAAAGTACAGTATATTTTCACTTTCTCTATCACATATGTTAGACAGAGGAGGTATTGTAATCCACTCAAAAATGTAATATGATTTTAACAGAAATACATGTTTTGAGGCCCCTTGAATCCAAATAAAACACTTTTAGAAATAGGTCTGTGCGAGTGAGTGCAAGTGAATGAGTGAGTGGGTGAGTGAGTGGGTGAGTGAGTGGGTGAGTGAGTGGATGAGTGGGTGAGTGAGTGGGTGGGTGAGTGGGTAAGTGAGTGAGGTGAGTGAGCGAGCGAGTGAGTGAGTGAGTGAGTGAGTGAGTGAGTGAGTGAGTGAGTGAGTGAGGGTGGGTGGGTGGGTACGGGTGCGGGTGTGTGCACATGTGTGCATGCTTGAACAGCATAACTCAAAACCAAAAGGTTGGATGAATACCAAACTTGGTATTTAAGATCAGCAAGTTGGCCAAGCAGATAATATGGAGCAATGTCTGTGCAACTAAGGCCATCTATATGACACTCATGTGAAACTCATATATAATAAGACACATCACTTGAACATAAGCATAAACAAACATAAAGCAATGCACAAAATGAGGTTAGCATATGAATAAAAGAAATTGTCATTGTAATGTTTTCACTGCCAGAGCTGATTCATGTCCTCTTGGTCCAATTTTCAATCAACCTCTCTCCCTTTCACTTCTTTCTCTTTTTAATACAGGATTAGTTTTCTGAGAGTTTTTAAACTTTCTTTTTAAAAATTTTATGTCACTATAAGTACATGGTCATATCACAGCATATCTGTTAGGAGATACCTTGTAGATCAGTGTCCTGAAACAGTTAACCTTCTATATCTTGTCCTTGTACCTTACAATCTTGCTCCATCACATGTCTACAGAGGCTTCAGAGTTAAGCAACTGTACCCCTGCTTCTATATGTGATAGGCAGATGGCAGCTTTAACCTGTGTCCACTGAGGCCTTAGTGCCAAGGCAACTGTAGTACTGCTGCTTCTACACTATATTTATTTATTCATTTGTACTACAACAGAGCAAAGCTCCAATTACAGTAGCTACATGTAATTTATTTACAGAAGTTTGACTAAATACAAAACAAGAATACAGAAGGACTACAAAGAAACTAAAAATAATCTGTTAACACTAGAATGGTGGAACGAGTCAAAACGACCCCTATTCAAATGTAACTCTTCATAGTGTTTTCAGATATTTGGATTTTTTCTTCAGATTTCATTACTTTTACTACTTTGTATTTCTCTTGAAGGTTATATATGTAAATAACAACATTTTATTATATTTAATCCATTTTATTAAGTTCACTACCTAGAACAGCGAGAGGAGTCATTTTGACCCTGTATATTTAAAGCTTAGTAGCAACAATTTGGCGGACTATAAATGACACAACAATGCAGAGACATAAACCAACAATTTGCTGTGTTGAACAGCAATATATTATTGGATCCTTACACACTGTTATTGCGTAGTGGCAGCTTATTTAGGCAGTGTTGTTTGTTGAAGACAAGTCACTTTGAATTATGTTTCATAAGCATGGCTTCTCAGACGACGAGATGCTGCGTATTTTTCTAGAAGATTCTGATGTTGAATCAGAAATCAGTTTTGCTGATGCAGATGATGATGTGTTAGAAACTAGGGAGAATGATTCTAGTGACAGCGACAGTTCACTATCTATGGAAAATGGAAATATGGATGTCCCCGAGCTCTTGCTTCAAGCATCTCATCAGAGCGAGACTCAAGTATAGGCACAGTAAAAATGGTGGCCAGGGATGGAACTGAGTGGGAGATTATCAACTCGTCGTCAACTTAGTCTGGAAGGAGAGCTGCTGTAAACATCCTAAAGGAGGACCCACTGCATATGCTTATCAGCAAGTGCATGACTCTGCAATCAGCACTTGCTGTTTGACGAATCTATGCTTCGTCTTGTGAAGAAATACACAGAATCAAATACTAGGAGAAAACTGAAAAATAACGACTGGACCCTGTCTTTCGAGGAGCTGGATAAAAGAATAGCCCTCATGTATGCCTGGGCTGTACTATGTCCAAAAGGTATGTCTGTGAATGATCTTTGGTCATGCTTGTGGGGGCCTGGTATCTTCAAGGACAAAATGCTTCAAGACAGATATCAGAAGCTACTCAGATCCCTCTGGTTTGATGAAAAATCAACTCGTGGTGAATGTCTACCAACTGACAAGCTTGCTCTTGTTTCAGAAATTTGGAACAAGTTTGTGGGAAACTGTTTTCACTATTACCGTCCAAGTGAAAATCTAAGCATTGATGAGCAGTTGCTCCCAAGCAAAACACAGTGTAGGTTTACGCAATTTATGCCAAATAAGCCTGACAAACATGGACTGAAATTCTGGATTGCTGCCAACATAGCCTCAAGATGTCTGCAATGCCTTCCCTTACCTGGGTAAGGATGACAGCCGACCTGAAACAGAAACTCTGGCAGAGCACGTTCTGTACCCCATGGAGCCATTTAAAAGTCAAGGAAGAAATGTAACAACAGACAATTTCTTCACTTCTCTTCAACTTGCCAAAAAGCTCCAATCAAAGAAAACGTCATTGGTAGGAACAATAAACAAATCTCGCCGTGAAATCCCTGATGAGCTAAAGAAACCCAGTGCTAAATTATATTCCAGCACCATTTTGCAACAGGCTGGCAACAGAAACTGCACCCTGACAGTTTATCAAGCAAAGAAAAATAAGAACGTGATTGTTCTTAGCACTTTACATGCTGAAGTAGCAGTCAGCAAAGAAACAAAGGGAAAATCCAGAAACTGTTACTTTCTACAATGCTACCAAATTTGGGGTAGATGTCATAGACCAAATGACACGTAAATATAGTACTAAAGTAGCATGCAGGAGATGCCCAATTCATGTTTTCTATAATATATTAGGCATTGCTGTTATCAATGCGTGGGTCATTTACAATCAAGTAAGGGGCACAAAGGGGGAAAGAAAGAAGTTCATCCTTCAGCTTGTAAAAGAACTAAGCAAGGAAAAGGCACCAGAAGGGCAAAAACCATAAGATTCAACAGGACCAAACCAAAAAGCGGAGGAAGTGCCAAATTAACCTATGCAAAGGAAACAAGACCAGCGATGTTTGTGATAAGTGTCAAAATGCTGTGTGTGGAAAATGTGCAAAAAAACTAAAAATCACATGTGCAAAGTATGTGTAGGATAAAGAAACACAACATAAAACCAGAGCTAAGGTTATGTAAAATGCTCACATTAGAAATATAATGCCTCAATCATTAAAGCAAAATGTTAAATACTATTTATTGTTACAAGTAATAATCTAAATTAGATTAAAATGAATCAGTTTAAGTGTAGACATCTGTGCATGAATTCTATTGCTGGGCTCAAAATGACTCCTCCTGCAGTTTAGGTATTATTAGATATGCCACAGTTCTAGTGTTAAGCTATTATTGAAGACAAGAAACTGTAAACTGTATTTTCAAGCGAATAAGTGATACAATTGAATAAACAATAATTAAACAAATAGAAATAAGGTTTTTATTTCTGTTGGAGGAAAACATTTTTTTTTAAAGATATGAAAGAGAAAGAGAGAGAGAGGTGGGTATAAATACCAAATTCTGTATCTGAGCTCACCATCTTTCAAGAATGCAACAGTGACCATGCCGTAGCCAAGTGATTAGACCACTTGCTTGTCACTAAAGCAGCCCAGGTTCGATCCCAGGCAACTGCATGTGGTATTCGTGGTGGATGAAGTGGCGCTGGGGTGGTTTTCCTCTGTGTTCTCCAGTTTCCCCTGCCATCTCATTCCACCGGTGCTCCATCTTCATTCCATGTATCATCAGTGTCACCGCCTGTGGTGACGTATGTAGTAAAAGCGGGTGTTAAACACTTAAAAAAAAAAAAAAAAAAAAAAAAAAAGAAGAAGGATGCAACACAAAGATTTTTAAGAATTACTAAACATCAAACTACATTTTACATGGAATATGCTTTACTACTTTTTTTCTTCTCAAAAATGATTATAATGATTTTAATTAAAATATCCTATGTATAGAATTACTAATAAAATGTATATCTTGAATCTTCTGAGAATAGCCTGTCATCTACTTCATTTGGAATGACGTAGGTAACTTTATGTAACTGGTAAAACGTATGACAGATAAAAGCTTAATAACACAAAAAAATGTAGACCTCTTTAAAATCCAATTTATTTCATATTACGTTTTTATGGTATAAGCCATTTCCAAGATATTCTCTATATTGTGCCTGCCTCTGTAGTGTGGTGGTAGCGTGCTTGCCTCATGTCTAAGAGGTTGCAAGTTTGAATCTCGCTTAGAGTGAGTTATTCAGATAAAGTTTTTTCCAAGGTTTTCCCTTATCCTGAGAAGACGAATGTCGGGTAACTTAAAAAGCTCTATGGACCTTGGGCTGATATGAGCATCATTTCACGCATTTTATTCATTCACCATTCGATATGATACTATGGAGAACATTAATTAAAGAAAACTGATATTATCTTGTATTTGCAATACTTTACTGTTTTTTACTTTCTCTACTAATAAGTTTAAGGAAGTATTGTACTCTACCCAAAAATTTGATGTCGAGATTTCACCAGAAATATATATTTTGAGACCCCCTGAATCCAAAAAAAGCATTTTTAGAAAAAGGTCTGTGTGTGTGCGCACATGTGTGCACGTGTGTCTGTGGACAGCATAACTCAGAAACGAAAAATAGTTTAAAAACCAAAGTTGGTACTTAAATTTAATGTCTTTCAAGGATGCAACACGAAGATTTTGAAGAAAATAGCCTCACCCTAAACTACCCTTTACATGGAAAATTTTTCAAAAATTTTGATTTTCTTGAAAATGGCTCTAACGATTTTGATTAAAATGTCATTATGTTTGACATATTTTCATGCCAAATAAAATGTATATCTTTAATGTTCTGGCTATAGCCCCTGTAGTCATATTTACTCTGGGCGACTTTTGCATAACTGGTAAATCGTTAGAGATAGACCAAATCATACTATAAAAGTGTAGATTGTGTACTATTGATGTCTAAATACATTTTCTTGTAGGTTGAACCATTTCGGAGATATTTCTTGTTATGTGTGTGAGTTTTGGAAAACTTAAAGCTTTTATGAAATGGAACATCGTTGTTCATTTTTTTATCAGTTACGTGTGCAAAGAGAACGGAATCTCAAAGCTTTAAAAGATTTGACTATCGCACAAAGCCTACTGTATTCTAATATTCCCCTTGCACCTACAAGGAAATAAGCAATAAGATAATTTGTACAGATGTGTACCTTAACTGACACAAAGGAGATATAGGAATAAGCGTTTAAGAATGGTTAATACAAGAGTAGAGAAAGTCATGTGAGTGCAACATATCAGATTTTTTGAAATGCTGTCACAATTCAGTTATTTCTTGTAATGTCATGGAATGAAATAGAATTTCAAAGCCAACATGTAGAAGATTTGATTATTGCTTCAAACCGCTGTTTCCCCAAAAATGTGTATGAAAACTAATTCTATAAATGTTTATGTCAATGAACATGAAGTGTAAATAGAAAAATATGTTTTTGTAAGAATAATTTCTTGAAGGATAGATAAAGATCACATGAGATTTTTTGGTTTCCGACCCATTTTCAGTTTTCAATTTGTAAAACAAGATTAGTATGTGGATAGCTTTTATAAATTAGTGCTTTCAATCCACTCAGGTTCACGTTTTGCTTATTACTCCATTTTCACTTGCTTAGGGTGAGTTATCCGGATAAGGTTTTTTCCAAGGTTTTCCCTTATCCTGATAAGACTAATGTTGAGTAACTTAAAAACTTAAAGCTCAATGAACGTTGAGCTCGTTTGATCATTATTTCACCCATTTCATTCATTCACCATCCAATATGACATTAAATTGGAGGACATTAATAACCCAAAAAAAAAAAAAACTCCGTTTTCATTTCTTACTGCAACCAGCCTTCGTTTTTAGGTTAATTTTGCATGTTAGGATTTGCTTGAGAACTGAAACTCAAGGAGTTGGTGTGAACACCAATTCATAAGAATATTCCACCAATATTATTTAAGGAATAATACTGTAGAAAACTAGATAGTTTGACACAAATACATTCACCTGACTATGCATAAATATTGCTCATACTTTCTGGTTATTAGCATCAATTATAAATGTTTCCTTATTTATTGTTAGTCTAATGTGTGATGTTTGATTTCTTTGCAGGGGCATTCCTGATACCGTTTGCAGTAATGTTGATTCTAGAAGGAATTCCTCTGTTCTTGATTGAACTGGGTATCGGTCAGAAGATGCGCCTTGGATCACTGGGTGTCTGGAACACAATTCATCCTTGGTTGGGTGGTATTGGCATTGCAAGTTGTGTTGTTACGTTCTTCGTTGCACTGTACTATAATGTCATCATTACATGGTGTTTCTACTATCTCTTCAACTCTTTTCAGGTAATTTGACATTAAATTAACATTAGATACCAGTTATACTCAAGTGTGTTATATTATGCAATGATTAGGCTTAGTAGGTGAGGTACCAAAAGAATGAAGTATGCACGCTTTGTCTGTAGAGCAGACGGACAGAACCAGTTTCCCACACTGTGCTGTCCCATGCACTGCGAACGCACATAACTTGAATCCTGTTTAATGTAGCTAAGCCTAGCATGAGGCATTTGTATGAGGCCTGAGGATGATGGCATTTGTAGGTTGTCCAAAAGCATAATTATTAATAATTCTTGAGGTTTATACAGTAATCTGTGATGCACTAGTTTATTACTGAATAAATAAATAATTTAGGAAAATATCTGCAAATTTTTCATATTTCCTGGGGAAAGATACCAAAGGGCTCTCTATTTACTAAACAAAGTTCTGCCATTTCTAACAAAATGGAGAATCTGGTGAAATTCCTGCTGAAACAGTAATTAAAGCTATAGCAGCTGCAGAAAAACTCTACCAATGAAATCTAGGCATTGGTATATAAAGGGACATTGTGATTTTGGTCCAGTTTTTAAACTGTCACTTCACTCAGTTTTCACTGCAAATTAATAACCTAGTTTATCTTTTGCTGAGACTTCACTTATCTTGCTCTGTCACTTCACTAATATAAACTAGTTCCACTGTTCACTGTCACTGCGCTTTCTTCACGTTGTAATGAGATACACACAATGCAGCCCCTCCAGCGAGACTGTTCCTTCTCCGGAAAGTAAAATACAAGATTTAATTTAAAAGGTGAGTTAATTGATAACACTGAACAACACTTACAACATATTTCTGCGGGACGCGTTTCGAAGGTAACTTTCCTCCATTATCAACCGGACAATAACAATGATAATGGAGGAAAGTTACCTTCGAAACGTGTCCCGGAGAAATATGTTGTAAGTGTTGTTCAGTGTTATCAATTAACTCACCTTTTAAATTAAATTAATTACAACAACACTGTTTTCAAACTTCTATGAAAGAAAAATACAAGATGTCTTGAATCCCTTGCAGTTATGGCATTCACTGTGCATTGTCACAGTCATCACCAAGTTGCTCGGAAAACAGCACTCTTTGTTGCTAACTCACTCACTCACTCACTTGCTTTGTGAGACTCTCTAACTCCAGCAGACAGACTTGCTTCACAAGAGTGCTTGCTTATATAGACATTGGAAGTTTCCAAGAAATGGGTTAATTGTCTTACTCCCAGCTTTACTACCAAATATAAACAGGACATATTAGACAGAACCCATTTTATCAATAGACAGACACAAAAACAAACAGAAATCTCTACATTCCAGGACTTTCTGTAATTCAAGAAAATTCTGACCTAACACATACATATTTTAGAGGCTTCCATGGCCTCTGATGCCATTCTTTGCAGCAAGCCATCCAGTAACCCAAACAATGGATCATCCAATTTACCATTACTTCCTTGGATGTGATAAGTTGTAATATGACTAAAGGATCATTTTAGGGACATGATATAAGGAAAGACATTTTATTTAGTTTTATTTTATTTTATTTCTATTTTTTGTGTTACTTTTAAGGTCTACCATAATCTACCTGGAGTGCAGTCTTTCAATGAAACCATACCTATTCAGTCATACCAAAATCAAATTCTGTCTAAATGATGTATTCAGCAAACACTGTGGCCACATGGTGGTGGCTGAGTGGTTAGACCATTCACCTCTCACCAAAGCGGCCTGGGTTTGGTCCCAGGTGGCTGCATGTGGGATTGGTGGTGGACAAGACGGTGCAGGGGCAGATTTCCTCCAGGTTTTCCAGTTTCCTCCGCCATCTTATTCCGCTGGTGCTTCATCTTCATGGAATTTCACTACCTGCAGTAAAAGCAGGCATTATACACTACAAAAAAAAGGAAAAAAAAAGTAGACACTGTAGTTGGAATTTTTAAACAATCCTCAAATATTTCCCAAGGCTTCCAGACAGTATAAGGAAGGGACCTTTTTCTCTAGTGTTTAACACCCACTTTTACTACATGTGGCACTGCAGGTGGTAAGGGACCTTCTTGAAATATTTTGCCTTTGTTTTTTGTCTCCTATTATAGTTTCAGTTCTTAAAATCTGTTAATTTAAAGTTTGCTTTAATTAAATTACAATGTTTTGAATATTTCATTATTATCCCTTTTGGATGAGAGAGATACTATCAAGTAAAATGAAAAATTATAATTCCATATTAATATTTGAATACTTATTTCAGCAGAAAAGGTAAAATTAAGTTTCTACACTTTTCATTGCATTATAATTTACATACCTATAAAACAATTTAAGTAGGTGTTATGGTAGACCAGTAATTTGCTGATTTGCTTTCTTCTTCAGGCACACATTTGCAACAATCGTTTTTGTTACATACAAATCATAATTCATGCCGAATCTATGACATTGCAGGAGCAGCTGAACAGTTGACCATGCACACACTTTTCACAAATATGGAATTTCTTGCTGACTTACTTTCAGACATATATAACTTTAGTTGTGTGATGTTATGCTTAGATTATGTCTACTTGTGTTTATCTAGTTCAGATGTGCTAAAAAGTGACACTATGGGTCATATTTCTTTTTTCCCCTCTTCTAACTTTGGTGTAGTGGCATGGGCAGCAGGGTAAAGGTGACTGGCATTGGCTAATGCGGTATGTCTGCACCTCTTTGAGTTTCACAAAATAAAATCAGTGCCAGGTATCAACATGTCCAACCAGAATCCTCCCAGCATTCTTTCTTGCCCTTATATCTATTATGTCACCAGTGAAGAATAACTAGGAAGCAGAAAAAGTAACTGTCCTGTTTTCCCTCAATGACCCCACTGATTTAGATTAACTTTGAAATAATTCAAGTGTTTTCTAACATATAAAACTTCTAAAATATATGAACATGGAAGTGGTAATATTCTGAGTGTCTTAAATGCATTTCTACAGAAATCCCTGTGTTTTAGTCCTAATATCAATCTAATAGTTCCTTTTGTAATTTACAAATTTTATTGCCCTTGTTGGAAGTTTCCCAAAAATATTATACCAAATCTCAGCAGACTATTGAAACATCCAAAGTACAGGTTCCTGAAAGTGTTTTTATAAATTGACTTAAGCATAAAATATATTTGGCTTGATCTACATGCCAACCTTTGAATATATGTGTTCTGTTGTGTTTGTCAATCCATAAGCCCAAGAATTTGTGTTTGGTTTATACTGTATTAACTCTTTGCCTATTCATATCTTTGTTTTATATTCTTCTTCTTCTTCTTCTTCCTCTTTCCCTTCTACCTTTACAGCGTAGGGGTGGCTCCGTAAATCCATCTTCTCCAGTCATTCCTATCCCTCATCATTCTCTTCATTTCTTCCATTGTCTTGTTCCTTTTTCTTCCAATCTTTTCCATTCTGTCCTCAAACATTATCCGGGGTCTTCCTACTCCTCTCCTTCCTTGTACCCTTACTTCTAGCATCTGTTTAACTTTATTGTTTTATATTCATTATGGTTTATTTTATGGGTGAATGATACAGCGGCTGATTTATCTTTATTTACAACCATTTTATTTTGTATACCTAAACTATTCCTGCATTTTTTGCATTGTGTAATCTAAGTTTAATTCAAAAGTTTGTTTGCTATTGCCCATAATATCAACTAAAATATTATTAGCAAACAGTATAATGTTACTGGGGTGTAGATACATTGCCAATATATTTATATACCTACAATAAGAATAGAAAAGATCGTAACCCTGATCCTTGAGGAACTCCACAGGAAACATATTTCTTTTCTAGTTGGTAAGGCTTGCATGTTTACATACATTGTTTTTGTATTATTTCTACTACCTGTTCATGTTGGCTCAAGTAAGATTTAGAGCAGGTTTGCTGTTCCCCATATTCCGTAACATTCTAATTTTTCCAAGAGTATTTCATGGTCAACTAGATCAAATGCCTTAGAATTTAAACCTCTTTAATTAATATTGTCTCTTAAGTGTTACTCCTAAAATTAAATATTTTACTGTATTGTATTGCATTTCTATAATTTGGTAAAAATGCCAAATTTGCATTTATGTGTTTTCAATGAATACTTAAAGCAGCATCTGAACTTGTTTTGTCTATGTTAATTATAAAAGTACTACAGTTTCCTTTTACATTACACTGGGGACACACGAGCATTTATTTTGTGTGCATTTTAGGCACGTATGTGCGCGCAACTGCTTAATCAAGCATCTAATGGAACTGCAGGCATGCTCACCATGTAGTCAAGGTCATAAAAGAGTCATTCCATGTCAAGTTGCACAACAAATTTACCTCTACCCCTCCGATTTTTATGAAATTTATTTTACACGATCTACTCGGCATTCCATTAGACTCGTATTTTTTGTTTGCCTCAGAAAAAAAATATTTTGGCTGATATTAAACACCGAATTTCTCAAAGTGAGTGTGCCACATAATTTGATTGACTATATCTTTGGTTTTTAGGGCATCATGTCAGTTGTTAGGACAACTTTTGTTAGTGAAACAGTTGAAACGTTATCCATGTCAGAAATTACAAAAAAAGAAAGTAATCTTAGTGAGAAAGTATTTCATAATATAGAAAGCAACTCTACTCCAGAGGAAAAGGAAAGTAAAATTCATGGTAGCTCAAATATAGTAAAGAAATTAATTGGCTCATTTCATGCTACTCAGGATAGAAATCTAAAAATCCAGATCTTAACCATTTTCGAAAATTGGTCCTCAGTGAAGTCCAAAAGCATTTTCAGGCATATACACAGATGATAAGAGTTGTTAAACAATTAGCCACGGAACAGGGAATATTGGTAATGCTGCAAACAAAATCGGGGAAGAGTTAGTTTCTGTAATGGAAAAGGTAATAGTTTTACTATTCTGATGACAGTAGAATTTTTTCCAGGAAGGAAGAATTATGTAACAGTTTAAGAAGTTGGTAACAAAATTCAGAAATATAAATGATTAATGTTGAGTAATGTAAGAGGAACTTACTACTTAAATAATAAGGAACAATGCCCTAATTTCAAAGCAAGTTTTTCAAAGTTCGCACAGTTAAGACTGAGGTAGTGCATACTTCCTGGAGCCCATGGTACACATACTGTTTGCATTTGTCTTTACAATGAAAGTGTTAAGTTAATAATTGATGGCACTAATATTAAAAAAACTCTCTGCAAATTCAAATTTAGCACTCAGTAATTACAACAATTGTCTAGCACAAATAATCTCTGTCTTCGGATTTCTATTTAATGAAATGTACTACATGTCCAGGAATTAATAAATGAATTAATCTCCTTGAGGAAATATTTGATGGAGAAGATGTTGAACACATTACTTATAAACAATGGGTAACAGTAGACTGTACAAACTTGGAAATATTGGTCATCAGTCGAGGACTTTTTGGACAAATTTTCTTCTAAACTAATAGCCTATTACCACATACGTTTATAGCTCAAGAGAATATTTTTTCCTGAAACAATGGAAAAGCAGTTGGAATCAAGAGAATGCATTGTAAGTGGTGATTTTTCGTAAATTATGCTTTTGTGAGACAAAAGTCTGTTCAGGGGGTTCCTTGAAATAATAGACAGGCCACGATTCACCCTTTTGTTATATATTACAAAGATAAATGATATTGTGAAACACATTAATTATACAGTAATATCAGAGTGCCTAAAGCACGACACCATGGCTGTCCATGGTGTCTTCGATCCAAGTATGCAGACCCGTTCGCGGCGACTACGTAACGCACCTGCTCTGGCAAGTGAATTTATTGTGATCGAACAAATACAAATTCCATCTTATAAACTTGGTAGTGGTATGTAGGAAACACGGGGAAATAAAATGGTATTTTTGTATACATTTTATAGTGCTGGGTTGTGGTTGAATCATAATTATTTTTAAACAAATAAATTATTATGGATCCTTTATGAGCCAATATAAAATATTTAAATATATCAAATTAAAAACTGTACTTCTATCTTTCATTTGCCCCAGAACGAAGAAATTTGGATTATTAGAACCGGAGATACATTCAGTCAAATGAAGCAGTGCATCCTATTTGTCGAAAATTAAAATATTTATTAGCAGCCGAAATAATTTTTTCTGGGGAAAACAACCAAATACGGGTCTAATGGATTATCATGTAAAGTGTGCACAAAAAGAAAAGTGGTCGAGGCCAATTTTCGTCAAATTTTGTGCGATTTGACGTGGACCCTGGGAGCACACAAGCTTTTTTTGGGGGGGCGTGCGTTTTAGGCATGTAATATGCGCGCAGGTTACTTCATTGGGCATCTAATGGAACAACTCACATGTTCAGCGCATAATCAAGGCCATGAAAGCAAAGTGCGAGCGTAAATGCGCTACTTAGCAGGGAGCAGAATTGAAATGCTAGAATGCGCGTAATCTAGAAACTGTGTATGCACTGAACTCATTATATAGCATAACAAGAGAAGAAGAGAAACACTTCACATTCAGTGTGCTCCGCTTCTCCAAGTGTCTGTCTCTGCAGAGTCGAGGATACAGTGTGTAATAAATGCATCTCACTATTTATTGGGTGTACCCGCTGTGATGTGGGATGTGTATCTCATCTTCCTCACTACCATACCTGGTACATGGCTGACTACCCGCTTCCAGGTCTTCTCTCTGTCCGGTACATATGTTCCTGTGCTCCCCGACAGACGTCTGACCCTAGGCACTGGCTTGTAAATCGGGGGGAGGGTAATCAGCAAAAGAAGAAGAAGAAGAAGAAGGAGGAGGAGGAGAAGGAGAAGGAGAAGGAGGAGAATGTAAGGAGAGTAAAAATGAGTAGAAGGAGAAGTGAAGGAGAATGAAATGGGGAGGAAGAGAAGAAGCAAACGAGAAAGAAAGTGAGAATTACGGAAATATATCCACGATAAAAGACAACAATGCGAGCAACGCTGCAATCTCTGCTAGCTTTTTATAATAATACGAATAACGCTAATACATAAGTAGTTTTATGCCTTATTCCATATTACAGAGCATTACATAGCATTTCTTTTGATCATAAACTATAAGTGCTACGTTAAACTATTCAGCTTTTGATTTTTGTCGCTGCAGACGATTTTATAAGTGTAAATTAAATCTAGGTTCAGAGTAAAACGTTTGCTGATCTCTGCCGATGACTTCAAGAATGGGAAAGCGGCAAAGCGGAAACAAGCTATCGATAATGCATAGGTATACGTTTCGTTAATTCGAAACTGTCGTTGTCGATGCAGTAACACTGCAGGTGCAAGCTTGGTGGTAGACAGTGCCACAGTAGAGTGATAGTGAAATGTCCAGTTCTATGTTCTATCTTTGGTTGTGATTATAAGAGCCACGAGTTTAAGATGTCGAAACACAAAATTCAAATGAATTTGTTACAGTTTGTTAAAAAGGCGTGTCAAGTCTGAGAAAATTCTTGTGACAGAAAAAATATTGGTGAAAAATCCAATAATGATCAAGCTACAAATTTAAAAGCGAAAAGCACGTGTGCTGAAGCCAGAGAAGAGACAAACAGTGATTATGTTACAGTTATTGCGAATGCCACCAGTAGCAATGACAGTGAATTGCAGATTTCATTAACTGCATTTAATGATTGCGACGAACTTGGCATAGGGTGACTTGTGAATCAAGATTTGCGTAATGACAATGCCAGTTAGGCGTATGTTCGAATGTCGTATCCATAATAGGAGTATTTTGTAAACATTTGATCAGTGGGCCTGTGGCGGTTAGAGTCTTCTTCCTAGATAGGTGGTAGCTGGTAGTTTAAACATTTCTTTTAGTTAAATATTTAGCTAGGCATGTTTTAGCATGAATTTCATTATTCTGAAGCGGCAATGGACCGGAACCGCCCCCCCCCCCCCCCCCCACCCCCTATCGAATATTTCTAGATCCGTGCCTGGAACGTTATGGGTCAAGGCTTCATGGGTGATCAGCCGTGTTAGATTTATAAAGATCGAGCTTTCGGCCATTGTAGACTCCATGGCCATTTTCAAGTGGAGTCTACAATGGCCGAAAGCTCGACCTTCATAAATCTAACACGGCTGATCACCCGTGAAGCCTTGAACCAGATATGTACATATTCTACATGTTGATACTACATTAAAATCCTAGCCTTACTTATCACATACGAGTATAAAAAGCACCTGTAAAAATGAATGGTCAATTAATATTGACTGTGTAAAACTATAAAGAATGGTATGATGCTGCAGATGCCAACTATCACAACCAGTTACCCGGTGAAAAACTTTCTTACGATTTTCTCGCGAGTCTGGAAGGAGATTACTACTAATAAATTACCCACACTGATCTCGTTTGCAGTTTATGCTGTTAATCCCATTTTTCTTTCTCTCTCCTTCAATTGCTAAAACACCTAATACTACAATATCCCCGTCTGAAGAGCTGCAGCTTTTGCAGGTCTATCCATCCATATTTGATGAGGAGCTAAATTTTCCGGTTGGAATATTTCGAGCAGTGAGCATTTACGCTTCTGCGAAAGCAGACGGTTTCCGTTCCGTTCGTGACAGGCCAGTATGCTTCAACCACCTTCAACCTTAACTGTATGTTTAGCAGATAAAAAATGAATGTGACCAGTATTGCCAATAGAGGATCAAGAAAAATAACCAGACAAAAATAAGAAATCCACTAAATTTCTGTGTTGTCAATGTTAAAAACATTTCTGTCCAACCAAATGCAGTTTATCAAACAACTAAATCCCTATACTAGCAATGTTAAATTTATAAATTTTGACACTAAAGATCTTCCCAGAAAGACCAGATTTAGTTTTAAAACAACTAAATTGGCATCACTATGAATGTCGCTCAAGCTATCGCGCAAGGCGCCCTAGCCTAGCCAGGTAGTAGTAAAGCCAAAACAAAAAGTACCTACTCTTTTTTTACAGTTTATGAAAATATAATTAATTCTGCTTTATTTGGTGTTTGGTTCATTAAAATATTCAAATATTTCAAATATTTACTATTATAATATATTCATTTCTAAAAATATTAGTGTATTTAGGTTTTAGGGTAATCATTTCGCAACATTTTACAAAAAACAACTTACAGTAATCACTAACCTTATAGAGAGCTGTGGTTAAGTTTGTTATGCAGTAAAGTAATGCTTCATACGTTGGTTATACTGTGGTTATACTGTATATCCTATATGGCTACAGCATATGTTTGAAACTGTATTGTAAATTTGTAGTTATGTTGGATTACTGCTTGGAAGATAAGCTTGTGGTGTCTTTGAATCAATTGTATACAACCAATAATAGTAACAGTTTAAATTACTTCAAGGAAAACTTCGGTATCATGTACATATGGAAAAATGGTAAAGAAAAATGGTACTCCTAGGCACCCTATATACTGTGTTCACTGCAATATACTTCATTTTCAGTTAGATGTTGATACAAATACTTTCATGAAAGATGTACACAATGTGGTACAATCATACAGAGAATTTACTGATACTTATCCTGCTAACACAGTGGACTATTTTTTCACTGATGGATCCAGAAATAGAGAAGGTGCTGTGGGTGCAGTGGTTTATTTAAGCAAATCCAAAGATCATCTTAAAGTTAAAATGAGTGATGAATTTTCAATATATTCTGTTGAACTTATTGCTATTAGAAGTGCAATAAATTATATCACTATAAATAAGATAAAAATGAGCATAATTTTTTCTAAGTGTTTTGAGTAAATTAAATAATTTTGGTCTTGGATGTAATCTGAATTTAATTGAGATGGAGATAAAATTAAATGTGTATTATGCCCATCAAGAAAATTGTCAAATTAAGTTTGTATGTGTTCCTGGTCACAAAAACATAGAAGGTAATATGGAAGCAGACATATTGGCCAAACAAACAAGAAAGATAGAAGAAAAAATATATGTACAATTACCACTTAAAGATATCTTCCATCATATTAAATGTACTACCTCACAATGGTTAAACAACATCCTGAAGATGATTGGATAAATAATATAAGTTCTAATCCTTGGTTCAAGCATATATACTATCCTAGACAAGACTTGTGCAGAATAATCAAAATGAGGCCTAATATTGCACTAACCCCTGCATTTTTGTTTATGATGAAGAAAGAATCTCCCTACTGCAGTTGCGGTGAATATGGAAACGTAGAGCACACATTATTAGGTTGCAACTTGTATAAGAAAGAAATCAATGAATTTCTGAGTTCAATGTACAGTTTGGCCATACTGGGACTGGGCAAACTTCTGCAGACTAATCCCATCAAAAAAAGGAATTTTTTATCTCAAAATATTCGTTAGGCACGTATAAATATGTACCCAAAATTTTAGCTTCCAAAATTGCCTCAAATCGCCAAAAACAATTCCCAAAGTCCCGCAAAAAACAGAACATTTTAGAGATAATGCTCATGAAAAAGGACATTGAAATGCAGTTTCTGTACACTTCACCTCTTCTTTCCTCCTCTACACTCTCCTTGTCCCTCACCTTTCTCGATTTGAGCCTCAAACCTAAAAAGCGACCAAAGTAGACAATAAATATCTTTCTCTGATGCAATATTGGGGAGCTTTTTGACTAGGGAACACTCTAGAGTAACTTATACCATTTCAATGCCATTTTATTAACTTTTGACAGGGTTGGTCTGTGGAAGTTTGGCCACTGGGACCTATTAAAATAACAAATATTTTGAATTATAATCAAAATTAGTATTCAACAAAATTATTAAACATATCAGGAAATGTAAAATTAAACTCTAAAAGCATAGTTCATGAAAAAGCAGCTTATCTGAAGTACTCAAGGAAGCTAAATGACAAGTCATTTAGTATAACATTGGAGGAGGATGCAAAATGAATAAGTTTTTTATAAAAAGAAGTTTGAATCTGCAAACAATCTGCCTGCTCTACTTACCTTGAAGAATGATTTTTCTGTGTTTGTGCAGTTTTGTGCTTTTGGCAATGACTAAGCCAAAGAGCATTTTTAAGAAAATAGAAAGATATGGTGGCTAAATGTGACAAGGCGTCAGCCAGAATGTTATCTCAACCAATGATGTATTTTATAGTAGTTTTAAACTGTGCGATGTATTGTAATTGGCGAGCTTGTCTGGGTGATACTTTGTTCCTGTCTTGTTGGAAAGCATACAGCAATGTTTATGGTCTATGAAAATCACAAAAGTTTGACCTTCTAAAATATACTTTGTTTAATTGCACTGTATATTGCTAACAACTAGTGGTCATAGGCACTGTATTTGAACTGTGCTTTAGCTAGAGTTCTTGAAAAGAAACTGAGAGGTCGAGCTGTACCATCCATATCTTGAAGTACTGCTCCTATAGTGACATCCAATGCATCTGTGACTAAGGAGAAAGGTGCTCCAGGATTGGGGTGCACCAAGACCGCTGCTTTGCAGAGAGCTTCCTTCATTACCGCAAAGGTAGTTTGTGCTTCCTCGTTCCAGTCCAGTGGCTTTGTGTGGGAGCAGTTGTGAGAGGGATTGTTGTAGTTGTGAGAGGGATTGTTGCAGTTTTGGCACATTGTGGGACGAATCTATGATAGAAAATTACCATTCCCAAGAAGCGTCACAGTCCAGTAACTGACTGCAGCTCTGGAAAATTCTTGATGGCGCTCACTTTCTCTGATAGAGGTTTCAGACCTTGAGGGCTGATTCCATACCCTAAGAAGTCAATCTGTTGTACATCGAAAATACATTGGGCAATATTGATACAAGCTGTATTCATGGAGTGTCTCATAGAGAATGCGGACATGTTGGAGGTACGTGTTCTCATCTGGAGAAGAGACTAGAATATTGTTTAGCTATGAAAAGACAAAATCTTACCCAATGAGTACCATGTCCATAAATCTTTGAAAGATGTGTGCAGCATTTCTTAATCCAAGAGGCATGAGTGAGAATTCAAATAGTGCAAAGGGAGTTCTGATTGCCATCTTTGGTATGTCTGCTTCGTGCACAGGTATCTGTTGATGGAAGATCCATGTAGTATGTGGTTGCAGTCAGTGAAGAAAGGTATTGGGTATCTGTCAGGTACTCTGACAATATTGAGTTTTCTGTAATCCCTGCAAGGCCTCCAATCATCAGATTTCTTCAGAGTTAAATCTTGGGGACTAGCCCAACAACTTTTCGAAAGCTACATTACCCTTGTTGAAGCATGAAATCAAATTCCATATGAGCTGCTTTTAATTTTTCATCTGACAGTCTTCTGGCTTTGGCATATACTGACAGGCCTTTTGTTTCAATGAAATGTTCAATATAATGATTTGTAATTGTTGTATTTATAATGTTAGGTTGCAGGACATTAGGAAATTCATGTATGATTCTCTGATATCGGTTGTTAATTTCTGTTAGTTGTACTTGAGGACTGTAGTTGTGATAAGAGGTACCATATACAGTTAGGTATGTGCTTCCGTCTATTAAGTAATGTCAATGTGTAGGTTGATGTGGGACAGAAAATCGGCCCCTATAATAGGTCTGCTTGCTTCAATGATAATGAATGGCTAATTGAATGATCTACGTAAGCCAAAGTCGAGTGTTATGAGATATTGATCATATGTCTGGATCCTGGTACCATTTGTTGCAAAAAGTTCAAATCTCTTCAGTGATTTTCTTTCCCTGTGTGTTGGTGGTACTACAGAAAGATCTACACTGGTGTAGACTAGGAACGGGCTTGCTGTACTTTTGTCGCTGATAAATATGTGACTTACCTCTAGCCCCTGCCCCCCTGTTGTTGTGGAGAGTTGGGGAACCAGTTTTCCGATCTGTTATGAGATGTAAGTTGGAGAGACATATAGACATCTGAATGCCTTCTTGTCAAATTTAGTGTGGTAGTAACATTTCCTTACCTGTGTTGAAGGTCCTAGTTCTATATTCCTGCTTCTAGACCTGGATCTAGTTCTTGGTATGCTGTGTTGGCGGTGGCCGGTGATAACATGCTTATTCAATTTTACTACCTGGAGTGAGAGTTCAGATGCTTGTTTCTTTTGTGTGTCTAACATTTTGTTCACAGTTGTTCTGCTGTGAAAGATGCAATATGGTACGAGTTTGTGGGTTTAAGTTCCCTAATCTGGTATGCCATGGTCAACAGCTTCATCAGATCATCACTGCCTACTGATAGGATAGTGTGCGTTTCTTTCAGTAACCTCTGTAACCACAATGTCTTTAGGGAATTCTTCGCCTATTTTCATGGTGTACAGCACCCTGGAAATCCTGTAATATCCTAGAAATCACCTTGAATTTAAAATTGCACCTTGAAAACCTGGGATTCACCTTGAATTTTTCTAAAACATAGTACATTCTGAGGTCACACTGGTGCACTTGAGACACATACTGCTCCGAGTACGATAGTGGGATTGTTGACACTCGTGCATGTGCCAGTCTTTCACTGTGCTCTTTCAGACCAAGGTCGAAGCTACACAAAGACTTAACCTGCCAGTTGCACTACAGTTTGTTCACCAGCTCACTTATTTGTGTTTTTATATAAGTAAGAGAGAAAGGAAAAGTTGTGTAGATCACATTTTATAGATTAAAAAAATTAATGTTCCTTAGAATATTGTTCATATTAAGGGTTACATTCCATGTTTTGTTCTGATAAAACTTGTTTAATAATTGACTGTAATCCTTAGATTTACAGTATTTCTCAGAATTACTGATTTCTCTTAACAAAAAAGTGGAACTTGAGGTAGCCTACATCTAGTGCACCTTCTTTTATTGTTTAGCTACATATATAAATGGGGGTGTGGTAAACAATGCTGTCATTAAAGAGAATATGTTCTGGAGTTCCTTTCTAAATTTTAACTCCATGTATATATACCACATATTTTAGGTTACTTTCATTTACCATGTTTAGCTCTTTCCCAGCATTGTTTATAAGTTTGCATGTCTCCTTGAAAAGGAATTTTTTTCACCTTGAAAAATCCTGGAATTCACCTTGAATTTGGCTTTCAAATTTTGCTAGACACCATGTATTTTGTTTGAGGTTAAATTTCTCATTCTGCAAAGTAACTGCAATGGTTTGCAATCCCCAAGTTCCAAATCTGTTAGTAATTGCTATGTGCATTACCAAAAGTCGGAGGCAAGTGCATTTTGTCATAGGTATACTGCAAATGGACTTTACTGTTATCGCTTGTGCATGTGAACAACTGCAGGTAGGTACAGCCTGACTGTGAAAACTGCCTCACTGCAGCACATCCTACAAGCATCATATGAACATTAAAGAACACTATCACTCCATGTCTGCAGCTCACTGCGAGAAGAAGCAAAAGTTACATTATACCACACCTTGACCTTGTGTCTGCATATACTTGCAAGGCAATGCTTCACTAGTTTGCAGAGTACTACATTACATTGTTTTAAACTCTAGTGGCAGTTGCTTGCACATTTAATGACCGTGCTGCACATCTGACATTCATACTCTGCATCCAGCTAACCTGTGTCGCATGCGAGCACCCATCTCTCTGCCTTTATGCATTACATTTCGCTATCTGTGAAAGTCGAAATGAGACACTCATTGATTGAATCATATTTGCCGGAAGATGGAGAATTCATGAGAATATCAGTCACTTGTGTTAGAATTTCTGAATCAATCAATCTTATAACAGTGTTATATTTAGTTTGATCCAGTGTAATATTTAATAAGATGTTGATGTTTTCATTAAGATTTAACTCTGGTTGAAAAAATGGCATGTCCATTCTACCTGGTATATCCATATTCTTTAGCTTGCTTTATGCTATATTTTTATACAATTATTTTTAATACCAAAGGAATTTGTGTCTTTCAGTGTTCTTATATTTATTCAAATATATTTTATGCTATCTATGTTGAAGTCAATTATTTGACTTCCTATGTTTATTATTAAGAGATATATTTTTTTAAATCTATTTCCTGAAAATGATGTGATTAAAATAAAATTCTTGCCCACAGAAGCTTTGCATGGAGAGCTTGTTTAACTTGAAAATAAAAAACATTTTATTACTGTTTCAAAGAGTATCATTTGCTTCTTCTAATCCCTCAAGAATTATTGTGCAATATAGCAGTAAGATTGCATATGTGAGATATACTGTTAAACTAATAAACAGAATGTTATTAATAGGAATATAACTTTTGTTGCAGAGTCCTTTGCCCTGGGCAACATGTCCCACAATAAATGGCACACCGGAAGCAGAGTGTGCTCTGTCTTCTGAGACTGCTTACTTCTGGTACAGAACTACTCTTGATGCTGCACCAAGCATTGAAGAGACTGGTGGCTTGAAATGGTGGATTGTCATCCTTTTGCTTCTGGCATGGGTTACAGTTTTCTTCATTGTAATGAAGGGCATTCAGTCCTCAGGAAAAGTAAGCATCATATGAATTCATGTTATTTTTTTATCAATAGGCAACCTACTATAATACAAATATACCTATTTTTGTATTAAACAGCCAAAGTTTTTCTATAAGGTGGTAGTCTAAGACTATGGTCCAAGAAAAACAGTTATGGGAATTGAAATGAATATACCTATTATCTACATCACAGACTTTTTGAGGGTAGTCAGGTCAAATAACTCAAGATATAGAAGAATGCTTCATATGATGAAGCTGGTAAAAAGGGATAAAAAAAGTGACTTGTCAAAAAATTTATTATTTAATCTTGAAGATGGAAGCTCAAAATTAAACAAGAAATTGATAGGAATCTGTAGGTACATATAAACATTTAAACAAACTGTATTAGTAATTACAAATCTGTGTAATTAGCTACATTGAAGCAAAAAATTGCAGTTCTTAAATATTGTGTGTATGCGATAGAGGGGACATGTGAGAGGGTGAGATGAGAGGAGCATGAGAGAGAGAGAGAGTCAAACCTGGTATTTTAGTTCAGTGCCTTCCAAGTATGTGACATGAAGATTTTCAAAAATGTACCTCAATGCAAAATACTTTTTAAGTGGGAATTCTTCAATAATTTTACATCTTTATCAAAAATGGCCCTAAGAACTGTTTAAAATACCATATGTTCAAGGTATGTGCATGACTAATATGTATTTCTTGAATTCACTATGAATAGTCTGTGATGTCCTCTTCCGTATGAATTGTATATAATTTGTGTAACTTGGAAAACATTAAATGTAGACAAAAAACTGCTGCAGGAAAATTACAGATCTCATTAATACACACAATTTGTATCAATTTTCTTCTGACATTAACCATATGTTTTAAATGTCATATTCATTGAGGACAAGTTTCTGGGAACTTCTTCCCCATCATCAGTTATGTTGTTGATTGGTGTTCCCATGAGATGGTTTTACTCCTGCTTGATGTTGTGCTGTCCTCTGTACTTCTGGTTAAGCAGATGATGCCATCTACGGTGGAAATTTCAAAATTTATGACTTTCCCTTTGTTGGGAAAAGCATTTAAATAAGTTGTTGACTCGCCCCAATGTTAATCTTGCTCCACCATATACGAGGGTCACTACAAAAGTTTTAGGTTGTGAGAAAATGAAAGTTGACCCACTCGAATTGGATATAGGATAGGATAGCTCCATCCTTTGTGGGTAAACTGGTGTCAGGTACTGACTTTCCCACTTCAGGAATTCCAGCAGCACAAGAATGAACAACCTGCAGCATGTAGGTAGCCAGGAGCTTGGTAGAGAGCATTTTCGCTTTCCAGGCACACAATTTTTTTATTGTGAGGAACAGAAAAAGATCAATGGGGCCAGGTCGGGACCACATGGTGGATGAATCATAAGTTTGACCTCTGTAGACGTCTGGAACTGAACGGTGATGTTGACTATGTGTGCTGACACATCATGATACAGAAGTATTCCTCGCAGTCCTATGTATGGCCGCCATTCTTGAAGCTTGGCAAGCATACTGTGGTGTACAATTAGCAGTAACCATGCGTTGCTCCTCCAGACAAATAGTTGCCACAGGACTACCCTTTAGGAAAAATGAGGCCACCATTTTCTTGTGGACACTTTGGTGACACTTCACTTTTGTTGATGGATTGTCATCAGAAAAGATACACACCACTGATTGTTGCTTGGCATCTGGATCAAACTAATAAATGCGAGTTTCATCACCTGTGATGATGTCAGAAATCTGTCTGGAGTCCCCTCCTTAGGATCTTGGCAGCATTTTCTCACACCATTTAAGACGGGCATGTTTTTGTTCTGTCAAATTGTGAGGCACCTGTCAGAATGGGACCCTCCTCTCATGAAGGAATTCATGAAGGATTTTCAAAACTGCTGGCGAACCAATCTGCAATGCTGCTTCAATTTCTTTAAATGATGTTTGATTATTTTCGTGAAGCATTTTTCTGAATGCTGCAATGTTTTTCTCAGTCACTGCCAATGACAGATGCATGCTTTTCTCCTCATCTTTCAAAGATACTTGGCCCCTTTTAAATTCCTGAAACCACTGGAAAACTGTGGTATGGGAAGGAGTGATGTTCCCAAAAGCCTGTGGCACACGTTTAAGACTTTGCACTGGTTAAGCGAAAGTGCTCTCTTCCAAGCGCCATTGCAGAAACTGGCTACCTACACACAGCAGGTTGTTCATTCTTGTGCATTCCCAAAGTGGGAGAGTCAGTACCTGATAACAGTTTTCTCACATCTTAAAGCTTTCGTAGTGACCCTTGTACAATACTCGTTTTTATTTATAATGGTTACAACTGTTTGAAATGCTCAGATATCATAATGTCTCTTGGAAGTAATATTAATGTTGCTTGGTACATGGTTGATTGTTTTCATTTCAGGTGGTGTACTTCACCTCAATGTTTCCCTACCTTGTGCTTACCATTTTCTTCATCAAGGGTATAACATTAAAGGGAGCTGGAGCGGGCCTCATACACATGTATACTCCCAAAGTAAGTGAAATATTGTTTTGTAATCAAATTACAGCATAAGGTGTCCTTTATGTGCAAGAGTGTAAAAATGTTTGGCATATGTGAGATGTATTTGATCAGCATTTGGTTTTACTTTCCCTAACCAATTATGTGTGGTAGGTAAAGTATGTTATTAAATCCAAACTGAAAATTAGGTTTTCGGTGTAAATACTAATTTTGAAGTCACTTGCACCAAAACGGAAAGCATATTTAGAAAATGACATGCACACATGCATATCATTATAAAAATAATCTCTTTGGGTTCAAGCCATTTTAAATTTGCATTTTTCTATGAAATGTCAATGTTGAATTTATGGTTAAATACTATGCTTCCTTTACAGCAGAGAGTAACAGAAAAATAAAGGTTTTGTTAGTTATTACAAAAACTCAGTAACATTACTCCAAAGTAAGTGAGCTTTTAATAAATGTTGATTATTCAAATAGTTTCATAAACCTATACTAATTGTCACTTACTTTATTAAAAGCAATGAATTTCAAAGAAAATCACCAGTACATGGTTTACTTTACACTTCTGCGTGTACTTGTATATCCCCAGGGTATCTTATTTAAAAGCTGTTTGTGGGCACTAATTTTTATTGGCTGTTTACCTTTGGCATCATTGTTTACAGTACCCATATTTTTGACTCCCATTTGCTGATCAGTAGCTAGGTGATTTCTGTATACATATGTTTCAAAATTCAAATTTTGAAGGTACTGGTGTAGTATTCGAGAATTATCAGGTTAACTGCTTCTGAATGCTGCATGGATATTAAATGTCACTTGGCAGTCATTTTGGTTGATGGCTTTACAAAAAGTAATAAATGACATTTTAAAATTATTTTGCATTAAATTAGGTTGAACAGGGGTAGTATAAGACCTACAGCAATTATTTTGCATATATTTTTTATCCAAAATACTTTAAAAACACAAAATGCATGCTTTAAAAGAAGTAGTTTGTCAAATAAAAAATTCCTTATAACCACTGATGGGAATTTTATAGATTTTAATCATAAAATGAAAGAAAGGAATTGATACATTAGGAAGAAGAAAGGCTGTTGAAAGAATTGTTGCTCTCCTTCTGAAGGTTTTTATGAAAGTCCTAAGAGCATAACACTAAAAGAACATCTGTTGCTCAAGTACTAAAGATCCCACTATTTCTAATGTAGTGAAAACTTTCAGCTACGAGATTATACAAGTGAAATGTTTAACTTACGAACTGCTGAAATAACGATGTATCCTATGTACAGAGTTCTTCATTTAAAACCTAGCGGGTGCATAGCATTTTGCCTGTGCGCGATTGGGTATGCCACAGCCGGCTTTGCTCCTATATAAACTCCACGCATAAAGCATGTATAACAGTCTTATCTTATAGAAGATGCTGGAAATGTCGTCCACCCTTGGCTAAACAAGCAGTATATCAGGAGAACACAATCTGATTCACACAATTAAGTTGGGCCACTGTAATGTTTTTGATTTCATTTCTAATATTTTGTTTTAGTTCTTCCAATGTGTGAGGATTTGTCCCGTAAACTTTGTCTTTCAGGTTACCTCACAAGTAAAAATCACACAGTTTATGTAGGAGCAAAGCCGGCTGTGACACACTCAATCATGCACAGGCAAAATGCTGTGTCCCCATTAGGTTTTAAATGAAGAACTCTGTATAAGAAGCCACGCCCATCCCTTCGTCTCCCTGCAAACCCCTCAGACAGTCTAAAGTTGGCCTCACCATGCCTAAAACCTAGGCTGACACTCCGCTGCAAACCTTCCAATCCTCTATAGCTACATTAGTTTATTTTGACTACAATAGCGTGCTGCAGCTGATAAGTAGCATATTTGAAGCATTATCTTTTGTATATTAAACAATGTAAACAAGTACAATATAATACCCAAACTGCCCCTGTCTGTAAAATGTTTGCATTAAACCACTTAGTTGCTAAATCCACCATCTCATTTAAATTACAAAGTGCTTCTAAATTTGTGCTTGTTACCAAGGTGGTGTCATCAGTATATAATACTGTTTTATATGGGAGAGAAATAGGGAAATCATTTATTTATATAATGAACATAAAGGCACCTAGTATTTAACTGTGAAGCACTCATTTAGTTACTGGCATAGAATCGGAAGTTTCACTATTACCTAAAATTATACCTAAATTATCAATAATGCTAGTACATTGACTATTCAGTTTTTTGGATAGGAATCAGTATTCTTGCTTTGCTTTATGGTATCTAGGTGTGCTTTACAAATGTTTCCCCCAAAATTCCTTCACCATGTGTGATGAACAAAATTCTTGATGCATTACAAGCCTTTTTGCAAAGCTCAGCTCTATTGATTTTAGTGACTTCTTTGTGAATTGTGGAAGTTTTATGCAGTCATATCTTATGGGCAGGGTCACAACAATTACACGCCACAATTAATTGAAGCTTGGTTATGTTTATAATAATATACTAAACCTCAATTACTTTTGAAAATCAGGACATGTTTGGGAAATCTTCGTTCCCATCATCAGCTTTCAATTGACTAATTGATGCAGTTGTACTTTTGATGGTGAATGTCTCTGGTGGTGGTGATATGAACTAAGGAGTCCATTGGCAGGAAATTGAAATTCATAATTCAGTCCTGGCTTTTGTGATGTGGATGTTTTCCCAAACAGGGCTCAGTTTGTGTCGTAGCACCACCACCAGAAACCTTCACCATCAGTAGTACTATACCAGATGTAACAACTAACTACATCATTTAGTAGATTGAAAACTGAGGTTGGAAACGAAGGTTTCCGAAATATGTACTAATTTTCAAAGGTAAGTGATAATATTAAATTAAGTATTGTTAGAGAGGTAGAACTGGAACTTAAAAATTCAATGCCACAACTGGGATTTGAACCACAGACCTTCCGCTTACTGGGTGGCTGCTCTACCACTGAGCTATTGTGACAAACTGCCAGAATGGCATTAAATTCTCAAACCAGTTCTTATTTCTCCTGGTAAACCACAAAGGCGGTCTCACATCATTGAGAATTGTGGCATTGAATTTTTAAGTTCCAGTTCTACCTCTCAAACTTTGCCCACACACGGCTTGTGTGTTTAAAAACACCAACAGTAAGTTTGTTGGCATAAATAAATAATAATAGGTATTGTTAATTATTGTTATACATGTATAAAGAGTTCTGTTTAACTTGTGATGTATCCTATGTATTTGGAACATATGGATGAAATTAACAAGCATTCTACACATTCTTGGTAAAGTCTTGTGTACCAACACTGACTTTATCACTCACGTAGCTTTGCACCAGACTTCGCTATCACTTTTGTTTCTGGACTGTTGAAATTTTGGAAATAAATGAAATTTTGTTCTACTCTTGCAGCAATTCCTCTGGATTCAGATTCTGATAAACTATTGCCAAATATTTGCAAGGAAACGAGAGTGTGTAGTTCAAATCCTGCCTGGACCATCCCACCTGACTGAAGTTTTTTTCCTGGTTTTTCTCAGTTATAGTTGCCAAATGCCAGGGAGTTATCCTAAACTTAAGCCTAGAACATTTCCGTCCCAATTATTATTTCAGTCACAGTGTCTACCGCCTGTGGTGACTCATGCAGTAAGAAGGGCACTAAACTGATGATGGCAATATGGTTGCTGAATTCAAAGTTGTGCATGCATCACACACAGAAAGCAGATTACTGTTACTTGGAAATGATGACTACTTCCCAGCTGTATGCATAACTAGCTGGCTTACGCAGTGTTGCATAGATGGCTTTTTACTCCTTGTTTGACACTGCCATTATCTTCCTCCCTATTCTTGATGAAACTAACCATCCACAGATTTTAAGGGTAACTTCTCCCCTTTACCCCTTAGAACTGCATTTTCATAAAGCCATATGATATTCCTAATAACTATACCTCTCACTTTTAGTTCCTAAATATCTTAAATAGGTTCTAAAGTAAGAACAAATTAGAAACTAAAGACTTCACTTATCTTAGTAATATTGCAAGTTGTTGGTGTAAAGCTGAGTAACGTTCCGAGTTGACTCCAACTCATTCTCAAAGCTATACAAACCTGATAGCTTTGAGAATGAGTTGGAGTCAACTCGGAACTTTAGCCAGCTTTGCACCAACAACTTGCAATATTACTAAGATAAGTGAAGTTTTTAGTTTCTAATTTGTTCTTACTTTAGAATCTTGTTGCTTCACTGTTAATAGCTTCAATTTCCTTAATTATCTTAAGTAGGTACCTAAAATAGGTTCTATCACAAATCAAAATAGGTTCTAAAATTACAAAAATAGGTGAACAAAAAATGATATTTTATTTCCCCTTACAAATTAACTGATCAAACAAGCCCACACAAGGCTTGTATGTTTAAAACCAACAATAAGTTGGCATAAAATAACAATTACCATAAAAATGTCTTTTTTTTCTTCTGTTTTTGCTATTTAGGCTTCCCTTAAGTGTTTTAATTTAAATTCGTCCTAGGTACATATTTAGCATTTTAGGATTGCCAAATGGATAGCTTATGTTTCAACGTTGTTTTGTGTTTTTGTTATCACAACTGTAGTGCACATATGTTGGTTACTCTGTTGTCTTCTGTGGTCTATGGGTAACATATTAGCCTCAAACCTGGCAGAGGGTGATGGATTTTATTTTTTAAGACTTCCTCTTAACATGGCTTCCTTCGTAAGGGAAGCAGAGCCGGTGGTCTGTGTTGTAGATTTCTGGCATGTAAACGAATGTCAAGCTTGATAAAGAGGCTACTGAACAAAATAAAAGCGGTCTTTCACATCCAATATAGAATGTGATACTAGGAACCAGAGCGATTGAAGAGCATCTATAAATAAAAATGTGGTTTTATTTATGCTAGGTACTTTAAAATTTTCAATGAATAAATAAAACAAAAACATGTAACCAATTATTCATGCTCTATAACAAATCACTTTCAACAGCAATGCACAAAACACAACCACTTTTGCTCCTTGCTTACTTTAATGATAAGATATTATGTAAGTTTCTGTGCTACACTGTGATTGGAGTGGGCAGCGTTGGCAAACAGAGCTTAGGCATTACAGTCAGTGTGCTTGACACCAACCTGTTAAAAGATAACGAATGAAAAGTTATTAATAGGAGAAACATATAATTTAATTATTTTGATACAATTGTAATTAATGGCATAAAGCTGAGCAACACTTTCATAAAAATAATTTAATACAAATTCTAATTAATAGGAAATTTGTAATTGTTTCCCAGGTAGAAGGATATAGAAGCAGATATTGTAGAAATCAGAACTTGCTGCTTGTTTCTGTAACTCTCAGAAAGGAAACAATTGTTCTATTCTTCTCATGAACTTGAAATCATGTCATTTATTTCCTGGATGATGTCCAAGAGACTTTGTCATGTTTCATTGCATAATTAGCGTATTAAAATGAATGTAGAAATAACCAGGTAGAGAAAACCTTTGTCATTTTTGTCTTATGGAAGACAATCATATGCTTCAGTGAAAAAATTATTTAAACAACCCAATATGAACTTAAAATTACCCTACATTTTGCTTCTTAAATGCAGCTTTTGTTTTAATTTATCGCTCATACCTCTACTAGTTATACATGAAAATGCTGACATATTTTTGATATGTATTTCAGGTGGAAAAACTATTGCAGCCAACAGTATGGTTGGATGCAGCTACACAAGTCTTCTACTCATTTGGACTAGCGTTTGGATCTCTGATAGCGTTTGGAAGCTATAATCCACCAAAGAACAACTGCGTACGGGATGTAATTCTTGTCTCAATCGCTAATGCCTTCACTGCTATATATGCCAGTGTTGTCATTTTTGCCATTCTGGGTTTCAAGGCAATGACCAATGTTGAGAAATGTAACTCAAAGTAAGGTTCTCTCTTAATTTCCAGTTTAGCAATTTTAAATGAATGCTTGCTATAGTTTACAGACCTTCAGTTCCATATTTAAAACTTTCTTTTCTGTGTGTACTATATGGAAAAATGATGTCAATCCTCTTTATCAATGAAAACAAACCTATCCTGATACAATTTTCATATTCAGCATTGATGCTACCCAGTTGAATATGAAACACAGATTCAGCATCATAAATGTACCCCTTTTGTCACTGAGCTTCTTAAAAGGCTATTTTTCTCTTGATAATGCATTTCCTCTTTGTGTGATGTACAGTTTAATTCATTGAAATCAAATGTTTACAGTTGTATAGTAAACTTTTATAATATTTTTATACAAATTAGCAAATATATGTGATTAATACCAATTTATGCAGCGTAGGAAACCATTTCATTTCTTGAAAATTACATTCTGTCAGTAGCCTCCATTTCTGCAACAACAATCTGACAGCTGTGATGCATATTGATATATGATTTTTGTGACATTTCTAATATTAATTGCTCTTTGAATGTTATCTTTAAAGTCTGCAATGTTTTATGGATGATTACAATAAACTTTGCTCTCCAAATACTCTCATAGAAAGCAGTATTATCGTGCTGCTCAAATGGTTAACATGCGCTTTATCTTTGTTAATAGAAACCTCTCAGATAATGCACTGATTATTCCCAGAAGTCGCTGACGTTTTGCAGTGCACCAATGAGCGCATCACTTCAGCCAATGAATGTGTAGAAACCATGTGAAGTAAAACACAGTGTTGCACGTCTTTGCTGTTTTCTTTCTCATTGTTCTCATTCCTTGGTACTCTAAGAAATAAATGTCTATATTTGTAACATGTGTATTTCCTTGGAGAAAACATGACGTTGCTTTCTGCAACACTGAATACCTGCAGTCTTATTGCACCCTTTGTTGCCACAACGTTAACCATTTGAGCAGTACAATAATAACAGGAATCTGGTGACCTTGAGCACTTGATCCCCAAAGAGGGTCCATGGAAGCTAGCAGTGTGTGATGAGGCAATATCTTACTGGAATCATTTTGGCTGCTCCTGTGATGACCTTAAAGGAAATATTAACAGAGAAATTAATACTATTTAGCTGAAATGTTATAAAAATTGTTTGACAGTACTGATCAAAGGCTGGCAGATTTTCATTGCAGAAATGGAGGCCATTTGCGGGCATAATTTTCAAGAAATGAAATGTATTTACTTCTTGAATAAAATGGCACACAGTTGACATCCATTTAATATATTTATTAATTTATATAAATAATATAATTGTTTACTCTACGGGTATAAACATTTGCTTTTGTTGAATCATCCTGTATATCTAGTTTACTCCATATCGCTAAACTAAAGATGTTTAAATATCTTAAGATTATATTTTCTTTGTTTCAGTAACATGCAACTGTTGGTACATTACAATGTTTTGTCAGATCTGAATGATACACAAGGCTATGAACAGTTCATGAGTACATTTGAAAGAAACAGCACAGCGCTTCCTGGTGTTGAAGTTTGTAGTATGGAAGAACAATTGGATCAAGTAAGTAACAAATACTATCTGCAATATGTTTTGTTACAGAGCATGTATAGAAATGTATGAAGAATAATCAGACAGCCTTGCAATGCACAGGCAGAGTTTGTTCAACGGGTGGATTCTCTTTTTTAATTTATTTATTGGAATTAAATATTGAAATTTAAAGGACCTGAACCTGGCCACTTATCCCGCAGAAGCCATAAACAAAAATTTTTATGCCCCACCTGAGAAAAATGAAAGAAAGAAAATTAAAAAAAAAAACTTATTTAAACTACCACTATTATATACCATTTCCGATAAAAAGTTATTTACAAAATTAAACCCAGCTAACTTTTATCTGCTATTTCCATTTTCTCCCAACATTTCATAAAAGTTCTTCTAATCTACTCAGCTAAACTTGTTCATGAAAGATTTATTTTATAACCATACTTCTATTGCTCCTACACCTCCATTCATTAGTTCCTTTAAATTTCATCAAAATATGGACCCCGTCGTCCTTAATTCCTCACAAATTGGGCACAAACTTTTTTAAATATTACGACTAAGAACTTATCAACACAGCACCGTGGCCAAGTGGTTGGACTGCTCACCTCTCAACAAGGTAGCCCGGGTTCAATCCTAGGGGACCATATGTGGGATTTGTGATGGACAAAGTGGTGTCTAGGTGGGTTATCTCGGGTTTTCTGGACACCCTTTCCCTTCACCCCCTGCCATTCATTCCACCAGCTGCTCCATCATCAGCTTTACTTTTATCCATTTCATCCTAATTTCATACCACCTGCTTCACTCTCTTACCAAGTTTCGGGTTGGTCACCCATTCTGGATACTCTTTGATCTAGAGTTTGCTCCTCGACAGGCATCTGATGCCAGGTGTCCACTTGTAACTTCTGGCAGGCTAAACAGAGAAAGAGGAAGAACTCATTCATTTCCAAACTCTCAATTGCGACCAAGCAGTCCCGTCTTTTAGAGAGAAGGGAGAAATATTAAATGTTATATAAATACTAAACTTGGTATTAAGTACTGCATCTGTTTATCTGTTGCAAAGGCACAAAACAAAGGTTTTTCACCCCCCTCCACAACCACAAACCATAGTTTACATGGAAAATTTTAATTTTTTTTCTTTCTTTCTTAAAATCTGGCTCTAACAATTTTGATTAAAATACCATACCTTAATCTGTATAAATGACAGTAAACAGGACTTGTATGAGAGGTAGAATTGGAACTGACAAAGCCAAGATTTGAACCACAGACCTTCCGCTTCATGTGTGGCTGCTCTGACCACTAAGTCACTGTGACAACTTGCCAATATGACATTGAATTCTCCAACTGATTTGTATTTTTTCTGGTAGACCACAAAGGGAATCTCGCATCAGAGATAAATATCCCAAGTCGACTTACAATCGTAAGCACTTTATGTCCCGGGATCAAATAACCTTTAGATGGTAATTGTTACATTTATTTATGCCAATACCATTAGTAAGTTTGTTGGCGTAAAAAATTACTTGTATGCTTATAGAATTTTATGAGAATAGCCTGTGAAGTCTTCTTCATCCTGAAGGAATTTTGTATAACTTGTAAACGGCAAGAGAGATAAAAATATACTATGCAAAAAATGTAGATCTCCATCTTCGTAGTGTATCCAGATATCAGCTGACAACATGTTTTTCACTATGAATTTGTGTTGTTAGCTAATGCTGGATTTCTGACAATGAAGTCATTAATCCTCTTGCTCTCCAATATTTTTCACTGATGGATGGGGCACTAGAAGTGGCTGGGCATATTTGAAGGTGGTCTCAATCCATTTCCTCTTGCAGATCACATAGAGGACAGAGTGGTGAAGCATATATCCCAATTCTGTTTAAATGTTTTGCCAGACAATCATGTCCCGTAACCAACCTGAAGGCTGCAACTGCTGTTTTTCGAGGATACTCAGGAATTACTGTTTGAATGTTTGGTAGTTCCCATCTTTTATTCTTTGCAATAATTTTTTTGAATTCAGAGTTGACTAATCTTTTAGCTGCATAAAATGGTAGATTAACTATAGATTTCTGCACATTGCCTGTACCCTTTTTTGCAAGAAAATCAGCTTTGTCATTACCACTCAGTCCACAGTGAGCTGGTATCCATTGGAAGACTAGGTGTTTTTGAAGTGCTGTTAGATGGGTAAGGATTTTCCAACATTCTATAATTGTTTGGTTTTTTAGTGACAACTTGGAAGTAATTGCTATAATTGCTGCCCTGGAATCTGAGAGAATAACTGCTTGCTGAAAATGTGAAATTCTGTACAAAAGATTCTGTAGGGCCATTCGAATTGCTTCAATTTCTCCATCAAAGTTTGTAGTTCCATAACTTAAAGATTTGTAATAGGAAAAGAGGTGACATGTGACTCCAGCACCTGCTCCATCTTGGTTTGATATCAATGATCCATCAGTATAAACATGGAGCCATTCATGTTCTGGAAATCTAGTATGGATTGTCTCTAATGCCAATAATTTTAGAACACTAGTTGGAGTATCACTTTTCTTAACTTCTTCTGTCAGGTGTAAATAATATGTGATGTCTAATGTATGTGTTGGATTGACTTTAGATATGAAGTTTTCCTTTGAATTAGGAAGGTGTACATTCTTCCTGATGTCTTGAATTTTGGAAAGAAAGCTCTCCTGAGTCTTTAGTGTATGTGTAAAATTTCTCTTGTGCCATGTATTGAATGGGAGTCTGATCAACTTTTCGTGTTGAATAAGAGCCGCTTTTTCTATTTCATATTCAATGGAGTATTGGTTGGTTAGTATTTCCATAGCTGCTATTGGTGTGGTTTTGATAGCACCTGTAATTAATCTCAGATTTTGGTTTTGAAAGATTTGAATTTTTTTTTTTTTGTGTTTGCTGTTACAAGAACTTCGCTGCAGTAAGTAAATAATGGCTTTATATACACATTGTATGTTGTGTTAAGAGTTGCTCTGGAACATCCCCACTTCATTCCTGTTAGACGTTTTAACAGTAAAAGGCGCCTCTCTGCTCTTTGTATTACATTTTCTATTTGTTTGGTCCATGTAAGTTTGTTATCCTTTGTTGTTCCTTTGTTTCTGATAATTGTTGACCCTCAAAATTTAGTTTTGTTTTTAGTGTTTTTTTTCTTAGTGAAAAGATTTGGTAGTTTGATTTTGTTGTAATAACAGTCATTAAATTTTCTTTGGTCCACCTTTGTAAGTTGGTTAAGGATTGTTGATGGTTTTTTCTAGTTCTGTACTTTTGCTTTTTGGTTTTGAAGTCCACATTACTAAGTCATCACCAAATAGTGCACACTTCACACCTGATTCTTGTATTTGTTGTGACAGATCGTTAATAAGTATATTAAAAAGTGTTGTGCTGAGCACTGCCCCTTATGGTAAACCACGGTGTACTTGTTTGTATTTAGATATATTTCTTCCATATCTGGTTGCAATAAAGCGTTGTGTTAGGAAATAACATAGCCATGAAAACATTAGACCTTGTATCCCTATTTTTTTTACTTTCTTTAGTAGTTTTGTTCTGCATATAGAATCATATGCACTTTGGAAATCAATAAAAACTGATAAATTATCTTCTTTTCTATTGAAGGAGTCTTTGATTTCTTGACTGAGAAGTAAGACTTGTTCATTTGTAGAGTGGAACTCTCTGAATCCAGCTTGACATGGGGATAATAAATTTTGTGATTCTAGAAACCAATTTAACCTGTTTGACACCATTCTTTCCATCACTTTTGCTATTATGCTAGTAAGAGCTATTGGTCTATAATTTTTTATTTCTGATGCTGTTTTGTCTTTCTTCCAGAGTGGGACAATTATTGCTTTTCGCCATTCAGCAGATACAGTGGTTTTCCAGGATAGATTGTAGAGTTTCAGTAGTTGTTGTTTTGCTGTTTTTCCAAGGTTTTTTATGAACTCTGGATGTATGTGATCTGGTCCAGGAGACTTTTTGTTTTCTAGATTATTTATTGCAATGTTCAGTTCTTGTATATTAAAATTTTGAAAAAAGATATTGCACTGAGTTTTAGGACCACATTCTCTTTCTTGTTTCAAATCTTTTTTAAATTCTTGACGTTTCTTTTTATTATTTCTTGTTACTTTATGTGAATTAGCATAATATTTATTGAATGTTTCGGCTATGGCTACATCATTTGTTAATATTTTATTTTTGTGTATGATAGGTGTGCTGTTGCTTTCTCTCCTGTCCTTGACATTTTTTATGAACTTATGGGCTTTATTGCCATCTGTCCTATAATCCATTTTTTCTAAGAAATTATTAAAGTGATTTCTTTTAGCATTATTAATTTCTTTTTTTAGTGAGGCACATTTCTTTCGCCATGTTTGTGTATCTGATATGTTTTTTGTTTGTTCAGCTGTATTTCTAGGTATATCCCTTTGCTTTTTCAGTTCTTCTAACTGGGGGTTCCAAAAGGGTTTGAAATTTTTAATTCTTCCACGAGGAATATGTTTTTTTGTGGTTTCTAGCATAACTTTACAGAAATTTTTGTTCATATGATCTGGTTAATCATGCAACTGTGAGTTTGTTTGTTCTTTAAATTTGTGTTCCAGTTCAGTTTTATATTTGATCCAATCTGATTTTTTGAAGTTCCAATACAGATTCGTGTGACATTGACTGTTATTTGTATTCTATAGTTTTATATCAGCAATTACTGCTCTGTGACCAGAACTTGGATCTTCTATAACTTGTTTTTTAATTTTTGAAACAATATCTGTTGTAGCTAACAAGAGGTCTGGGTTACTGCCTGCTCCAGAGTAATGTATGAAGGTTGTGGGATCTTCTTTACTATAAATCAGTTCAAAAGTTGTGGTATTCAAAAATTCTTCCACTATCTTCCCTGTAGAATCCACTTTTTTTATAACCCCATCTTTTGGAATGGGCATTGAAATCTCCAATTACAATTGTTTTATTTAATTGGTCAATAAGTGAGAGATCTAGTTCATTCCTGGGAGGATTGTAAATACTGTATAAATGTAGATGTGTTTTGTTATCCTAAAAATTTAACTTTATTAATTCACTTTTATCTGTGTTATCCATTTCTTTAACAATTTCAAAGGAGGATTTAATATCCTTTTTGACTCCAACTAATATTCCACTACTTATCTGTCTATTTTTGGGTAATAAGTGTAGTAAAAATCCAGTAAAATTGAAGTATTTAAGTTGGTCATTTGCTAGATTTGCTTCTTGTATTACAAAGATATCTATTTTATAGTCAAATACAATTTTATTCAGTTCTACTCTTTTTGTTTGTGTGAGACCACCCGCATTCCATTGTAGAAGTCTGATGTTAGATCTTCTATTAATATAATGTTTTGGCTCTCGAGAAGTAGTCCCCACCCGGAGATCCGAATGGGGGACTATTTTAACTCCGGAACATTTTACCCCTCGAGTCATATTTCATAATTTGATATTGAAGAGAGCAATAGCAGTAATAGTAACCGTTTTTTTAGATTTTTATGTTTTGGTAGTCACATCGCTCTCTCACAACCCCTAGAATGTCTGGAGGACCACACCTATCGTTGGTTTACGGGTCTCACCGACCTGACCGGGAGATTTATCAAAATAAATTCACCGACCATATCCTGTGATTACCAATCAGAGGACGTATTATATGCCATGACAGGTCAGCATGTTAGGGGTTAAGATTTTATAGAGAAATTAGAGAAATGGAGAGGTTGGAAAAATAAAGACTCCCTATCCCTCAGGAACCCTAATAGCTGTATGTATATATATATCTTTTCTTCTATTAAGATCTATCAAGAAAGATTTATATTATATATATTAACACTTAAATTTATACAAGGTATAATAACCTATATGGGGAGAATAGATGTGAAGTGGTGATCGGGAGAGATGGTGAGCGGGAGAGAGAGCAAGGGAGTGCGTGAATTCACTGTTCATATATATAGGCTTACAGTATCTGTATGCAAAATCCATTAGGTTTCATTTGGAAAAAAAAAGACACCCAATGGATCATGGATATAGAACTGTAAGTTAATGAACCAATGTTCTTGAAAAGTTGAAATTGGATTTTTGGGCAAAAAAATTTTTTTTTTTATTCGAGGAAAGGCCTTTGTCAAATTTTACTTAAATTGGTTAAAGTTTGATTAATTATTAGAAATTAAATTTGTGATCCATAACTATTGTTAGATTTTGATTTATTAAGTGAATCATTAAAATTGTTGACTTTATTAAGCCAATGTTTTGAAGTAAAGTATTAATTAATTAGTAAGTCAATATGTTTGAGTTTGATTCTTGCTTAAACAGTTGTTCATTTTAACATTAGTCTATATGTAAATTTTTGTGTAAATTGAAGTTTCTAAAGGAAGTTTTGATACATTTATTGCAGTAGATGGTTTTTATGAATGGTTGGATGAGGTAAATTCTGTTTTATGATAATTGATATTGAATTTAGGTCTTAAGTAAAAATACTTAGAACGTTATTAAGGGACAAGAAGACCCTATAGAGTTTAATATATGTAGTAATTGAGTTAAAGTTTACTTTTTGGTTTTTATGAAATTTATTTAATTGGAGTGATTAGAAGATAAAGTGAGCTATTCTTTATATTTAATAAATTAGTTATATGATCCATATTTGATGATTAAAAGATTAAATTACCTTGCGGGTAACAGCATAATTCTTTTTGAGAGTTCATATCGAAAAAAGAGATTGTGACCTCGATGTTGGATTAAAATTAGTTATGGGTGCAGATGTTAAATAACTAGGTCTGTTCGACCTTGAAAATCTTACATGTTCTGACTTTAAATCTGCGTGAGCCAGGTTGGTTTCTATCTTTATTTTAAATATGTGCTCCTCTTGTACTAAAATATTTAAATTAATTAATTTTTTAATTTGAATATTATTAATTAAACTATTTTGGCAGAATTAAGTGCAAGAGATTTAGAATCTGTAAATATGATTTATAGTTATAGATAGTAAAATAAGTGGAGAATTATTTCTAATAAATTAGTTGGTTTAATTTTAGTAATTTCTGTTATAGCTATTTTTCACTTTATTAGAACGTAAAGTATTAAGTTGTATTCATTTACGTAAAGGCCCCAATAAGGTAGGTTTTGTAGGTCTTTTACAGCCTTTTGGTGATGCTATTAAGCTTTTTTGTAAGGAACATATTAATCCTTCCGTTTCTAATTATTTATTATATTATGTGTATCCTGTATTTTGTTTACTCTTATCTTGGATATTGTGAATATTAATACCCTACATAAGAGGTTTATTTTTATTTTATTGTTTGTATGAGTATAGGAGTTTATACTGTTATATTAGCTCGTTGATCTTCAAATTCTAATTATGCATTATTGGGAGGTTTACGTGCAGTGGCTCAAACTATTTCTTATGAAGTTAGTTTAGCTTTAATTTTATTACATTTAATTTCTTTAATCAGAGGATATTCCTTACTTTTTTTTATTATCAAATAGGGGTTTGGTTTTTGTTAGTGTATTTACCTTCATGTAATGTTTGATTTGTTTCATGTCTTGCTGAAACAAATCGTAGACCATTTGATTTTGCTGAAGGAGAATCTGAATAGGTTTCTGGGTTTAATGTAGAATATGGAAGAGGAAGATTTGCATGTGGTGGTGGTGGCGGCGGCTTTTTATTTCTTTTTATTTCTGCAGTGCCTGGGCTGGAATCCAGGTCCTTTCGCTACACAGTCGGTCACGCTTCCACTACGCTGTGCAGGTGGTGCATACATCGCCCGTCTCTCCCAACATGGCAAAGCAAATTTTGTTGTCCCGAGATAGCAGCTGATCTAGCGCGCAACATCTTCCTCGCCAAGCCTAGCAGTAGTTAGTTTGTTGTGGTAGAATGGCACGTTCTACTAACATTAACGCCTTCAAAAGCACTATACCATTATTTCCAAATGTGACTTATAGACATATAGGTGGAAAACAACTTTCTGAATCCACCCACCCCAATCATTCCAGGTATCTCTATTTATTTTATTTGGCACATAGAGATACCTGGAATAATCAAAATAAGTAGATTCAGAAAACTGTTAGTTAATGTTAGTAGAACACGCCATTCCAGCACAACGGACCAAACCACTGCTAGGCTAGCCGCCACCACCTCCAAGCCTACAACTACAAGAGACACAGAAGTAGACACAGTAAAACAGTAAAGGGGAAGAGACCAATGGAGAGACTGGCGACAAGACCAAGGGAGTGACTGGAGACGAGACCAAGGGAGTGACTGGCAACGAGACCAAGGGAGTGACTGGCAACGAGACCAAGGGAGTGACTGACGAGACCAAGGGAGTGACTGGCGACGAGACTGAGGGAGTGACTGGCGACGAGACCAAGGGAGTGACTGGAGACGAGACCAAGGGAGTGACTGGAGACGAGACCAAGGGAGTGACTGGCAACGAGACCAAGGGAGTGACTGGCGACGAGACTGAGGGAGTGACTGGCGACGAGACCAAGGGAGAGACTGGCGACAAGACCAAGGGAGTGACTGGAGACGAGACCAAGGGAGTGACTGGCAACGAGACCAAGGGAGTGACTGGCAACGAGACCAAGGGAGTGACTGGCGACGAGACTGAGGGAGTGACTGGCGACGAGACCAAGGGAGTGAGTGGCGACGAGACCAAGGGAGTGACTGGCAACGAGACCAAGGGAGTGACTGGTGACGAGACCAAGGAAGTGACTGGCGACGAGACCCTGGGAGTGACTGGCGACGAGACCAAGGGAGTGACTGTTGTAGATCTCTTTAAAACACATAAATTGTTTCAAATAATTTTTTTCCAACTACAACCATTTCTGAAATATCCATTGTTATTGGTTTGAATTTTTCAAATACTTAGGTATATTTTACTTTCTCTACCATGTACTTAGTAGCTAGAGAAAGTATTACATTCCACCCAAAAACACATTACAAACTTAAAGACTCCCTGAAACCAAAAAGAAAAAAGCATTTTTAGAAGTTCTATGTGTGCATGTGAACAGCATAATTCCAAAATGAGTTTGGTATTTTAAGTTTAGCATTTTCAAAGGATGCAACATGAAGATTTTTAAGAAAATTCTCCCACCCCAAACTATCCTTAATGTGGAAAATGCTTTGAAAATTTTGATGATTTTTCTGAAAAACAGCTATAACAATTTGATTAAAGTAACATATGTTTAAGATATTTTCATGTCAAATGAAATGCATATCATAATTTTTATGAGAACAGCTTCGAAATCCTCTTCATTGTGAAGGACTTTTGGTATAACTGATATATCATAAGAGATAGACAAAATTTCACCACACAAAAAATGTAGATCTATTAAAGCACACAATTTACGTCAAGTACACTTTTTTATTGAGTTAACCATTTCTGAGATATTCCTTGTTATTGGTTTGATTTGTGTAATACAGTTGAACCTGCTTTATACATAACCCATTTCTAAGTAATTTGTATTTATACATAAATTTTTGTATGTCCCAGCAAAATGTAATTTAGAAACTTGTTAATAGAACCTCATTCATACGTAATATGCTGTTATATGTATTAAATTTCAGTGGAATACAACTAAGTTTTACGTACTTGTGCACTATCTTAAAAGAGACTTGAGGCGTATTTTCCTCATTTCTGTTGACAAAGACTCAAACTGGCCGAACGGCTTTCGGCTGCAATAACAAAAGAAAGACGTTTGCTGGTAGAGTCGGCAGCTTTCAGCGTAACAGTGTCATAGCAACAAATGAGAATTAAACATAAAAATCTTTTGTGCTTGGTGTTTATTGTTAAACAGCGGTTTTGTCATTCAGTTCTCAGTTGCTTTTAATCAGCCATGGAGAACAGAAAGGGAAATGTTATACACTAGATCAGAAACTAAAATTAATAAGAGAGGGGGAACTTGATTCACACAAAACCAAAACTTCCTCAGCCTTAGGAATTGCTTACACCACACTACACATAGTCATCTGTAACAAAATGAGATGTATGGACTTAATGCAAGAAAAGTGAAACAAGCCAAATAATGATTTAGTTAAAGCAGGACCAAGCTCAAAATAATGTTTTCTTTGTTGTTTGTGAAATGTAACCATGTAGGCCCACTGTATTGTCTCTTTTCAAAATCTCATTTGTAAGTAATTCTGAGATACAAGTAATCCCTTTTCTCCTTGATATACACATAAATCATGTTCAATTGTTGTTGTTAGCTAATGCTGGATTTCTGACAATGAAGTCATTAATCCTCTTGCTCTCCAATATTTTTCACTGATGGATGGAGCACTAGAAGTGGCCGGGCATATTTGAAGGTGGTCTCGATCCATTTCCTCTTGCAGATCACATAGAGGACAGAGTGGTGAAGAATATCTCCCAATCATGTTCAATTGTACTTATATTTTTCTCAAATGGGAAGTTGTTGTGGTGTGAAATATAATGTTGTTTTTCTTCAGGCAGCAGAAGGGACTGGACTAGCGTTTATAGTGTTCACTCAAGCCATTGTGGAGCTGCCAGGCGCTCCATTTTGGGCCGTCATATTCTTCCTCATGTTGCTGGCTCTAGGCTTGGGCTCACAGATTGGCATTCTGGAGGGAATGTTGTGCACAATTTTTGATATTGACATTTTCAAGAGGATTCGCAAGCAATATGTTACAGGTAAATACAGTGGTGTTATTGGGAAAATTATTGACTAAGGTATTGAGAAATTAAGCATAAATAATCAGTGGATTCTGTCTTCTTGTATTCAGTTTGCTTTTAATTTATTAAAGATTAATGGTACAATATTTAAACACAAAAATCTTGCCAATCAACCTTGGCCTTTCCTTTGTAAGTTTAAGTTTACTATAGATGGACACAACAAGTATTTAATCCTACCTGATTCTTCTGCAGCTTTTGTTTGAATGACCAGGCATAAATCTTAGAAAATAAAAATATATTTCAGATTTCTTTCTCCATTCAAAGATGTTTATAGCACAAATTGCCTTTTAGTCATAAGCTAATGTATAAAAAAGAGGAATCACATATAAGGCACAACAAATTATGGTCCCTCCGAGCTTAAGGTGGAGATGCACATAAACTTTGTGGTTGTATCACTCTGCCAGACACACACATGTTGACGTTCTGTGTGCTCAGCTGTATACGTTTGACTTATCACCAGGGCCTGGATATATGACAGGTCATAGCTTTGATTTGTGGTTTTTTCCATGGAAAATATAAGCAAAGCGCGATTTTATCAATGGTGATTAAAATTATGCAATTTTCATGGCCCATATAAAGTCATATTTGGGCTTTTTTAAGGTTTTTATGATTTTCTTGTAATTTTTCATATTATAGCCATATTTTCTCTAAATTATTGTATTTTTGTCATATGTTCAGGTTTCTATTTCAGTTTTGCATATGTGCTTGCAGTCATCCCAAAGATGATTTTTCACATCTCCTAATTCTTGTTTGTAATATTAGGAGGTATTTTTCTCATTACAATGTTGCATGCAAATAGATCGCTCAAGATCCTTTTTGAAAACTTTAAAACGTATGTAATTTGCTACTGCAATTCTTCTTTCTGATTGCCCTTCAAAATGTGTTATTTCATTCTGTGCAGAGCTTAGGGTTAGCCCTGGATTGACCAATTAAATATATTCAAAGTGCAGTAGTAAGATTAATATTATTTATTTATTATTAAGTGTGCAAGATTTTTAAAGTATATTTTCAATATAATAATTTAAACAGCATTACATTTTTTAAGATTTTGAAAATGCACACAAAAATTTTAGGTCATATTTATTGTCATATTTTTAAATTTTTTTGTCATTAGAACTTGCATATTTCTAACATTTTTATGTCATAAATATCTGGGCACTGCTTTTCACTCTTATATCTTTCACTACAGGAGTGTGGGGTTAGAATTGCACTCTGCTCATATTTACTATATAAACTAAATTAACTAATTAAAAAATTGGTTAAGAAAAGTTATGGAATATAATTTTTTGAGTAAAAATTCATGCTAACCTAAGTTGTCAGATAGAGTGCTACACCCAGCTCAGAGTCGGAAGCAGTCATATCACTTGAACAATCCAGCCTGTCCCCACTGGTCGCACATGCCATCTACCTGCCACATTCTGCCTTTCTTGCAAATGACATGGCTGATCCTGCTTCCCATGTACTTGGTGTAACCTCAGACATATACTCCTCTGCTGTCACACTTCTTTCAACTTAAATGTTTTATTGTTTCTCACCATGTAATCTTTGACATACCCCCATACAAGTTCAGTGGGGTTTTAATAGCTGTGATATGGTGGCAGTTGTAACACAGTAATTACCCACTTTACTTGCTAGATCATCTATAATGTATTTCTTTTCGTCTTGGTCTGCTAGTAGGTCAGCTTTTATGTCACTTTCATCAAAAGGTGCTCTCTTTCATTCAGCCAGTTTACAATTTGCTGTTTATGCCATGAACTATTGGGATGCTTATATAGTTTAACATAATGTCATAACAATGACACTGTTAGGAACCAGTTTTCTGGCGGCGCCGTGGCCGAGCGGTTAGCGTGCTCACCTACCACCTAGGCGGCCCGGGTTCGATCCCAGGGACCCGCATGTGGTATTCGTGGTGGACGAAGCGGCGTCTGGGCGGGTTTTCTCCGGGTTCTCTGGTTTCCCCCGCCATCTCATTCCACCGGTGCTCCATCTTCATTCCATGTATCATCAGTGTCACCGCCTGTGGTGCCGTAGTAGTAAAAGCGGGCGTTAAACACTACACACAACACAACAACCAGTTTTCTGTCAAACCATTCTTTAAATCCCCCCCTTTCATCTCCTAGTGATAATCATTTGTTTGCTTTGGCTCAAACATTAATAAGGCCCCATATGGAAACCTGTTATCACTGCCAATATGCGAAATGATAAAGCTGTTACTTTTTTGTTCTCCCGTTAGATATATATATAGATAGATAGATATGTGATTAGATAGATATGTAGTAGAGAAAGTTGTGTAACATAACACAAGATTTTTGTATAGATGTTCTGTAGTTGTAATGCATTATAATATTGCTATCTCATTTATAACCTATTTTATACCCATCATTCATTGAGTCCTTGTCTTTTAGCTGAAAAACTAAGTGATGCACAAGTTTGTTGTAAGCTAGCTAATATTTCAAGCCTTTTTGTAAGTGAGTGGTTTGGGTTTGAGTATAATTTAGTATCACATTTTTAAAAGAATGCAGATTTAACATTAGTGCATGACTGTATGTTGCAGGTGTTGTATGTGTCATCTGCTACACCGTTGGACTCATTTTCTGCACAGGAGCTGGAGAATACTGGCTGAAACTTTTTGATTCCTTTGCTGGCACAATTGGTCTTGTACTTGTAGCACTGTTAGAGACTGTAGTTGTCATGTATGTCTATGGCCATAAAAAGTAAGTATCACAACACAACCAATTTTATCACTTAATTGATTTTATTTTGTTTAATTGACCTCCAATATACTCCATGTTGCATAACTTCATGCATGCTGGCAGTAGGTGCCAATTAAGTTAGACATAGGTATATTATTTGAAATACCAGTATTCAGGCTAGTGAGAATCAGTTTAATGTTGACTAATTTTGGATTCCAGTCCAAATAAATCAAGATATAATACCCTTTTACTTAATGAAGTCTTAACATTATTTAGTTGACTTTCGCAATTTATGAAAATGAAAATAGCCCAAAATGTCCCGTGAAGGGCAAAGGCCTCATATCAAAAGGGTAAGCTAATTTACCTTAACGTGGTGAGCTACTCCATGCTAGGTGTTGCACATACTTATTGTTCACTATTCACTCTCTACACAGATGTGTCTCTAAGGATTTCCAGTCACTTTTTCTTCTCACTACTTGTGACCATTGATGTCCTGCATGCTCCTTGAAGAGGTCTGTCCATCGGCATCTCAGTCTTCCTTGTAGTCATTTTCCTATATGGGGGTCCTCATATAGTAGCCTTGTATGTCGGCATGTTGACATAGTCACTTAAATAGTCAGTTAAATTCTCTGTTTGCAGTAATGGGAAGTAATTGAGTAAAAGTAATCAAATTAACATAATGATTACTGTTTTGGTCATTTTTACTTGTAATTACAACTGTTTTAAATACAGTTACAATCACTTTCATTTCATAATTAAAATACATTGTATCAAGAGTCTGGGAACATTTGAACCTCAGCACTCACGATGAGTCTGCCACTATTTTAGCATATTATAACATTTGAGAGGTAGAATCAGGACTGAATGTTCTGTTTTTGTGTGTTCAAATACCACAAATGTAGATTTAGGAATAAGTGTTCAATATTATGGAAAAATTGAAGCTATTAACAGTGAAGCAACAAGATTCTAAAGTAAGAACAAATTAGAAACTAAAAACTTCACTTATCTTATTATTTTGGTGCTGACCCTGGGGTTTCAAGCTATGTCCAGCTCATTCTCAAAGCCATATAAACTGGATATAGCTTGAAACCCCAGGGTCAGATAAGTGAAGTTTTTAGCTTCTAATTTGTTCTTACTTTAGAAGTGTTCAATAGTTTCCAAATCGATATATATCACCAAGCAGATCCAAAGCATGGCTAATTGGAATAAATTGGTGTAATTTCAAGCCTATTTGTATTCCCGTATGTAAGGGCATCAACTGTTGACTCAAAAAAATTGGCCCTATAACTCTTTCTCTGCTAATGGTGCACCATACACCAATTTTTTCATCATGATGGGGCACTTCATGAACAATATTAGGTTTCTCAGAGCTCCAATAACAATCTCCTTTTGTAAAGTTGGTAAGTAAAGCCTTTAAAAGTAGCTTTAAAAACGTTGTATGGTTTCATCCATGCCTTTCTACAATAGCGGAAGATGGCAACGAGCGCTGAGGATGCACACAGGTAAAACCACGCACAGAACATTTGGAATTTTTTGACTCTCTCAGTATGTTGGTCATCTAAGCCTTAGAGACATAGAGACCTTTCTAAACGTAAGGCCAGGATGAAAGCAAATGAAGTTGAACTGTTACTGGACTTCATGCAGTGATGTTGTAGGTAACAAACCATCCCCCATCCCATGCACAGTCTGTTGGTATTTGCAGACAGCACCCATCAGACCATCTTTACTTTTCCTCAAGCTACCCTTGACCACTGTTGTTTGCATCTTTTGTAGTGATAATGGTTTGAGCATAGATAACATGAAGAATTCCTATGGCTACTTATGAGTCATCTGTAGTCATTTTCACAGCGAACTGTAGTGAGGATGATGACCAATAGTAGCCAAGTTAACAAACATTCTGTCATTAAGCATAGAAACAAATATATTAATGCAGTGACAAAGAGCAGCTGATATTTTGGGTATGTGTAGGCTTTCATGGTTGGAGTTAAATTACAACCAGAAGTTATTTCTGGGCTAAGGGACTATGGTCTACTGAAGTTTCCTGTTCAGATGTTTCGTCCACAACTGCAGTATACATCTTCAGTGGTGTAGTAGGCACAGCTTATTGAGATACCCCAAAAAACAACCTTGACATTTTTGCCCCATTATGGTGCAGTCTGGTTATATTTGGTGATATTCCATCTGTTAGGTTGCATTAGTGCCGCCAACTGTTAGTAACATAAAGCCATGGTAAAGCTATGGCCATAGTTGGTGTTATTGCATCTGTTATGTTGAAGTCATATACAAATGCGCTGCAGAAAGGCCAATCGATTTTAAAACAAGATTCTGTTTGGACTCCATATTAATTAATCAATCTGTGGACATACTGCTCATGTTTGCACGGTTTTGTCTTGAATTCTTTTAGAGCAATATATGCAATTATAGTTACTGTTGTTATTTTTGTGCTTGCTACACAGTAGTGCATTAAATATATATTAGGATATTTAGCGCTCAGAAGTGATTTTATCCAAAAGTATTCTTGCAGAACAAGATTTGCAGAAGATGAGTAGATTCATCATGTGTGTGTGGTAAGGATGTTCAAGCATTATTATTGTTTGAAAGTATGTTAGTTAAACCCTGTGATATTTGAGGTTAGAAATGCCTTTATTATGTACGTTGGCAGTACTGCTTTTTGCAATTCTTTTGTCAGCTGTTTAGTGTAATGTCAACCATTTTGAACTCTTGGGAACTGCCGATAAACTGTGTCCACTATATGATTAAGGTCTCCTAAGTGAAAGTTCAGCTGCAAAGAATCCATTGACATTTTTGGGATGGGGGAGCAAGGATTAACAAAGGGCAGAGGAAACGTGAGGTAGAAAGGAAGTGGTATAAAACAATAGGAACTGACAGGGTTCATTGCACACACAGATTTAAGGGAGAAGAGTGTGACTGGCCAACGGAAACATAATTGCCCAGATTATTAGTTTATTTTACAATTAGAGTATTTTAATTTACAAGCTTCACTGACATTAAATTTCTATCCTTACAGATTTACTCAAGACATAGAGGATATGACAGGCTATAGACCAGGACTGTATTGGCAGATCACCTGGAGGTTTCTTGGACCCCTTCTAATGACTGTTATTCTCGTCTCATCAGTGGTGTTCATGATTATTAAGAAACCAGAATATCAAGCTTGGAATGCAGTAACGGTATGGATAGTTGAACATTTTTTTGCCATTAAGAACAATTATATAGAGTTGTGGTTTGTAGATTCTGAAATAAAATATCATCCATAACTTCATGTGTAAGTTGTGGAGGGAACTAATGACAGGTGCAGACAAATTGTGGAATGGGGAAGGAGATTGTCAAAATCATAGGAAAATAAGTATTTTTTGGACTTATGGAGCTCTTTCTAATTTTTCCAGACTTGGGACTGCCAGATTTATCATGAAATCTATTATGGTTAAGTTTGGTTACTTTGATTGTGTAATATTTCCTCATATTTTTATGTATTTGGGTTTAGGTCTTTTTTACATATTTTTGCCACTTATGTGTCACCTCTCCAGATTTGTCTTGCACATCTACACTTTTCTTGATGGGATAAATCAGATGCATATCTAACAAACTCTAGACAGGTTAGAACTCCTTTTCTGAATTAATTTTTTTTAATAATGGCATTGTACTTGTAATGTACTTATTTAGGTTGATTTTTACCTGTTATGGCTGTACTACTCATTCTAATTACAGACTGAGTTCGATTAATTCTTTAAATTCATATTTGTAGGATGTGAAATAGTAGAAGTGAGAATTACAGTATGATTGGAAACTTTCACATGCATTGCTCTTTGGCAGTATTTTTATATTAGTTGCTCTAGCAACTAGCTTCAGGGCATTCATGGGTCAGTGGATATATGATGGTGATTATTAGTATATTTTCAATAAATATTCAGTTTTCCACCAATTTAACTTTATTATGATGAAGTTATAGTAACACAACAAATTATCTTCACCTTTTACAAATATTGATGTTGTGAGGTCCCAAAACTATTCAATTCAAGATCTCTGTGATTTTTGTACAAGTTAAATTCACACTTTTCTCAAATATTTATGGAATATTTATGATATGATCACACATGGCAAATAACAGTGCATGATACTTTATCAAGCGTCTTTCAGCAATACAGTCCAGTATTATTGCTCGCCAATATGTCATATTTAGGAACACAAATATACGTCCATCTTACATGACATATATATCAATAGTATAATATATATAATATACATAATATATATAATATACATAATATATATAATATATATAATATATAATATATAATAGTATATAAATGATAACTGTGTATGCAAGTGACACATTTATTTTTCTCTACATAGCCTCCTTTATGCTGTAGTCTCTTTTACTCTATATTTAAGAGCTTGAATTTTCTTTATTTAAAGAAGTTTGAGAGTCCATTGTGATCAATCGTGCGCATACTCCTCAATTGCTTCATTACTTTTACATTGCTCTTCTCTAAGTAATGCTTTCAAAGGCACAAACAAAAAATAGAGGAGACAAATCTGGATTGTAGGCAGACTGGTCGACAATGCTAAACTTCCCCCTCGTGCAATTTGTGGTGAGAGGATTAGTGTTATGATTGAGAAGGGTGACATCTTTGATGGGCATAAGTTATTTGTTTTGATGGGTGTTTTTTGCTGATATTAACAACCTGCAATAGTAAATCACATTGACCATACATTGAGCTTGGAAAAACTCAATGACTAAGCCTCCTCTGCAATCAAGATAAGCTCACAAGAACAAAGTTCACTATTTTCGTTAGCACAGTTTACAGATGTGCTGGATTTTTATAACAGCAGCGGATGAGATCTTTGTTATAGGGTTATATGTGGCAGGTAACAGATAAAGAACAAGATGGCAATGGCTATGGTTTTTCATTTAAAGTCCAGATTTCACCAAATTAGCTTTGAGTTGGTGCTGTGTTTTTAAAAAGATTATTACTTTGCGTTGAGCTATAGGACTCTTCTTTCTCTTCGGGCGTGGTACTGGGTGAAATGAATGAACACTCACTGTAACTTTACAATATATCACTTTATTAACACTTTTTTCGTCCCTTATTACACTTATTATAATTGAATTGACTTTCGTTGCACCTATTAGTATTTTCTTGACACTCTTTTCACTTTATAAAAGCCTTTCAGACCCATGTCCACGCGCGTTACAGAAACGCTACTGACAAAAAATTGGCATCTCTTTACATGACGCTCTTTTTATATTCATGCACGTATGCGCTCATTTTATACTTTCCTCACTAAATAGTTCCTGTAATATTAGGGAAGCGATCTTTATCTATCCTCCCTACACTTTTAACATTAAATATATATGGTTCTTATATTTATACATATTAAATTTTCTCTATAAAATCTTAACCCCTAACATGCTGACCTGTCATGGCATGTAATACGTCCTCCGATCGGTAATCAGAAGATATGGTAGGTGAATTTATTTTGATAAGTCTTCCGGTCAGGTCGGTGAGACCCGTAAACCAACGCCAGGTGTGGTCCTCCAGACATTCTGGGGGTTGTGAGAGAGCGATGTGACCGCCAAAACATAAAAATATGGTGCTCTCTAAAAATCGGTTACCATACTGCTATTGCTCTATCAATATATTAAATATTGGAGAGCAAGAGGATTAATGACTTCATTGTCAGAAATCCAGCATTAGCTAACAACATATATCGATAGTCTTTATCGGGTTACTTGTTTATTCCTCTTAGTTACATACCTAACAACTGCCGCTTATTGATTACCTATTGTTATCGGTTGCAACGTATCAATCGTGAGGGGTTTATGATCTACCTTGGGTGGGTTTCCTATGATTTGAATAGTCTTGGGATTCAGGTTGAGAAACGTAACTTTGATATCTACATTATATAGGAAATTCACAGATATCAGGCAGATACAATTTGACATATCAAATACTGATGTAAATTCTCTCATTAATTCATTTCGACATATAATTCCTGCCATAGTTCTATGAAATCTGTACAATCTACATGTTTGTTTTGTAAAAATAAAGAAGTTTCATCTATATGATATTCTACTATATAATCTGCTAGTTGGGTGATGTCCTCATCTAGAGGGTGAATTGCAGCCAAGTCTGTTGTGTAACACTCATGACACTACTTCTTCAGGCAGAATGTAGAAGTCAAATAAAAGTCATAGTCATTGTCCTGTTTCATTTTTTTATTGATATTGTGTGGTTAAACCTAGTTGTTGCAATAAGCTAAATCAAATCTGCAGTCATTGGCAATAGAATAGATCCAAACTGTGTTAAATGCATTAAGTACAGCTTCTTCAAAATCAGTAAAAACAATCTTGGGGTGATCCTGTAAGATAATGTATGACATTTGCTACTTAAAGCTCAAATAAAGGTGTATATATTTCTTGAAATTTGTTGCACAACAAAGTGTAACATGAGCACAGCATTTATTCTCACTACCACACAACTGAAACCACTACCATTCCCACACTTTATATTTATATGTACAAAGAAAGCTGAGTCGCTTTACGAAATAGTCTGTTATCTTGGCTTGCTCTTTCTTGGTTGCAGCCTTGGGGTGAACAGTATTTTCAAACCAGTACAATTCGGCCATTATTTCCTCAAAAACGTTATAGTGTATCACAAAATGTTTGATAGTCCATAAAGCACTAACATCATTAAAATCCACCAGTTTATGGTACAGCTCTTCAGTAGGTGGAGCAATCCTTAATTTCTTAGCAATTTCTATACGTTTCATGTTACCACTTTCCTTCACTACATTCAAAATGCATAATTTTTCAGCAATTGTATACACTTCCTTTTTGTTTCACCCATGTTCATTGATGAGGTTAATCACAACTGAAGTACTTATACAAGGCAAAAATGACTGAAGCAAGTATAGTTTGGTATTTCACAACTTTGCTTGAAAATGGCTTCGATGTTGCTCTCACTTCCATGCTTAGGGATGCTTTTCATAGAAATGTACAGTGCGAGTCAAAAGTTTCAGCTTTGAATATTTCTTGAGATTTTAAAAAACAAAACCGTTGTAAAAATGGTGCATTTTGCTCTCTGGGATGTAAGCTATGATTGCATAGTAAAAATTGTATAAATGAATGTTGTGTAAACAAAATAATTTGTCATATATAGGATTTTGCCGGGACTGCAAATTGGATTTTGCCAAAAAAAAAAGAACATAAGTATAGAAAACGTATAAGTGTAAAATGTATAAAAGTAGTTTTACTATACTTGTTTCAGTCCAGAATTTGCATACACCTCATAGATTTGGGGATAGTAATTTCAATCTTTGTGATATTTTACTTGAATGTTAGAACATGTTTAGATTATCTAATGTTTGAGCATTGTTTATTTTGTAGATTATTTCATAATTTAATAATATAATGTGCAAGGTATTCATTATACATTCTTGCAAACTTCTAGCCAGTTTTCCATAATTTTGCAACCACAAAACTTAGTGGTTCAATAAAATTATTGCTTCAAGAAATACACTGAGTGATTGAACTTCAGCTGATACTGTGAGAGGTGGACCTGTATCTCTGTCCTCTTCATTGCTCTCAATTCCTCTGTCCTTTTCTCTGTGCAACTTGATTTGAAAACTGGCAACTGCTTCTACTGGAGGTAAAAATAAATTAAATCATTAGGAGAAAGATAAACTTGTACCTATTGCATACATAGTATAGTACAATATTTTATTTGTAACTCGAACAAAGTATTTAACAACATAACAAATCATATGTTTAAAAGAAAGTAGCACTACAGCACCAAGGCTCTCCATTTCCCTAACCTCCAGGTTGTATGTATGGTAAAGAACTGTATGTTCTCATCCACATACCCCTCACTTTTCCTAGAAAATTCCCTCTTTTTTATGTTCCCTATCATCATATCTACCATTTTAACTGCTACTGTATCTGACACCAATTTATCCCAGACATTATCTCTCCACACTTTTACTATTTCACACTCTAGTAAACAATCGAAGGTGACATCTAATTTCCCACATAAAATGCATCCTTCAGCAAAGCATTTCTGTAATCCTTTTAGGAATAATGCCCCAGTATGCAGCCATGCAAATTGTCGTCTCCCAAATTGATCACAGTGATCTACAAAGTTCTCTCATCCTCTGTTTCTTTTGAATATTTTATAAAAATGTATTGCTTACATCTAAAATGTAAGCATTTGCTTATTAGCCTTTCTCAATTAGGATATACAAATAGAGAAACTGCTGCCTTGTGGAGAAGTAAAAACTTCAAAGACTAAGGGAGTAAACCACAACAGAAAATCAAAGGTAGAGAGGACTCCTCAAGGTGTGGTGAAACCAACCTCTCTAGGAAAGAAAACCTTGAAATCAAATCTAAGAGGCGGCGGTTATCATGTACAATGAATGAATGATAATAGATTTCCCAAAGTCATGCTCCAATACCGTCCCCAGGGGAAACAATCTTTGGGCCATCCAAGAAAAAGATGGACTGAAAATGTTTTGCTGAGACCGTAACAGGCCTTGGACCTTTCACTTTGATTGGATGATGATATAACTCACGTAGGTACATAAATCAGTTACCACAAAATATTGCATAGTTTTGACTTCATTGCTGGCCTAAGGAAAAGGCACAAGTTTATGTACTTCTAAACCTTTTACTGATGTTTTAATTTTTATTAATACCCACCCAGAAAAAGCAATTTTCATTATTGGTTTTCAAAATGTCAGATGTGCACATTACACAGAAAGGAAAGGCTCTTGAGGAAAAATGAGTGAGAGAATGTAAGACAGAGTAGAAACCAGGAGTGTGAGGGAGAAGAAACTGGGCAAGGGGAGGAAAGATTTATGGGGAGAGGGAGGGAAAGAGGAGGGAGGGGCAAGAGACAGTGTGAAGATAGAAAAGTAAGTGATACAGAGTAGTATCTCTGCATTAAATGCAATAATAGGAGTAGAGAGGCAGATTTTGCCAGGTAAATTAATTATCTAATTTTTCAACAGGGTAAAACTGAAAATGCTGCTTATCCTGATTGGGTAATGGCAATTGCTGGAATGATGATCACAGCAGGAATCCTTCCAATGCCTATTGTTTTCATCCTACGACGGTGCCAATGCCTCAAACTGGACCTTGATATTCACCAGGGAGCTATTAGGCGCATTGACACAACGGTTTCCACCAAAGAGATGATGGGAGATGTTGATGTGAGTAGGCAGCTTTGTTTAGCTTTCTACATTCTTCCAGCATTTTAACCAATTGGAATGTTTATAAGTGGTTTAATTTTTGTAATTACTTTACAGGGTTTTAATTTTAGAACTTTAGTGGCATTCCAAGCTGGAGGTATGCTAGGTTCCTGTGTAAACTTTCTCAGAGGTTTCTTTGGAATTCGTTCTAATTTTACTATGAAGTCATCTAGTTTTTTCTCTATAAGAACACATTGATTTAATTTTGGTTTCTTGTCGAGAATAGATCACATTTTCCTAAATCTAATAAAAACAATTAAGAATTGTTCCTGGGTGAGACATATGAGCAGCAGAGAATCTGTCTATAAATTGCTGTCTCATTTCTCTACAAGAGTTTGTCATATAGGAACCATACATTAAGATTCTGTATATAGACCATTCGGCATTATAACACCACTAAGACACTATGACAGTGAAACACATGGTTTCACAACCTCTGTACAGTATAGACTTAATGTGATGGATTAGCTGTACACAGAGAGGTGGGAAGAAAGTGGGGGAGGGGGGGGGTTACACAACTGGATAGAACAGCACAATACAGAGCAAGCAATACCCCAGAATACAGTAACATGTCCAAACAAAGGCTCTGTATATTTGTGTATTTGTTTCACTGTTACTAGCTTCATTTGCTACTTATAAGTTTTTAACCATTTGTTATATTAACTTCAAGCAAGTTTAAGGGGAAAGGGGTATGCAAGAGAAGTGACTAAATGCTCAAGGTTTCACTCACAACACTGAAATTCAGGAACATTTTATCAACACTCTTGCCTACATTGTCAGTGCTATTGACAGGTTAAGATACCTGGATCTCTTATGGCTGGATCCCTGTTGTTAGAAGTTCAAACAATTTCACATATAAGTTCACATCATTAGGGACTGCAAAGTTCATAACCTCTGTTTCATGCTTCTTTATAAAATTCTCCCCTATGTGTAGATCCTGCACACCAAGAGAAGTCCATTTAGCCACAAGGAACAATGTTTGGCATGAAAGAACAAGTTGTGTCATAAGTTTGTTCGTTTTGCTTGCAAGTTCCATCTATAGCACCTGAAAACTGTGAACCCTCTTTACACTCAAGTTATCATAGTTGCCTAAGCACCCCTATGACTTAGCCATTAGATATATCAGTGTGTGTTTGTGACAGGCATTGGATGAAACAGTGAAAGCTTGTGTTTACAAACTGTGGAAAGCAAAAAGGAACATTTCCAACATCTTATGCTGTTTTACTATTGTAAGGGCAAAACCACCCCACAATGCCAGCAGAAAATTTGTGCTGTCTACAGGGAAGATGGAGTACGAATTGAGCATGCCAAAAGTGGTTTAGTCAATTTCGACCTGGGAATTTCTCCTTAAAACAGAAAGTTCAGCAACTACTCTGTCGTAGCTGTGCTGTGCGTGAGGTGTGTTCCCAGGTGTGCTTAGTGATTGAAATGTAACAAGAAATGATCTAACTTGTGAGACAACCTTATATGTGTGTGAAAGAAAGTCTTAATAAAGAAACGTGAAGAACAGGTGGTGAATTATAAAATCCGAACTTGCGAACTTGTATGTGAAATTGTTGAAACCTTCACTGACAGGGGAAGTCCATCACCTACATCTGGAGTAGGAATGGGAGCACTATTTTAGTTCAAAAGTTTTGCTGCTGTGATGATATAAGTACATCACTGTAGTTATTGTTATAAAAATTTGGAAACAACAAAACAAAGCCAATATAACAAACCACAAATAAAGTATCTAAAATAGGAAGACAAAACAAAAAAATAGCAATTAAAATAGGGCCTGCACTTTGATTGCCAAACATACATTACATTTAAAACTATATTAAAGTTTGTATATTTATCTAAAAGTTGCTTTGAAAACCATACAACTTAGTAAATAGTATATCTAGATAGCAAAGTGAATTGGATTTTCTGACACTACATCACTTACTTTAAAAATGAGACATGTTTCAAGAACCCAATTGCTCTCCTTCTCAACCTGATACCAACTGCTGGAACGTGATGTAGTGTTGAAGATTGCAATGCTGTTGTCCTCTGGTGTCTTTTCCAGGAATTTCTTGCTGAGGTTGTCATTTTGGGAGAACTCAAAGACTTGATCTTTATTTTTCAGAATTAATATATTCTCCCACACTGGTAGTTGTTTTGCATTAGAGATGCTTTCAACAATGTAGGTTCAGGATTGATTTTGTGGTTTTCTAGCAAAAAATGCACTGCTACTGCTGATTTTCCCACTTGCTTATACATTAGATTCCTAACATGTTCTTTAGACCTTGTTTTCTAAACCAAGGAAAAACAAAATGAAAATTGATAAGGTCTAAAGAACATCTTAGAAATCTAAAGTACAAGCCAGCTGGAAAATCGGCAGTGGCAGTTCAGTTTTTACTAGAAAACCATGAAATCGATCCTGAACACCTACATTGTTAAAAAGCTTCTCTAATGCAAAACAACTAACAGCCTGGGGGAATATATTCATTCTGAAAAATAAAGATCAAGTGTTCAACTTAGAGTTGCCCCAAAGTGGCAGCCTCAGCGATAAATTCCTGGAAAAGACACCAGAGGACAACAGCATTGCAATCTTCAACACTACATCACATTCCAGCAGTCAGCATCAGGTTGAGGAGGAGAGCAATTAAGCTCTTGAAACATGTCTCATTTTTAATAAGTAAATGATGTGGTGTCAGTAAAGCCCTTTCACTTTACTATCTAGATATTATTACACATCACTGTAAGCAAAATCTTAACAACAAAGTAGTTCATTAATAAATATATGTCATATGTGCATTTTTACCAATAGGTAAAAAAAGCTCTCCTTTGTTCCCAGTGGCAGTTATATTTTATCATAATCTTTTTCAAAGTAAGATTTTTGCAGAGAGAGCTCTTACTGCAGCATCTCCAGTACATAAATTCATGGGCTGTCCCTTAAAGTGAGCATTCTTAATACCATTAATTAGCACTTCTTGGGTTACCAGCTGTGTAATATCTATAAAATGTTTCGATTTTTCGGCCATACTAAGAGAGACGTGATGAACACAATACAATCTACGACTACTACAACCAGAAAAATCAGCAATAGGACAGCATAGTCTCGAGAATGATCACAAAATTTTATTTGGTGAGGTTGCAGTTCTACACTGCAGTAACCGACATTATGACATACTCATAAAAGAGGCAATTGAAATTAAATTAGAGCCAAATAATTTTAATAGGGACAACAGGCTACGATTGAGCACAGCTTGGACAGGAATACTTAAAAGTAGGCCATGGTTTTTGAGATGGCCTATTTTTTTCTTATGGAGTTCCCAATGGAGGCCATAAGTTGAGATGGCCATTTATTTATTAATTATTCATTCCTGATGATGGCTATGAAGCTTAGCATGGCTGAAGTGTCGAAAAATGTTATAGATATTACACGGCTGGTTACCCGAGAAGTGCTAATTAATAATTATTGTTGTAAAAGCTTCATGCCTTATATTCTTGATACCACTTTACTTTGAGGTTAAGTAGGTTAACATGAAAATCAGAATGTTGAAACTACTTGTAAAATTTGTAGAGTCCTAGATTTGAGTATATCAGGGCACACATTGAAGGTATTGTATACTGCTTTTCAGCTTCTATGGAGCAGATATCCTGATGAATGATAAAGCAAAATTAGTTCAAAATGCAAAAGCCTCCTAAAGCTTTAGTGTTTGTAGTGGGAGAAGGATTTAAGATCTATAGTTACAGTAATAAACTTATTCACAGGGCTAGGTTATGTATTCATGCAGTTTAAGATGAGGAAATGAAGCTTATCTAATGTGAAGAAGATTGATTCAATTTAGGCGATTGTGAATTAAAGGATGTACATTCTAAATTAAAATGCATTAAATATGCACTAATAAAACTAAAATTCAATTTTGTATTGTTATTTAATAGGAAAGAAAATATCAAAACATAAATTGCTATTAGCTAATCCAGGTTCAGATATTGTTTAAATGTGTGTCTCAGAAATGGATTGGTTCGTCATACTTCACTGTTCCCCATTGGTATTAGTGTTGAATAAAAACAGTTTAATGTTTTAATACAAGAATTGTTATTGATGATATGATCATCATTATCAGCAGCTGCTAGACTGCTATCAATTACTGTCAATGTTGCGGGTATGTCAGAATTTTGTTCTGTAGTTCTTATATTTCATAATGTCTCATTTCAGTGCTTTACAGTCTTATACATGTGATTTTGTGATATTCACAAAACAGATACCATTTTCACCAACACGGAGTAAATCATGAAAATCTTAATTATTAATTTCACAAATAAATTATCAAGCGAAGGTAACATTACAAATGATATGTACAAATGCTGCTTGTTTACTTGCAAATTATTTTATCACATTTAAAAAGTTGATACACTCCGTCTATTAAGTGTTTTTGCATAAATGATCTGCAAAGAAAGTAATGTTTACCAACTTCACATTATATTAATATTTATTTATTAAAAATAAGTTAAAGGCTTACCTTATTGGATGATTCCAGAGTTATGGGTGGACAAGGCCACTAATATTTTATTTGTTTAACAATGACAATTTTCTTGTAAACTTGTAATTTATAATAAATAGAAATAATTCAGTATTATTACTAATGAATCCAAGGATTGCAATATTAAAAATAAGGGTAATGTTATGTGTTTAGTAGAAAATTGGAATAATATTTTGCAATAAAGTTTCAGCTCTTTTAGTAAATATTTACAAATTAAAAGTTTTTGATAGTTTTACTATTGCTCCTACTTCATATTTGTGTATCTTATTTGGACATGCTCTGCAGATATTTTCAGTAAACTTATTTGTATTGTCAGCTCTGTTGCAACTGATATCAGATCAGGATGTTCAAACATCAAACATCTGGATCTGACCTCAATTACAACAGAGCTGAGATTCAAACAAGATTACTGGAACCCATCCTTAATAAAACTCAAAAAGTGAGGTAGCAGTGATAATGCGACTTGTCAAAACTTTTATGTGTACTGCTTCATTATAGATGATCCCAAAATTTAGAGAATTGAAGCTTACCTTGTCCTTATTAAAAAGGTTGAATACATTAATGGGGGACTTAACCAGTTTTGCATGGGTTAATATTAACAAATGCTCTGTTGTTATTTTTAAAGGTAGCATTCAAATTTGCTTGCATTATAAACAAAGAATGCACTAATTGATAACTGTGTTTTTGCAGAAAACAAAACATTTGTTACTCTTCTCTGTGAGTTTGGGGATGTAAACCCAAATTTTTTTATCATAGCATTATGAAGTTTCGCTGAAGTTTGGTAAGCAGAATTATTAGCGCAGTGTGCTGTTTTGTGAAATTATTATAGTGATAGGATACATGAAAAGCTCTTTAAAAATTGAGAATGTAAAATATTTTAGGCAATTCTGCTTTCCAAACAAGAACATGGTTTTTAGTATAATGCATGAAGAATTGAAAGTGCTATGTTAACTAATTCCTGAAAAAATGCAGCAACAATGCAAAAAATATATGTCTTGTGAAACAAGCATTCAAATATTGCTATTCACTATTCACTAGGTGCCACTAAATCATAAACACTACTATTTGGAACTATCTATTATGTTAAAATGTAATATGTTTCTATAAAGAATACAATAACTAAGCATGGCTCTTCATAGAAAAGAAAATATTTGTAATAAATGGAAATAATTACTAAAGCTGGAGAGAAGGGACATCACTGCTTATATGCAGGCACAGCTGATTAATTAATTTTTTGTTGTTTTCCAAATAGTTATGCACCTAAACCTTTCAGATAAGGGAGAAAACTGTTTCAACTTGTAATACCATCCAAATTTTTAACTCATATGCATTCCACTTTTAGGGGAAAAAAGTAAAATTTGGCATTCAGTAACCTTTTTTAAAAAACTTCCATATTGTTGTGGGTGAGTATTTAGCTCTTGCTTGGTAACAATGGAGGATTAAAGTCTTAAATTTAGAAGTTCAAGTAAACCTTGTGAGCACGACCTCAGCAGTTGTGCACCCTTAAGCCTTACTACTGCTGACTAAACCTCTGAACTGCAAAAATAAGTATTTAATACAAAATAATATAACATAAATAATACATGACTTAGGAAAAATAAAGTACACATATTACATGCATGCAGTGTTTGATCAGTAAAGTAATTAAATGGAGTACTTAGTATTATTTTCCAAAATTAAAATATTTTAAATAAGCACTCCCCATATTATTAGTTCAAGTTTGACATATAAAATCATTTTTAAAAGAATAAATATATTTTCGTTGCAATCCAATCATCCTAAAATTATTGCTCTCCAGCACTGCACATGTGCTGGGATGTAATCTCTAAGAATCACTAGGTAGAAATTTTGAAAATTATAAATGTCTTAGCCTTCATATAAGGAATGTAGTACTCTTGCTGTTTATCTGTAATGTTGTAAAAGACAAAAACTTCTAGTTTTGTCCATATACTATATTGATGTAGGTAGCTGGTAATTTTTTGTAAGTAGATGATTTAAAGTGCTGTTGAAGCTTGTTTCAAGGATACTAGTTTCTGTGTGTTTTAATCAGGTTGTGTGTTTACGCAGGTAATAAGGAAAGTTTGTTACACTGATGTTAGAGATGCAAAATAAACATAATATTGTATGGTGTAATATGAAAGTACATTGAAAAAGATGGTATAATGTCTATATTGTCAACTTTTACTTTTTATACTGTTTACCTATTGTAAGTAGTGGAAGTATTATATTTCACCCAAACATTTAAATTAGATCTGAACAGAAACACATGTTTTGGGGCCCCTTAATTAAAAAAATATTTTTATAAAAAGGTCTATGTATGTTTATGAACAACATAAATAAAAAACAAAAACTCGGATAAGCACCAAACTTGATTATTATTTTAAGAGGTAGAACTGGAACTTAAAAATTCAATGCCACAACTGGGATTTGAACCACAGACCTTCCGCTTGCCGGGCGGACGCTCTAACCACTGAGCTATTGAGACAAACTGCCAGAATGGCATTAAATTCTCAAGCCAGTTCGTATTTCTCCTCTTAAAATGTTGCCCACACACGGCTTGTGTGTTTAAAAACACCAACAGTAAGTTTGTTGGCATAAATAAATAATAATCAATTATTATTTATTTATGCCAACAAACTTACTGTTGGTCAATTATTATTTATTTATGCCAACAAACTTACTGTTGGTGTTTTTAAACACACAAGCCGTGTGTGTGTGTGTGTGTGTGCGTGCGTGCGTGCGTGCGTGCGTGCGTGCGGGCGGGCGGGCGGGCGGGCGTGCGTGCGTGCGTGCGTGCGTGCGCGTGCGCGTGCGCGCGCGCAGAAGATTTGTGGTTCAAATCCCAATTGTGGCATTGAACTTTTAAGTCCCAGTTCTACCTCTCAAACCAAACTTGATATTTAAGTTCAGTGTCAGCGGCACCATGGCCAAGCCACCTACCACCTAAGTGGCCCAGGTTCGATCCCAGGGACCTGCATGTGGTATTTGTAGTGGACAAAGCAGCGTCTGGGCGGGTTTTCTCTGGTTTCCCCTGCCACTTATTCCACCAGTTGCTCCATCATCACCTTTCCATTCATATTTCATATCATCCTCTTCCTCACTCTCATACCTGGTGCAGGGCTGATCCCCTGGTTCCAGTTTTTCACTCTGTCCAGTCCACAGGTTCCTCTGCTCCCTGACATGCATCTGACCCTAGGCACTGGTTTGTAAGACCTAGGGGTGTAAGTCCTACATAAGAGGAAGGTAATCAGATAAAGAAATAGTTCAGTATCTTCCAGGGATTCAATACAAAAATTAACCCTTAGTGAGGAGGATGAGGGGGGGATGAAGAGGAACTCCAACACAGATAATTCATGTACATTTGCTTTTAACAAAATCTGCTGTTATAGTTGGACGCTCTTTACATTTCCAGTTTGGCTTCTTTGATTCTAGCTTTACAGTAGCTTGACACATAAATAAAATGGTTGCTTTGTAAGAAACTGGAAAGCTGACTTTTGGTGGTAGCTTGACAATAAATAAAGTGGTCTCTTTGTAAGGAACTGGAAAGCCGACTTTCGGCCGAACTATAATAGTCCTAATCTGGCTCTTTTCTTCATTTTATAACAGCAATTGGAAAATTAGTAATTTCATAAAAGAGTACCACACAACCACTGCCTCTTTTTGATCCTTTTGGAACATTAAGATCATGAAGTGAGTGACACATGAGTAAACATTTGACATGGAAGCAAAGAAATGACAACCATAAGGATGGTTCCAGTAATTGTATTGAGAATCTAATGCTTTTTAAGCATCAAATATAACAGGAAATTATTCATTTAATAATTAACAAACAAAATAATTTAATTTAATCCACCCATGCATAAAAGAAAGGTTGATTTATGTCATTAAATGCTAATACTGAATTTTCACTGTAAATGTAAAAGCAGTGCTGACAGTATTGGCAAATGATACACAGTCACGCTGTCTGGTAGTCTTATGCTTAAATGCTGAAAAATGGTGCACAGAAAACAATTGCTATAGGTCTCCAACTTAGAAAAGAATGTTGAGAGGGGAACTTACCATTGCCACGTGACAGACTGCTTCCCCCACTCTTGCCTCTCCCTTCATCACTGTCTCCTCCTTGCTGCAGGCCAATCACCTATTGTTGCTACCACTCCTATCCTCTGCACCCCAACTGGTAATCTTTGCTTGTATTTATAATAATTCTGCCTATTTCTGAATCTATATCATCTGGTTTGTAAATATTTATAGGTGAATGTATACCATTAGACACCTGAATACTGATGTTCAAATCTATATTTCTTATTGAAATTGTAACCAAAATTTAACTAGAAGGAGTAAAGGGGTAGGGAGTAGGGGAAACGTACCCACTGTTTAATATGCACTTACTGGAGGAAGAAGTTACATAGTAGGGGAAAACGTTCTCCTGGTGCGCATGTGCAAAACAATATTCTTTTCTACATTGGTTACCTATAGCTACAATGTTAATCCCATTTTGGGAAAGTGCAGAAGAAATAATGCAAGCTTTTGCATACATATTACCTCTCAGCTCTGATGGGTATTTTGATCATGTTTATATTATGAATATAAGAGAGAGCCTTGATTGGCCCCTGTTGTGGAAGGAGTCCCAGATTCAATTCCTGGTTGGGCTTGGGAAATTTTCCTTTAATCAAGAAGGCTTCCTGGTATGTCTGGAGTGTGGTGTGTGACTGTACTTGGGTATACTTAATTAATAACCAGTTTACCCACATTTTAGGATTGCCACTGGATAAATATGTCAAAGCCATTTCAAGTCATATGCATAAAATATTGTAATAGAATCAGCACCAGGGGCATTGTGCTGCAAGTGTTCCAAATTTTTAATTTTATGCAGGTTATTCACTTTTGCACCCCCCTAAAAATAAAATTGTATGTATGTACACTCCTGATTAGCAGAACTATGTGGCTTCAGTAAGAGAGATGTCTGTACAAATAATATTTAACCCATGGGAGAGGATACTTGGACATATGTTCTGTTATTCTTGGTTTAGTTTCATATAAATAATGAAGTGCTCTTGAGCATTTGTGTGACAAGCTTTCCTTTTATGAAGAATCCTAAAGCTTTTGGTGTTGCCTTGAGTAGTTGTCGCCTTTTGTGTTACTACTTGAGTTTTATTAACAAAAGTACTAATCTTCGTCTTTGATGTAGAAGTGTAAGGTACTAACATAATATTCTTCTTTGAATCTTTGGTGAGCTGAAGATAGCACTGGCCACTGATTTGTATTTACTAAACTTGAGTGCTTTTTCTCTTAAAAAAAAATTAAAATGCTTGAAGCAGTGTACAGTGTGTTGACCATCGCTTGTGTCAATTGTAGCCTGAACCAGATCTTGGACTGGGCACAGCCGGTGGCTCGGGTCGCTCATCTCCTGTAACCATGACAGCACATTAACATTATTAACAATGTAACATCAAGTGAGTGAGATGGATTTGCTTGCTTACAAACTCATTGTGAATGTCAAATTTGCTACCAGCAAGCTATTCATGAGAATGTGGCTGGCCTTTAAGGAATGGAATGACTGGTAGATTAGTTATATCCCCATCCTTAACAGTGAACTAAAACTTCCTCGCATTTTCCAGAGTTTTGCTTTTTAGTACTGTTTTATCACAATGCTTAAAGTTATTTGTTAACAGTTTACTTGAAATAATACTCCTAAGTTCTCTACTTTTCATTTCACACATATAGTACTGGTTTATTTCATCTACATCCAGGAAGCTTATATAGTCTGGAATGAAAATCAATATCATAATTTTATGAACTAAAACTATGGAAAATATAATTTTATATTGTTTCAGGCATTGATGATTGTTGTTTGGATATGAGGTACAAGATCATAAATGCACATATAATGTTAAATTTCAGGTGCATCTTTGAAGCAGAAATAGTGCAATAGTGTTGGTAAAATATATTACAACAGAGCCTTGCTAATCCTAGATAATGCAGACTGAGGGTACCTTGGATTTTGGATAACTCAGACTATACGGAACACAAAAGACAAATTGAAACAATTCTGTATGACTAACATTGAAGTTCAGTTATTACTGAACTATAGCTAACCACATCCATAATGAATTAAAGGTGGATATTTTTCACAAAATTTATTAAAAATATTTAAAACAATAAAATTATCTTCCATCCACCTTCCACGTTATTGTTTCTTCACAATGGCAGAGAATTCTCAGCTATGATTCTCTCAAACGTAATATTTTATTAACACTTGCACTACGTGGCAAGGAGTACACTAATAGTTATCCAGAAACAAACTACAGTGCCTATACATAGCATCATAAGCCCTCTCCTATAACAGTTCAGCTAGTTATAAGACATTTTGTTTCATAAATAGAAATATTAAACTCACATGCTTTTTAAATTTTTCTGCACAAGAATAACCACAGAATGTTAAGATCTGAACAGAACTGTTTTGTGTAGAGGAAGTGATGACATGTTAAGCAGGAAAGGTCAAAGTTCACCCACCAGACAACGAGGCGCTTCCATGTCATGTGGTTTTGTTTACAACTCCTTTGAACTTCTTAAAGTGAAACCACCTTTAGTTCATAGAATATACCTTTCTCTCTCTAAAACTCCTCACACCTTTACAAGAGGTGGGGATTACAAAAGTGTGTAATAAGCACGTCAAGTGTAAACTAGTTGGGTATTGTAGGGACAAGTGATAAAACAAAAATTGACCTCCAAAAAAAGTCTTCAAATGGCTCGGATTTGCGAGATTGAGAAGGTTGCACATTCACTAGTGCAAAGTACCTATTAACATCGCTGTATTTTCTCAACAATAAGGGAGGAAAGAATCAAAGCTTGAAAGTTGTGTCGTGTATGGAGTTAAAATTTTATACATATTACTCAACATTGCATGGGTGACGTTTTAATGACAAATGAATGTATTTCTGAATTAATATACTTTATTTGGCTCCCCTACCTGTATTCTTTATGAAATTAGTGTACTGAACATTTTTTTATGGTGAAAGATCCCCACTGCTCCTAGTAAGCATAATATCATACAGCCCTATGACATTTCTAATAATGGACAAAACATCCAATATTCAAAGAAATGAGTATGCAATATTGGCGATGTTATATTTTTTATTTCCTTTAAACTCTTCCTGACAGGCTTCCAAGTTGCGGAACTTGGATAATACCTTTAAGCATCAAACATTTATTGAAATGGTTTGAGTAACCTTTAGGCAATCACAATAGATGAAGTTTTAAACCTTTGTGCTTTTTATCTTGTACTGCAGTTATTTAATAACATAATGACTTCATAGTTGTCATATAATACAGAAGCTAGTGATGGGACAGTACCACTATCTTGTGATATGTGATACTCGATACTGATACTGATTTTTAAGCACCAATACTTGACATTCACTTTATAAATAGCTGTCAAGGCTTGTTCACTGAAAAATTTCCTTATTAGTAGTTTCCTTTGTATAAACACATGTGATCGATTTTATTTTTGCTAATCATTTTCAGATGTCACGATATCATGTTCTGATGCAACAGGAAACTCTACATTGTTTTTTCAATGGAAGTTGTGTAAGTTGCACTCGGTGTGTGAATGTGACATGTTTCCTCCTTAAATTTGTTGTATTGGGTAACTTACCACTGCACGAAAATGTCTTCCTGCATATGTTACACACTGACTCCAAAATAGTTCCACACTTCACAAATGTTTTATTCAGTATCACTATTAAGTACACATTGGTAAAAAAGAAATATCTATGAAAATCAGTCATACAGTATACCTCTAAGGTATGGTCATGATTGAAGTTTAACTTGCAAAACACTAACAGATGGAAGGAAATAACAAATATGTACGCGCTGTATTATCTCACATCCTAAGTTTTGACTTGTTTCTGCTGGATTTACAGATTTTAGTCCCTGGAGTACATAAATGTAAAGACAGAGAGAGTCACGTAGTCAGGCTATTGCAGAAATGTGATCTAGTCCGCCAACTAAATCAGCTCATTTACAACTCAGTTAATGCTGCATGTTACATAAGTATGTCTACTCCTTCCCCCATTGTCCTTCATATTTTCATTAGATGCAAGAGTATGAAATGTTACAATTGAGACCTCTAGTATCAAAGACGGACATAATGCCATCTGGCCGACATGGGGACTTGAACATGTTCCTATCTCCAGAAATGGACAAAATTAATATATTTTGACATTTAAAATATGAGGTTACTTTCAAACTCTGACATAATGCCATCCAGTCGAAATGGGGACTTGAACTCACTGTGCATATGTCCATCTTTGATACTAGGGGCCTCAATTATTCACTCACAGGAAATGCAGTCAAGGTCTATCAAGAGCTATAGTCCAGCGACTCTTTGGGGACAAGAGCGAGGCTGTAATATGGAGTTTTTACTCCTTTCATTCCTTATCTAGCATTAATTTAAATGCAACAACTTTCAATAATGCAAAACTTAAAAATTTAAAAGTATCAAAAAAATATTGAAGGTTTATCTCAAAGTATTAGATATACTTTGATACTACTGAATTTCAAGAGTATCAAGGTATTGGTGGTATTAAGGTCCCATCCGTAACAGAAACCCTTAACATCAATACACAGAATAGGGTGAAACTGGTAAATATGAAGAATTAAGGGTTCATATGATGAACTTCCTAACAATGTACAACTACTCAAAACTGCAGATTTAAATCTTATATATGTGTTTTCAACATTGAGAAACATTTGATGATGCATTTTGAGTTTGGCTGAAATCAGAGCAAAATTAGAGTAATTTGAAAAGAGCCTCATAGATATTTATGATTAATGTAATCCATGGCAGGTATACAGCTGAACTTGTGTATAGTATAAAAATTGAAGTGACTCATTTAAAATTTGGTTGAATTACTACAAAATTAAAGGCAATTTAAAAAACCTCTTCCTAAATTATTTCCCAAAATATTCATAATAAATGTTACAATCCTGCTGCATTATTTCCACCACAGAATGAACTAGCCTGAAATCTAACATCATGCTCAGGTTGGTAGCTTGGTAGTAGAGATTGAAAGTTTGAATACTTCATGCCTCTTTTTCTTTAATTAATTCACTGGTGTGATGCGAGAAGTGCATTAGGGATGCTGATGCAAAGAAAGCATTAGGACAGGTGTGTCCAACCAGCTGCCTGAGGACCCATCACATGTCTCCCACAGTGATATTTGTAAGTTATAATATTATTATTTATGAAATAAGTAATTCTATTTGGAATGAGATAAACTTGAAAGAGCAAGACTTTTTCCGTTTCCACCATCCTCTTACTCAAAACATGGATAAATCACAAATTTATCCATTTAAAAGTCTCTGTGCATTGTTGAGCTTGCGGTAACATTACTACTTTCAAGGGTGAGTGTGTCCCAGATGTTTTATCATTACATTTTGTAGTAGTTTCAACTTAGTTTCCAGTTTGCAGTTGTTCACTAACATTGTAGTGTTGTATTAGTGAGAAGTTTGAAGACTATATGTAATTAATTCTGTGATTTATTATAAATAGATCGAAAAGTATATACTCCTTCCAAAAATTCAACATTCACTGGAAATACACTTTATTTGAAATGATCTACCTTTGTCTTAAACTTTTATTTTCTTGCTAATATGATAAATATTTTAAGAAAAATAACATCTCAGTATAGTAGCTATTTTTAAATGAATTGATTTATGTTAGAATTTTGATCCTATTTAACATGGCAAAAAAATTGAATAATATGGCCCACAAACCAGTTCACCTTAATGACAGTGGCCCTTTTCCAAAAAAGATTGAAAATGCCTGTACTAAGGGCAAGCAATGGCAATTGAAACTGCTATATGGGCAGTAATATTCATTCTCCTGCATCTATCATTTCCAGCAGAGGTTTGCCTATCATTAGAAAATAGCTTAACTCAATCATGTCAGCATTTAATATGCTTGTCTGTGTTGCTCAGTAAAATAGGGCCTGAATTTGCAATTTGTTTTGATATCTTTTTTTCTGTGGGGCTCTGGGACAGTTTTAATTGCCAAAATCATGCTGTGCCAGTGTCTATAAAGAAGCTACCTACCTTTAATCTTGTATAAAATTTCAGCTTCATGTGTAGAGAATTTCAGTTAAATGTGTAAATTTTTAGGAAGTTCCCCATATAAACTACCTTTCATTTTGTACCAATTTCAACCAAATTTGAAATGAATCAATACATATCCTTTACAATTTTCTTCAGGACTTTTATATACAAGGTTTTCATTCTTTATATATATATATATATATATATATATATATATATATATATATATATATATATATATATATATATATCACTTTGCATATGTTTACTAAACTAACATATTGTAAATGTTAACCAATTTAAACCTAATTTGAAATCAATCAACACATGTTCTTCATTTTCTTAAATATAAAATTTCAGCTCCATTCCTGCAGTTGCTCAGCCAAAATCATACATTTTGTATATTGCAGCAGCAGTGAAGGACTCTAATAAAATGTTTAACATGAAATAAATAAAAAAAGATAAGTCTTTGCAAGAAATTATTATTTATTTATGCCAACAAACTTACTGTTGGTGTTTTTAAACACACAAGCCGTGTGTGGGCAAAGTTTAAGAGGTAGAACTGGAACTTCAAAATTCAATGCCACAACTGGGAAGGTCTGTGGTTCAAATCCCAGTTGTGGCATTGAATTTTTAAGTTCCAGTTCTACCTCTTAAACTTTGCAAGAAAGTTTGCAGAAGTTGTATAAAAGTATGATAGCTGTTAGAGAAAGTCATGTGAATGTAACACAGAATACTTTTTCTATGCTTTTAATAGATTTAGGGAATTTATATTTACAAAGTATTTAACTCCAAAAGTTGTATAAGCATTGGATTATTCCAAGGTTAAACACTATAACTGCTTCACTGATGCTTAAAGGTAAATAAAATATGAACATTTTTACGATTTTAATCCTGGTTTGGTCACCCTCCTGGATAAGCAATTGACAAACGCAAGATGAAAGTACATGTACGCATCTGTGCAATAGAAAGCTAGCTCTGGAAAATGCCCTTTCAAATCTTAGTTCAGATTATTTCTTTAGAGTAGGTTACCCATCTTTTGTTTGTGATTTTCATAATTCCTAAAGTGCAGCATGTGACTAAAGCATGAAATATTTGTACTGAGTGAGCAAGGTCCATGGAAGTATAATAAAACATTACCAAAGCATTTATGCTAAGAAATTTACAGAATTAATTTTTTCAGCAAAATGTAAGTGTAAGTATTGAAATAGCTGTGACAGAAGTGATAATTTGGAATAGTGTTGGCCTAATCAGATTATGAATCCACAATTATGCAGCTATAAATAAAATTGTCATTTCTGTATTAATCTGTATACACATAATTATTTTCTTTTATTTCCCTCAAGGTAAAAGAAGAAAAAAGCATAAGTTCAGTTTAATTTGCATTTAGCAGTGTGTACTCGTAAACATATCAACTAGGTTTTATGTGGTGATGCGTGTATCATGAAAATATGTTTGTATAAAAAGTAGGAAAGAGGAACAGCAATTTTTGCTTCCTCTTTGTTATCATTACACCACGATTTGTATTAATTGCAGTATTTATTGAAGGGTTACATTTAGGATGTATATTGATTTTTAAATGAATATAATAAAATAAGATCAATTCTATTTAGTATATTTTGAGAACTTTGCAGAAAAAATGCATATATTTATTTAATTGTGCATATAATTGCTATTTTGCAATGTTTCAAGCTTCTTTACACATGCCTACTCACATTTTAGCAATATCCTTGAAGTGAGATAAGCTTATGAAAGTATGGTCTCCAGAACCATATCAATGAACATCGTGCTGCTGTTTCATGGAAGATGGTTAATGTTCTTCAAGGTGGTTTGTGAGGAATATTTTCACAAGTTTGTCAGTTGGTAGATCTCTTTCTACTGATGGGTTTGCATTTGCTTTCGGATGACCAGAAAGTGTGTTAGTGTCAGGGTTTCAGATTTCCCAGAGTATATGGGATAGTACTATATTTGTACATCTGTTATAAAGGCAACTGTCCTGTTTCACCATATTTTAAATCCTGAAAGAAATAACCAAGTTTTTCCATCCAAATGGTGATATTGCTTTCAAAGAATGCATATGCCTTTACTCTGATTATTTTCACCTTGCCTGTTGTCTTGGTTTGGTCAAACTGATGGAAATTTGAGTCATATCAGCAACATGCTTCAAGTCTGCCAGCAAGAAATTGCAGCTTCAGCAGTCAAGAGTAGTTCATGCATATAAGATAATTTATATTTTATGTGAACAGTTTGCATGTAATTGTCTTGAAGATACATTTTTTTAGATCCTCTAACTCGTACATAGTAAGTGGAGCAGGTGTTGCAGTCTACCCAAAAATTTGATATTACAATTTGACATACATGTTTTGAGGTTACCAAAATAAAAAAAAAGCATTTTTATAAAAAGGTCCATGTGCATGTGTGTGAACAGCATAACTCAGAAACAAAAAGTTGGATAAATAGCATACTTGGTATTTAAGTTCAGCACCTTCCAAAGATGCAGTGTGAAAATTTCTAAGAAAATTCACCTAAACCAAACTACCCTTGACTTGGAAAATTTTTTGATATTACTGATTTTCTAACAAATGACTAATGGTTTTGATTAAAATGCCATGTGTTAAAGATATTTGCATGACAGATAAAATGTATAGCAAACTAGGGTAATTTTGCAGTATTAAGGTTTTAATTCCCTAAAAAATAAAATTTACATGCTAAAATTTTAATTTTTTGAAATATGCTTAATTTTAACACTAGAAACACAATAGACTCATACATTACTTTTTTAAAACCGAAATATTTACAAAAACATGGAAATTAACTACTTATAACAATTTATAGCCATTTGGACAACACGGTTAACTTCGCAATAATGCTCTGGTAATTTCGCAGTAATATCTCCAAAATAACTTACGACATATTTAGTGGCAAAATAAATTTAATTTTATTAACCAATCATAATATGCAGTGGCTGACAATAAATTTTTGTTACATTAGTGTTTTGTGCAAGAGTGACACAAGAAGTTTTTGCGATATTTAGAAAGTCCCTCACCCTTTTCCTGGAACCACTTCTTACATCCTAAACACTGTATCCAGGCCTCAGCACTCTCATCATGTTCATACCGCCTGGAACATGTAGCACACATATTTTCGTCAAACAAAGACTTGGCACAATTCTTCGTTGTGCATCTGCATTTCCATGCTCCTGAAATAGACAGCCTTTCAACTTCTCCAGTTCTGCCACTGACAGAATTTTCCTCCGAATTATGCCCAAACGCTCTTGCAAAACTTACTGCATTCTTCTGTTTCCTCGACAATCTTATGAGAGTGGGAAGAGGAAGGATAGTTTGGCTTGGAGGAAGCTGTGGCTCCTCTGATGGAGCATTTGATGGTCCGGGTGCTGAGGCGTTGGGTGGATCTACCGAAGCAATGGTAGATGGTAGATGTTCATGGACAGCTGATACCTTATTAATATTTTGGTATTAAAATATGTAGTCAAACCTGCCGCCATTTTAAAAGCCAAACTGACTAAGAAAAGCTTCACCGACAAAATTATACTTCTCTTCAACCATTTGGTAGATTTTTTTCACTGAACACTCAAAATAATCTACATAATATAAAGAATATAATTACTAAACAAGAAAAACTTACGTTTCTTCAATTAAGGAAATAATTCAGAAAAAGCTTCAGCACTGTTTTACAATCACTCTCTTCTCACAAATTTTGACACCACAATAGTAAAATCAGTTTTTAGTTCTATTGAAGCTCAACAGAGTTGCAACTAGTCCCACAGAGGGTTCCAGGGAGTGCTGCCATCTATTAGCATTTTCTTCCATTGTCAAATTAACTCAGCTAACTTCACAATATGACATTATAAAACTACTGTGAAATTGCATGTGTTGCGAAATTATCCCAGTTTGCCCTATACCTTAAATTTTCTGGGAATAATCTGTGAACTCCACATTTGGAAGAAATTTTGTATATTCTTGTATAACTCAAACATAAATCGATAGGTGTAAATGCACTGCACAAAAAATGTAAATCTTTAAAACATACAATTTATTTCAAATAAATTATTTTGCAACATAAGCCATTTCTAAGATATGCATTGTTAATGGTTCAATATGTTCAATACTTTTATCATTCTTTTTAAGCCCTGTCAATTTTCACTTGTTTCTCGCAATTTCTTGAGAAGAGTATGGAATTTTAAGACCAGCATATAGGGTTCAGTTCTTGAACATTTGACTATTGCCATTCCCTTTGTACTATAATAAAATGTGTAATGCAGCCATTTCTGAAGTAGAAAGAAAAATAAACTTTCATAACGAACATTTCTGTATCCACTAATAAACAATAGATGGTAGAGAAAGCCATTTAAATGTAACAAATAAGGTTTTTTCTTTGTATTTGTTGCATTTAGTAAAATTACTACTGTAGAGAGAAAACTCTGGAAATGTACAATTTTTTCAAACTGCATTAGGTTATAGAATGGAGGTCGGTAGTGTTTTGGTTCTAGCATCACGTCTGTTTCAGTGATGTCATGTTTGTGAGTGGTTCAACCGTATACCTATTGAAGTTCTTAATTCTGTTCCTATTTACTATTTAAATTGTATTCAATTTATAACTTTTTTGGGAAGTAAAACATATTCTATATCTTTTATATTCTGCTTTGTTGAAAAAAATTTTAATGTATCATTTGCCAACTTTTTGTACGTTACTTTGTGTCTTTATGGCAATACCATTTTGGGTCAGATTGTTGAAAAAAGGAAAAAAAAAGGGAAGTACTGTCTTCAACTCAAAAATTCAATTTCAAGATCCATGTTTGTGTGTTGGAAAGGTGGAGGGAATGGGTGGGTTTGTGTCTTTGAACAGTATAACTAAAAAACAAAAAGTAGGTTAAATATTAGACCTAGTATTTAAGTCATGCATTTTCCTAGGATCAACACAAAGATTTCAAGAAAATGCTCCCACCCCAAACTACCCTTTAAATAGAAAACCTTTTGCTATTTTTTTATAATCTCCAAAGCTGGTCTTATGAGTGATTAAAATACCATATTTAATCCAAAAGGTGAATTGATTAATAACACTACACAGCACTTACTTATAATTTCCCAGAACGAGTTTTGTAGACTGACTTTCCTTCATTATCAACCGGACATTGGTTCTCCCTGGTGTGGATGGTGATGTTTCCTCTAAGGTGTCCTCCGGTGGTAGTTCAAGGAACTTGCTGAAGATATCCTTCTGGGGGATGTCAAAATTGAATACTCTGTTTCTATTTTTAAAATGAAGATTTGTTCCCATGTGGACAGCTCTTCTTTTCCTGTTATGTGTTTGAGGAGTTTTGGTTCTGGTTATATGTTGTGATCTTTTGTCCAAAAGTGAGTGGCAACTGCTGATTTTTCCAACTGTTTGTTCCACACCAGGGAGAACCAGTCAGTGTCCAGTTGATAATGGAGGAAAGTCACCCTCCGAAACATGATCCAGTAAATTATAAATAAGTGTTGTGTAGTGTTATTAATTGACTCACCTTTTGGATTAAATTGATTATAACAACACTGTTTTCAAACTTCCAAGAAAGAAGATAATAAAACACCATATGTTTAAGATATTTGCATAACAAAATGTATATATGAAATTTTTTGCAAATAGCCTATGAAGTCCTCTTCATTCTGAATGACTTGTATAATTGGTAAACTGTAAGAGGTAGACAAAGTTGTACCACAAAAGATGTAGATCTTGTTAAAACACATCATTTATATAAAAATAAGTTTTTTGTAGCATTAGCTGTTTTTGGATACTCTTTGTTGAATTGAATTTTCAAATAAATATTCATAGTTTTTCACATGATAAGTCACTCGTTTCTTCTTGTGGTCATGTAAAGAGTGTGGAATTTCAAAGCTATCAAATAGCATTCAGCCTTTTAAAACAAAATATGACTAGCTTTAGTGTAGTATATCCTTCTTCATGGGCTTAAATTCTGGAGAGGTCAAGAAGCTGATAATGGAAATTCTCTATTCCTTTCTCTTTAATGTAGCAGACTTTTCTAATTACTACTGCTACTTCTACATAGAATGGGGAGGCATGACCTTCCTTGCCTTCTCTGATCAGTTGCCATTCATTGCCTTCTTATACGCAGAACAAAATATGTACCAAAAGTTTGTCTCAGTTAACAAGAAGTAGAAGAGTGAGTAGAGAAAGTCATGTGAATGAACACATCAGATTTGTGTACTTTCTCTACCATCTGTCTATACTAGGTAGAGGAAAATTTGATATTGAGATGTTACTGGAAATACATATTTTGAAGTCAACTGAATTCAAAAAATGCCATTTTTGGAAAACGTACACCTGTGTGTGCATGCATGTTTTTTCCATGGTGGTCCATTACACACATTAATATCAGTTATGTACTTATCCAAAATCACTGGACAGATTTTCTTTAGATTATTTTGTGTTAAACTTCAAATCGATATGTGCAGCGGTTTGCTATTCCATCCATGCAGATAGACAAACAAAGCATAACTAATAAATGCTCCACAGTAGCAAACATATCCAAAAATGCAAAGACAGTGAAATTTTTAACTTCAACACAAATCATATTTAAGTTATAATCCAGGAGCCTCAAGAAACTGAAGAATTAAGGAATAGTATCTGATGAACACCAAATTCTGAGTAAGCATAAGCAAAAACGCATTGAAGGTCACACGCATTTTGGTTCTGTTCTTCCTCATCCTTGTATCTGTCTTCATCTCATGTACACATTCCTCTACTTTCAGGTAGGAGATGCAGTATGTTGCAATATATTTCCCACTTCCGTCTGATTACAAGCTCAGCAGAGCTTAGTCATGCTTGTGTCTATTTATTTACAATGGCAAGAATAAACTTTTCTCCTTGATGAAGTAAATCAATAAGTAAAGTAAGTAGCTATTGAAAGTGAAACATAAATGTCCGTCCGGCATATAGGGCTGCTGTATGCACAGTCACACAATAACACTGCAGCTGCACATTATGTTGCACCATAAGTATACATTTGTCTTAATTTTGTAGACATCCAGATTGTGAAGCCATACTTATTTCTGTGCATTATGCTTATTGTAATCTGAACAGAACTACTGGTTTTGAGTTTTGAGCTAAAGGTGGAATTATGGATCAAGTAGTTATTTTAGAAGCACTGCTGTTTATGTTAAAATAGTAAATGTTACTGAAATCTGTGGTACCTACTACTGTAGTAACATGCAGCCATTTTAATCTGAGGAGCACTATTTTCAGGTGCAGATAACCTTTACTGAATAGAGATACTTGCATTAATCTTTCCCTCCACTTGCATATACCTACAGATTTAAAATTGTTCTCTTGTTTTTGCTACTAACAAGCTTAAACAGAATGCTGAAACATATTGCTGTAGTTAAAAGTTACTAACAACTAAATAAGTACATTTTTTATTCATAGGGCTCAGATTTTTAGGTAAATACATATTTTGTTTGCATCCTAATATGAACTTGAAACTGAGTTTAATGTGTTGGATATTCACACTGGAGCAAGTATTTTAAGTTTTGTTGCACATAAAAACACATCTTTTCTGATTTTATTATGTAAATAAATATTCTCGGGTCTTCTTTTTTTTTCTTCTTCTTTTCCTGCTTACCCTCCCCTTATGTAGGACTTACAAGTCAACGTCTGTCGGGGAGCACAGGGACCGATGGGCCGGACAGAGTGAAGACCTGGAAGCGGGTGGTCAGCCAAGCATTATAGCATATGATAGTGAGGAAGAGGATGGTATGAAATGCAGGCAAAATTGATGATTGGAAAGGTGATATTGGAGCAATTGGTGGAATGCGTGGTGGGAGAACCTGGAGAAAACCCACCCTGACACAGCTTCGCCCACTACGAATACCACATGCAGGTCCCTGGGATTGAACCCGGACAGCCTAGGTGGTAGACAAATACAAATATTTTCTGATATTCACATACATTACACAAAAAAGGAAACATTTCCATAAAGTCACATAAAAGCAGCAGCAGAATTATTTTTATCAAGGCACCATTCAACTTCCTTAATGCTCAATTACATAGGCCAGATGTCACATGACACTCACTATTGGAAGAACTGACATGTCAGCCATAGTATCCCTTCAGTTGGATGAAAATATAAACACCCTGCTTTCTCAAGCTACACGAGCCTGCAAGATATCAGGGAATTCCTCCACTGGCATGTGCTTGATTAAGCATCTGTTACTGCTTTACAGCTCGCTAGCCTATACAGTGATAATTGTAGGTGGCCGTTAAACTGTATATCAATTAGTCATTTGTGAAACTGCAAAGTTTATGCAACCTTCTAGTTGTGTTGTGTTTGGAGGTAATACATTTTCAGTTTTGAGTTCACATTGGATTTAACATGCCTAAAGTGAAAAGTAGTGTAAGTTACCGTGTGCAACAATATGCTGTGCAATTTAAGGGTATTTTCAGTTGGGTAAAGCTATAACGGCAGACCAACTTTCACAAGTAATACAACATTTGAAATTCAACGTCAGTTCTTCATGACAATCATCAATCTTTGGGAATGGAAAATTTAAGGAAGCATGTGGCCGTGTACTGAAACTCGTACTTGGTGATCCCTTCCACGAATAAGGTCTAGTGAGTACCACATACATTTATATTAGCTCAGCTATTCAGTTCTTAAAAAATATTTTATTTGTTTTGATGCATATGTTTGACATTTTAGCACATAAAAAGTAAATATTTCTCAGGGTTTTAGCACCTAAAAATCCGAGCCCTATTTATTAATTACACAACATATTTAAGATTTATTCGCATTCATCCTTAGCTACAATTGTTGATTCTTCATGTTAGTTTGTATAAAGATATCTTTCTACAGAGTGGCCACAATGTCCCATTGTTCCTATATTTATTTATAAAAGTCATTAACTCTCTTGCTCAAAAGAGGATGAAGAGCATTATTAGCAAGGTACATTGTTGCCAATAATATTATCCCTATCTATAGTAAAGGTGCATTAATTTCACTTTCACCAAAGTATACCTAATAAGTAAGTAAGGAAATATTGTATACTGCCCAATAATTTGATATTAAAACTTGTTCAGAAATACCTGTTTTTGAGACTCCCCGCCTCCACATGTATACCTGGAAATATCATAACTGAAAAATGAAATGTCAGATGAATACCAAACTAGGTATTTAAGTTCAGCATCTTCCTAGGATGCAACACAAAGATTTTCAAGAAAATCTCTTCCTCCCCAAATTACTATTTTTGTGGAAAAATTTGCATCATTTTTTGTATCGTCAAACATGCCTCCCAATTGTGATTAACATGTCAAATGTTTGATGCCTTAAAATGAGAAATAAAATGTATATATTGAAATTTCTGTGAATATTCTGTCAAATCCGGTTTACTTGGTTGAATTTTGTGTTAGTGTGAAACCTGAGATACACAACAATTTATTGCAGGTGTAGAGCTTTTTAAAATAAATAATTTATGTAAAGTTTTCCTTTTCCATAGTATTAGCCATTTTTTAAATATTCCATGTAGCAAGTTTACAGTCTGCCATGTGGGTGTTTCATACATGCTTGAATGTTTGCAATTCTTTTCTTCTTATTTCCCATTGTAGGAGCTTGTTACCATGTATAAATATTTGAATGCTGTTTCTGCATGTTTTATGTAACTAACATATTGCTTAGTTTCAAATAATTCCTAAGTACAACTATAGTTTCAGTAATGTATCCTGGATAGAAAAATTACTTTTTATATGAATACTATAATATACGGGGTGTTAGGGTATAAGTACAGATATTTTGATAATTGGTACTGTAATATGTATCCACTTCAGTGTGTTAATTATTATTCTCTTCATCTAACAATTTTCATACAGACACTCATATTATTTACTACCTGATGTTTTCTGCATAGTTATAACAGAACCGCAAAACGAATAATGCCTGTCAGTATACACCATCTCCTTTGCTTCCATGTGTTCACACTTAGTACCTGACTTGCTGGCTTAGGTAGTTTGGGGTCATTACCCTTGCAGAAAGCATTCAAACTGTTACATATTAAAGTAAATAATGAATGTATTTGAAAACGTAAGAATAAGCATTTAATCTTCAATTAAACATATTTAAACTTCCTTTCTCTAGCAAAGTGGAAGTTTAAATAACAAATAATAAAGATTTGGGTTTGTAAGTTCCTTGACTGATTCATCCATTTGTTTTGCGAGAGTGACCTTGACATTCGTTATTTAGTTTTTTACTCCTGTCAACAACCTGTCCAGCACTCTCAAGCAAAATAAACACACACGGTTTCTGTGTGCCACGCAAACTTGTAGATAATAACCAACCTGAAAACATATTACTTTTAACCAAAATGATTAACCTGCAAATGTAAATATTGATGCAATGTTCATTACATTGTCCTGAATCACCAATACAAATATCTGCAGTGATATCCCTAGCATCCTATATAATGGAATACCTGGTACAGAAAAACAATGGGATAGGAGCAAGGGGTCACAGAAACTTTTAACACAGCACCACATGTGTTAGCATTAAATCCAATTATAGAGTCTCGAATTTTGGAACCTTTTCGTGCATGTCAGATGTAAGCATAATGCACAGGGGTGTCAAAAAATAACCGGAATTGGTTTTTTTACTGGAAAATTCTGCTCACCTTTATTCAAATTCCATTACACCCCTTCAAAGTATTCTCCCTCGGACACAATACGATTCCAGCGTTCAGTCCAATGTTCAAAACACTCCCTAAAGCCTCTTTTTGATCGTCTGTTGAGTACACCCGTGATTTTATTGTTTAGCTATCGATCACTCTGAAAATGATGACCCCCCCGAAGCTCTTTGTTTACTGCAGGAAATAGGTGGAAGTCACATGGGGCTAGGTCCAGTGAATAAGGTGGATGTGGCATCACCTCAATGCCTAATTCAGTGATTGTTTCCTGAGTCTTGATAGCGTGATGAGTGTGGGCATTATCCTGATGAAGGATCCATCCCGTTTGAGCAAGATTTGGTCATTTTGTTGCAATTTTCCTCCTTAATGGCCCCTTCAGTGCCTCACAATAGTAATTTGCAGTAACAGTATGTTGCTTATCTACCACATGATCGTAAACAATGCCTTGCCTATCGAAAAAGACAAGTTGCCTCACTTTTCATGCACTTGGTTGAACTTTCGCCTTTTCGGGTCTTGGACTTGAAGGATATTTCCATTCGGCACTTTCCTGTTTTGTTTCTGGGTCAAAATGATGAAACCAGGATTCATCGCATGTGATGACTTTGTCTAAAAAATCTTGTTCTCACTGAAGCCTTCCCTTCCATTTACACGCCATCACACGGTGAGCCTTCTGTTTGTCAGTGATCACACGAGACACCCACTTTGCTGCAACTTTTCTATACCCCAGAACATTTTGTACAATGTCTTCAGCTGATCCATAGGATATATTCATAATCTCGGGAATCTTTGTCAATAATAAACGACGGCCTTCCCGCAACATGACATCATTTGTGTTGATGTTGATGTCTGTTTTCAAAGTTGACGGTCTTCCGGGACACGGGGCATCCTCAAAGTCATTTTTACCCTCCCGAAATCGTTTATACCACTCAAACACTTGAGTTTTCCCCATTGCTTGCTCTTTGTAGGCTTGCTGCAACATTTCCAGTGTTTGTGATGCAGCTTTGTCAAGAAGAACGCAAAATGTAATTGGTGCGTGCTGCTGCAACTTGAGTTCCATGTTGGGTGCAGTAAACACGGCCTCACACTTCTTTTGCTACCCTCCAACTGAGCACCTCAGGCCAATGACGTGTATGTCATTTCGTCACTCAAGGTCAGACCTCTCTGGTACTACCAACACCCACCTCATATGCAGGCGCTTTAAAATATAAAAAAATAATTCTGGTTATTTTTTGACAACCCCTCATACTAGTTGCTGTCATTAGGTGTGTCTGATGAATTACTGGAACAGTAATACCATCTTATTCAGTACAATATGCACACATATAAGTTAGTTTCTCATTGTGTGCCAGTACTCATTTAGTTGAGACACTAAATACACTAAATACACACATTTCATTTTGACTGGTAAATCTAAGTCACGTTTGAATTATGTTCATGCAACACTCCTGTTATTGTATTGCACCTGAGACCCCATGCTCCTAGCCTCTAAATGCTTATTTTGGTACTCCCTTTCTACTCTACAATTTTCTGCACATCATCCTGTATGTGAGTTTGTCAATTGTAGAGAAAGTCATATGAATGTGTCACATCAGACTTTTTTAATTTATGTTTCAGATTTTTATGAAAAATAGAATACTAACATGTTCATTTACACTATTGAACAAGATCATGGTTATTTGTTGGTTTATGAAAAAAAATCCAGTGGGAAGACTATTGAAGAGGTGCATACTAACTTTCTAATGCTTTCAATGGAATTGTTCTCCAAAACAAACATTTTTTAAATAGGAGCATAAACTTTTCTCCACAGGTGATGCGAAGAATAAGAAAAGAAGCAAGCAGTCTTCCTACCAGAGAGTCTAAGAAGTGGATGGTTTAAATGTCAACTTTTTCACAATCTCATAATGGACTCGCTTATGAGTCTGTTTCTCCTCTGTCTGCTATTTTTTTTCTTATCCTTTGCATCACCTGTGAATAGGAGTTAATGCATGTCCTATCTCAAAAGTGCTTGTTGTGGATGAGGTTTCTGTTGAACCTGTCAGAAAGCCAGTATGCACCCCATTATTAGTCTTGCCACTTTGATTGCTTTCATGCACCCAAGAACTCCCAATAATGTACTGTTCAATAGTGTAATTGGATGTATTAACCATTGTTTACTTCATACAACCTGAAACAGAAATGAAAATATACTTTTACAATATTTACATAGGAGTAATGGGACTTTGTGGCCAACCTGTAGGTTTTACATATTTGGTAGAAGATTGCTTCATTGGGTATATTAAAAGTTAAAAATTAATCTTGGTTTTTCGTGATGAATAACCTCTCCCAAATGGTTAATTCTATACATTTCTATTTAACTTATAATAGTAATAATGATGATGATTTTGCTTTCTCATTAACGTCGTGGTCAGAAATGGAAGACTAGCTGGTATTTTCTCAATTTATCTTTGGGTCTAGTCAATATTTCTTCATAATGATTGTAATTATTTCATATATCTCTTAAGTTTTTTTATCCAGAATTTTGACCTTTGTTTTTATACCTAGGGTGGCGCCGTGGCCGAGCAGGTTAGACTGTTTGCCTACCACCTAGGCATCTGACCCTAGGCACAGGCTTGTAAGTCCTACATAAGGGGAGGGTAATCTGGTAAACAAGAAGTTTTTATACCCAAAATATTTTTTATGCTGAATTTATTTGCTAAGAGTCAATATGATGTTGATTTTCTTGAACACTTTTATAAATTTTGTTTGTTGTCTAACAAGGGAAGTCTCTTTGCTCAAAGAGGAAATTGTTTTCTCTAAATTTATATGCCAAGCAATCTCACTGTTGTAACCAAGCCTGTGTAAGCATTTGATTGTGTCTTGTTTGGTGTTTACGTGACGTTTGCAGTCCTAGAGAAGGAGTTAAAACACCAATCAATCAGTTACCTTAACAAGTAATTGAAGTGTTTACTATACTAAGTCAGTATTTTCATACAAATATAGAAAAAATGAATGAAACCATTAATATTTGGAAGGTTTTAAATATCTTGACTTCCAAGTTAAGAAGGCATTATCCAATGGACGACTGCAGGACAGGATGGTTACAGTTTTGTAATGTTTTTAGTAAATTTGTTTATTCAGAAACATGAAAATTTAGCTGAGTGCTCAGCTGAAATTACATTGGATAGGATAGCAGAAAAAGAAAAGAGTTTGTAGACGATAACATGATTAGTAGTGTTAAAGATTGTAGTGTTAGTGGCAGAAACAGTACTCACAATCAAAGAGAAGCTAACAGTTGTAGTAAGCATGAGCCTTCGCCAGAAAAGAAATTCATTATTGTGTTAGTAGTTTAGCTAAATTCTTGGAAGAACATCTTTAATGTGTTTATGATTATTATCATACACTTCCATGTAAAGTTGTGACATATAGCTCGTTAGTGAAGAGGCATCCATCTATAAAAAGTGCATCAAACAACAAAGTAATATTTAATTGTGTGGAGAACATCAGTTTCAAGGAAACAAAGCAGTTAAAGAACTGGCAATAAAACAAAACGTTCTATCTCAATTTGACATGACAAGGAATGAAGGAAAATCTGTTTTGTCAAAGAAGTAAACCAGAAATTTGCAAGTTTCCAAATACATTCACACTGCATTTGTTGCACTGATCAAAGTGGATTTAATTATGAACTAACTTCTGGTGCAACATTATCTAAAAAGGGGGGAAAGAATCAACAGTTATCTTGGTTCAGTCTGCAGACAGTACAACTCATAGTTATACAATAAATGGACATTCAATGAGTGGATGCCTATCATAAAAATTGTATACTGGTCTTCAGGAAACAACTTTTGGCCCAAAAGTTAAAAACCATATTGAAGACAATCTTCTACCATACACACATAGAGGCTAGCACAAGTAGGAAAATGTCAAAAGACCATTTAAAACATTTTTCAATGTCCTTTGCCACAATGTTGCATATAACCAGAAGTATATATTACTATGTGATTTGTGGAGTGCTCACAAGGACACAGCAATAGTAAATTAATCATTTGCGGGTACAGACATTGATTATTCCACCAAAAACTACAAAATATGCACAACCCTTATCTTCCGGTAATATAAAATACCATGTGTTCGTAGACCAGCTGGACCACCCCATGGCGGCAAGGGACTGGGCGAGGACCAGTGCACTTTTCACCAGAGTTACGCGTAAAGGACTGGCAAGACTGGCAGCACTTAACTACTGTACTAACTTACATTAGGCTGACCTGTACCACATCAGAGGTTGAAATTGATGACCTTCAATGCAAACACATTTCCTATATCCGAAAACAGTTCTGGTTTACTTGCAAGAGTTCATGTTGACTGATTGCCTATATTTCTGTCATGATTTGTTCTTCAATTCTTTTAATGTGTGACTTTGATACTAAATTAAGAAATGGAGTTTTCATAATGGAAAATGCATTCTATTATTTATAACTGGTTGTCTGCTCCAGTGTATCAGCCTGTATGTCAGTATTCATGCAAGTAGCTGAGTGCAATACTCCTGCACATGTTGAATTGGAGAATGTGATTGAAGTGGCATTTGATTTTTCAGCTCAAGAATGTGAGTCTGAGGATTGTCCAGATATTGCTTCTGCCAAATGTGCCTATTGAGTCTGATATTGGGCAAACTAGGGGTAACACAATCAAATGCTTTCACCTTCCTAATCACAGTAGTACATAAATTTTCTAAATAAAGTGGGAACACAAAATTTCTATTTGAGCCGAGAGACTTCCCTTTTAAGCATAATGTGTGAAATCTTTTGAGTGTATTCTTTTGATACTATCTGGCTTTGGGAGGGAGGTACACTTTTTGCAAATATAGGTTGAGCAAAAAAAACTACACCCAGCGTACATGAGTGCTAATGCTCTAAAGGTTTTATGGACAGTATACATCACTTACCTATCCAGATAGCATATACAAACCAAATGATTAAATATCTGCATCACTGTTATACTGAAAAGTATCTTAGTAGTCCCTCTATAACATACAATAAGATTTCATGTTCTCAAAGACATTTTTTCTTAATTTTTTTTTTATTTCAAGCATTCTTTTAAGAAAATTTGTTGTGATAAATTCTTTAAAAAATAAATTTTAACTAACAGAAGCAAGTTCTAATATATGTGATTAATGTTTACAAGGTACATTAACATTAAACTTTTCAGTTGTATATCTTAAATATTTTCTGAGCTCTGAAAACCATTGATAAAAATGACAGTAATGGAAAATAAGCATCAAACTAAAATAGATTTGACTTGGATGTTGAATTTAAGGGCTTAAGCCAGCAATATATCTGGCATTTCTGAATGCGTCTCTGAAAGTTTCAAAGATAAATATGCTTCTTTTTCTTTCTTTTTTCTACTGGGTTAAACAGAAAAAAAATTAAATTAAAAATGGCAACATTTTACTCTCACAGGTGTATTTTCCCTCTTAAAGTTGAAGAATTCTTTATTTCTGTCCTGAGTATTGGATCTTTTGGGAAGCCATCATTTCTGTTACGTGAATTTATTTGAAGTTACTAGAAACCCACAGAACTAACCATTTAGGAGAACCAAGATCATAAATTTTGATACATCCTGAAAAAATGCATCTCGTAATTTGATAGGTGAATCTCGAGAAGATAGAAGAAGCAGAATTGACATCCATTTGTAACTTAGGATGAAAGCCTTGGAATACGTCCTAAATTCAATAAGTGTTTCTTGTATTAATTAATGAAGTTGTGAAGTAGTAAATTCACTTGATGTGAACTAATTTCACTGTGCTATCCATTGTTTATTTGTAACTTAGGAAAGTTCCTCCCTTAGATGAATAGCTCTACCAGGATCTTCATTCAACAAACCATTCAGTATTTGTCCTCCATGTACTTCCAGTTATTGTTTCAATTTATTTTTCTGGTAACTAAAACCCTTGTTCAATGGAACTTTTACTTGGAAAGCCATATATTATGTTTTATTTTTTAAAGTGTGATTCTACTGGTTTTCATTAAAATGTCTGATTTAATGCAAGGATGTGCCAAATGGTATGTATATTGTGACATTTTTGTAAGCTTCTGGTTTTGTGTTTTACATTCTTGTGCAATTTTGGTGCAACTAAGGCCATAAAAGGCAGAAATAGCCTACTAAAGGAAAAAATAAACACGATTTTGTCCAGTATCTTTTTGCGTAATTAATAGTCACTAAAAGTGTCAGGACGCTTCTGTGGTTTTGTTTGTAGTTCGTGTACTAAGGATCTATAGTGATGGTCATCCCATGGAATGAGGGGAATAAGTCATTCCCTTGTATATTACTCAGAAATAATTATCTTCTTTGATTACCTAGATGTAAATTTAAATTTAAGAGAACAGTTTTATATGTAATACAGTTGTCATGGAGTGTGTTAACAGTGCAATGGCTGCAGTGCATTCGAAATGTTTCTCAGAATTATAAACAAACAGCAGTAATAGGTTCTCATGAATGCGAGAACTTTGTTGTTCTAGTACTGTTGCATTGTTACCTCATAACCTTCTGCAGCACCTCGGACGGACTCAGCTCTATTTGGGTTATGGAATGAGTTTTCTAAAGCATTCCTACATTTGCATTTATCAGTAGCTGTGTGAATAGTCTGTTCACTTGTGTGTATTTTCATTATCAAAGAACAATGCATAATTTTCCAAAGTAAGTAATACATAAGTTTATCTGTTAACATAAATGTGTTTTTAAACCAGAAACACACCTCTCAGCTGCAAGATCCTTTTTCTCGTTTAGTCTAGGTGCTCAGATGCAGGGAGGGAATGAACTGCTATGACTCATTCTGCAACTGAAGGTGATTACCAACTGAAAAAAGGAAGTTAATAGTTGCAAGGTGAGAGAGCAGGAGGAGTGGAGGTGCATATTGGAGAATGTTCATACCTGGGTCTTTGAAACGTGGTCATTTGGTGAGAAGAAAGGCACATGAAAGATCGACTCCTACAGTGCTAAATACAAAAACAATAACAAAAAAATGTGTTCAACATTTCAATGCCAAATGCCACTATAAAATAAAGTAGTTATCTGGATGTAAAAAGACATTGAAATTTTATTGTTGGCCATGCATGCTGTTTTCAAACGAAAATAGCGTGGTCTTCCTTAGCACTCAATGGCATGAATAATCTTCTAAACACTGTGAATTGTCATGAGCAAGCGGTCACATATAAGGGCTCAAATTTGTTTCACTACTTTTATTACATCAAGAATTGATTTTCAGTTGGATCAACAGCAGAAATTAGACTTCCTTAAGTGCAATGAAATTGTGAAACAAAATATAAAAGTAATTAAATGTTTGATTGATGTAGTTATGTTCCATGCTAAGCAAGAATTTCCATTTTGGTGTTCTGCAGAAAATGAACACTATGCAAATCATTGAAACAGTGTTGAATTAGTTCTGCTCCTAAGCAAATACGATGAAACGTTGGGCTACCATCCACAGATGGGAACAATGTTCTCTGGACTATCTAATCACTTTTAAAATGATCCTCCTGCTACAGTTCTACTAAAAGAAATTATAATAAAGAGATAAGTAATGCACATTTCACTACAACCATTATGGACAAAATCAGCAATGTATTGAAGTACTCTCAGCTCTCTCTGTACTGAAGTATGTGTCTGTTAGTGGTGAAGTTCAGGAAATATGTCTTGGTTTTATTGATGTAAGTGCAGACCGTAGCACAACTGTTCTGAAAAGTCATATGTGCCTTACATTGTTAAAATATAAATGTGGTTCAGAACTAGCAGTACAATGCTATGAGGGTACCACTGTGTTAGCTGGAGAAGTGAATATCCTTTAGAAGAGAGCAAAGGACAAATACCCTGATGCAATTTTCATATATTGCCTTGCTCATAGGTTAAACCTGATACTTTCTCAGTCCATGTCCTCTATAAAGGAATGCAAAATATTTTTTATTATACAAAATAGTTATAGATGCTAGTTCTTCAATATTTAAAGTATTTTTAATTTATATATTTCAAGTTGAAGCATGCAAATAGATAGATGAAATTGTAGTACTAGTGCAGTTGTAGAGTGTGAATCAAGAGAAGGATAAAAGAATGGTTTTAAATGCTAAAGTTTCTGAGGATTTGTGGTACTGCTGCCAGCTATGGACAAACTGAACTTTTATTAATATATAAATTGTAAATTGGTAAACTACTGGTTCTCTATCCCTAGATCTGTTCAGCAGAATTTATAGACCAATGTTATTTGTGCAGTAGTAATTTGTATTAGTTCCTTTGAATGAATTTATTTTCCATTGACACTCAACCTTTCAAAGCCTGTTTTTATAAATAGATTGCATGAAAGTAACAGTAATATACTTTATTACAATAATCAATACTGTAAAATGTGTTCTCTCTCCTCCTGTACTATAAGCAGGCTGAAAATGCTGTGCAGCCATCATTTTAACATAAAGAAATGCTATATTTATGAGAGTGGATCAAACTTAAACACAAATCTTTTCAATAAATTTTTTTAGGGTTTTGTTTTAAGTAACTTTGACTCAGAATAGTAATTATAATTTACTGAACCAATGAAAAGGCACAACAATAGTATATCACACTGAAAAATTCAATGCCATAGCCAGGATTTGCATCACGGATCTTTTGGTGTTGTCGGATAGATCCATGGTTCAAACCCTGGCTATGACATTGAAGTTTTCAGTCTGATTCTTCCTTTCCAACTCTCCTACACATGGTGAAGTGTGAAAGAACAGTTACTTTTCAATAGTATATCAGTTTTTTTAATATAATCTATTGATTTCAAAATACAATTTTCCCAATGAAGACAGATTTTTTGTATTTCCTCCTCATGAAAGAAAAGGGAAGTGTCCCCAGTCAGTTGCACACAAACTCCTTCACTCCTACATCATCATCACCATCACCATCATCATCATCATCATCATCATCATCATCATCATCGCCACTGCCACCACCACCACCGCTGTCAACATCATCAACAACAAATTGCTGACCTCCTGTGCCTCTTCAACCCATTTGCCATCAGCCATTTAGAGCACATCTGACTGCTGTACATAAGCGAATACCAGTTTAAATTCCAGATAGCAATTTAACTCTCTACAAGTTGTTTAAAATACAAAGTATTCCATTGTTAATTGAGGGTTGGTTATGTTTACACTATACTTCACTTTTGTGAAAATTAGAGCATGTTTTAGGAAATTTCATTGCCATACTCAGCTCACAACTGACTAGTTGATGTAGTTGTATCTCATGTTCTATTGGTGGTGGCAGTCTCTGGTGGTGATGATATGAGCTTGTTGAGCTGCTCCAATTGTGGGAAATCGAAGTTCATAATTCAGTCCTTATATTTTGTTATGTGGATGTTTTCCTATACTGGGAGCTAATTTGGGTATCTTGCTCTCCTGAGAAGTAAGTGAGGTATGGTGTAAATGTAACCAATTCTCAGTTAATGTGATAAACCTCATTGTTCAAAAAACTTCCAATCACGAGTGATTATTCCATTATGTTTCAAGATATTTGAACGAAACAAAAAATATTCATTGAAATTGTAACTGATAAGAACAAACCTACTAAAGATAAGCATCAATTGTACAGTACATTCGTAGATTGGCTGGACTGCCCTGCAACGGCACTGGGCCGGGCAAGGACTGGTGCACTCTCCAGCAGAGTTACATGTAAACAACCGACAAGTCATAAGTACGGAACACTAACTACTGTACTAACTTACATTAGGCTTACCTGCACCACAGCAGATGTTGAAATTGATGACCTTCAACGCAAACACATTCCTATATCCAAAAACAATTCTGGCTTGCTCGCAAAAGTTCATGCTGACTGATCTATATTTCTCTCATAATCTTGTTCCTCAATACTTATAACGTGTGTAGATTTGATTCGCACACTTTATTCGTTAAGTTCCCCATAAATAAAAATTGCATGGAGATAGGTCAGAGGAACGAGGTAGCCACAATTCTCTATTAATTATTCTGTCACCATACTCATTTCGCAGTTCATGCACAGAATTCACAGCAGTATGCACTGTAACTGAATCTTGCTGAATCCAGCTACACAATCTTTCATTTTTTGTTACTTGCAGAAAAGATTATTTAAAATAGAATTTACATAGACATGTGAATCAACTGTTTTGCCGAAAAATATGGAACCAATTATTCTGTGCACACTCACTGGCACCAAACCCCAACTTTGCAGTGCGGAACTTCGTGAATAATATGGGGATTTTTGGTAAATTAAAATTGTTTTCGGAGATATAGGAAATGTATTTGCACTGAAGGTTGTCAGTTTCAACATTTGTTGCGATACAGGTAAGTCTAATGTAGGTTAGTACAGTAGTTAGTGTTCCGTACCCATGACTTGCCCATCATTGACATGTATTTCTGGCAGAGAGCACGCTAGTCCTCGCCTGGTTCGGTGCTGCCGTGGGGCAGTCCAGTTAATCTACAGTAGTTGCATTTGATGCTGGTAAAAGACATTTCATTTATCCTGTTTTGGAAATTTTAGGTAGCTAGCTTGGGCTTAATTATGCAGAGAAGTTTGTTACATATTTCACAAATGCTTGGAGTACTTTGCATCTTCAACTGGCTTGCACAAAGTCAGCACCTAGAGTTTAATGACCAGAACAGAGTACCAAGAATTTTCTAATTTGCATCATTTGTGTTTGTTTACTGACAGAGATTACCTTCTTTTATTAGCCTCCACGAATTATAAAAGACTGTCTTACTATACACATATATAAGTAAGGATGTAATGAATGGTCTTCTTCACCTTAACACACAATAGGGAGAACAGCAGCAAAGTTCCATGTTGTAAAGAGGCGTATGTAACATTCATATGACTAAGAAATTCACATACATACTTCCTGTATTTTCAGTAATTCTTGCTGTGATACGCTTAAAAACAAGGTTCCAAGCAAAATGGTGATCTCAGGGGCACACTTAACTCAAACTTGTTTTCTAATGGATTTTGTCTTGCTGTATATTAAAATAAGTAAACTACAATAGAAAAATGTTCATACACACATGTCATGGAATTATGTTTTGCTAACAGGAGTACAACTCCTTCGCAGCACGCTTCAGTTGTTGTACTAGGTGTATAACAAATTATATTGTCCACAAGTTAACTGCAAAATAATTTTTTGTTTAAATTAACATAGCTCTAACCCACATGCAGAACCATTCTGTCCATAACAGATGAAGGGCATCTGCATGTGGCAGAACCTTTCCATCCATAACACAAAGGGGTCAGGTGATCTAAACAAATGATAGTTCCAGGGCAATAAATCTGGGCTGTAAGAAGGGGTGTTTCATGGTTGTTCAGTGAATCTCCATATTTTAATTCAGCCAGTATGCTCTCGCATGGTTGGGTGGGTTGCTGACATTGTTTGCCATAAGCAGATTTTGTCTCAACCATAACCTGCAGTAGTAGACAACACTCAGTGTTCTTTTGTGAGGAAAGTTCACCATCAAAATGCCCTTGGAGTCCCAGAAAACAACGCTGTGAATATCTTTCCAATTGAAAAGTGTCATTTGGCCTCAACTGGTACACCTCCACCATACTTCCGCCATTCCTTGTTTGAACTCAGATGTATAGTGATGGTTCCAAATTTCATGACAAACGAGTTTGGCAAAAAGCGCCTCTCCTTCTTCCTGATAACAAGCAAGGAGCCATTGGCAATCTTCCATGTGAACATGTTTCTGTTTCTGAAAAAGGAGACAAGGAACCCACCTGGCAGAAACTTTCCAGAGCTCAAATTCATCATCAATGATGAAATGAGCTCACCTATAACTTATTCCCACTGCTTATACAACCCTACTTTTTTTTTGACTTTTTTGTTTTCTGTTGTTTCTCAATTGTTTAATCTTTTTGTTCTGTTACATACACCCATGCCCGAGGAGGGGCTTGAATTTTTTTTTTTTTTTTTGTACCTCTCCTACACTCGGATCTTCAAAAGTGTTTCTTCCCTGAAATGAATCAGCAGTCTTCTTAAAATTTTTTATGGCTTTATGTCTTCTTTGGTAAGAAGCTTTGATAATGCATTGCTCGACAGTGTATCTTCTGTGCAGTCATTGTGCTACTGATGCAAGAAGCGAGTTTCTGTAACAACTAACAGAGGAATGTCTCCAACATCCATACACTGCACATTCTGAACCACAAGTGGAGAATTTGATCCACCCTTGCAGCTTAGAAAGATAGCAGCAGAACAGTATTTCCCAATGCCTGCCTCTGTGGTATGGTGGTAGCGTACTGATTTGTTAGTTTTGAATGATTCATTGTTAATTGCAGTAAGCAGAGCTATGCTAATTGTGGCCAACAGTTTTTGTCACCTGCTATTGATGCTCTACTGTAAAAGCCTTGGCCCATCTTAAATGTAAGTGTATGACCTATTGAAACAGTGCAGAGGTCAAGGCTCCTTGGTAGCCTATTACTTGTTTAATGATTTATTGAGTACTAAATCTTACACACCGTGGGCTGCCGCTGAGCCGGGCCCTTGCGCTTTTGCTTTTAGGTCAGCCATTTAGTATAACTACCTTTTGCATACACATTACACATGTTTAATTTGTAAACGCTTGCTTCCTACCTTCCCACTAATCTTATCCTGCTCCCACCATTAATATTTATTTCCTGCTTTATTTCATCTCCCAACCTTATTCTCTTTCCCTCTTTCTCCACTTTTCTTATCAACTCCACTCTTGTAACTTTTATTAATTGATTTACATTGTACATTTCAATATCCCAATTTCATTACTTCACTATAACCTCACTTTCATTGTATATAAAAACTCTCTGCTCCCTCATTTACATGTTACCTAAGCATTTTCTTAACCTTTTTACTCTCGGAAAAATATTCCTTTCTTTCTCTCATGCTTAGTTCTCCCTTTCCCCCTCACCCTCATTGATCCATTAGTTATTTCATCCGTCATTTTTTCTATAGCTGTTCTTGAGTACACACTGTTCTTCACTTCCTCCTGATTATCCACTGTTATCAGCCCCCACCTTGGCTCTTTCCCCTGTTTCTTTCACACTCCACATCCTACCATATTCCCATCTTGCGTTTTGCTTACACTTGACCTTGACGGCACACTTGTTACTGGATCCACCTGCTATTACTTGTTAATACATCAATCCATCATGGTATTTTTAATTTCTCTGTCATGTTAAATTACTCTTTGACTCTCCATTATAAAACTAATTTAAGAAAAGTATTTATGCTAGTGAAACTCAAAAATATGAATACAGATCTAATTGTGGGGGGACATATTTTCTGCATTAGTTGTTTTTTTCTGCTTGAAGGCAAGTAGATTAAAAAGATTTCAGTGCTCCTGAAGATGCTTATAGTTTCTTTGGAGCAAATGTCTAGTAGCAAGGGTTTACACAGCTTTCCTTCCACCTCTTAACCATATCTTTTTTACGTTTTAATAAGCTTCAATTGTCATAGAAAAAAGGAAGAAGAAAGAAGTTTGTATTACTTCTTGAACCACTCTCATAAGTTAGCAGCTATTTGGGATGTATTGTATCTTTAATCCAAAATTCCCTAAAATGAGGGGCTAACTTAAAAAAGACACAGCACAGCAGTACCACAAACAGAAATTAGTAATTGAGATATGTTACCTTCATAGTGATGACATTTCCAAAGTTTATTGTAAGGAAATTGGTATAGTAAAGTACATGTTAGTTGCTTACCATTAGTAAACAGTTCATTTTATTAGACCTACCTGTTTCCTTGTAACAATCTCACCATCATTTGAGATAGTGGAGTGTTAGCTATTTTCTCTGAAGTACTATGAGCACTTTTGCTTATTTCATCATCTGCAGATTATCTTTTGCAGTAGTAGTCATGTCGACATCACTAGAAGAAGCCTTATGTATAGAAATTTGACAAGTTTTATGCTCTCTTTTTTTAAAAAAAAATAACAAAATTTAAATACTAGAGAATTTACGCTTGTAATTGATTGCATAGAAAATAGTAAACTTTCAGCTAATATTTCAATATTACTTGCAAAGTAAAACTACTTTTCAAAATTAAAATATGTAGGCTTTCATGGCCGGCATCGAAATTATAAGATGAAATATTCTTCCAGGCTGTTTTGCTGTGACCTGCCGGAGATTGATGTTCCAGATGTTTCATCTACAGCTGTGCTAGACATCCTCAGTGGCACTGTCAAAGTCTCTTCTGAGAAGCATCTAATCCATTAACCACCAGTGTTGCTCTATTTATACTTTGTGTGTCGTCCACTGATTGGCTAGGGGTGGGCAGGGGTGTAATGGCTGGTGGGTGGAGTTCAGTCTCTCTTGTGCTGCTGTTCTCTTGTGATTGACTTGCAGCACAAGGGAGATTGAACCTGGCCAATCAGTGTAAATAGAGCGACACTGGTAGTTAACGAATCAGACACAGCGATACCTTCTCCAACTAGACTTTGACAATGCCACTGAGGATGTCCACTGCAGCTGTAGATGAAACATCTGAAACACCTATCTCCAGCAGACCACTGCAAAAGAGCCCGGAAGATATTTAATTTTATGCTCTTCAAAATTTAGACACATTCACTGTGAGTGTTAATACAATCAACAAGGTCATCATAACTTGCTGTGAAGCACTCGACTTGTATATTGCTGAGATAAATGGCACATACCAACTTGCAGCCTATTGTTCCAGTCACTGCTAGGTTGAGTACAATAGTTTCTGTTCAAGGGGTGTAGGAACACTTCGGTGACATATGCATTTATGGCAGAAATAAAACTGTTAGTTTTAATGTCATTTAACAAATTAAGTTTGTAAACTTAAAGCCTCTCTTAGTTCCTCCCGGGATCCACTCTGGACAAATTTATGCACTCTTATTTTTTTGTTATTTTCTGAATTAGTTGTAGATACTTATTATATGTGTACACATATATACAGTGAGGAAACCTGGCCAGTAAGGCATGCATGCATGTACATGTAGATAAAAATAACAGATAAGCACATCTAAATCTGTTTACATTTCTAAATACATTTATGCATTTACTGTCACTAAACTTTTCCTGGTCATATGTGAATGAAATCTGTAGTCTTTCCTTATTATCTGTAGTTACCACAAAAAGTTTTATATTGCAATGTGCAACATTCAAAGTGGCCTTCCTATCTGTTTGTTTTTAAATTTCTTTTATAAAATGTCAATGCTTTCCTTGTATCTTTATCGAACATATGTATTTCAATTTTCAGATAGCCATAATTTAGAACATAATGCATATTGTTGTGTTACTGGTGTAATAACCTCGGTGAATAGGTGGAGTGACTCAGTAGCAAGTGAAGCATAAATCCTCCAGCAGTGACAACAGTGATTTATATACTCGAAATTAGACATGATTATTATCAGATTTAACTGAATCATTCTGTTTCCATAAGGAAACCTGTAGCTTTAGAGATAAATGTATATTTTTAAATGCAACATATATTTACTTTTTTCCATTTCCTCACTGTGCTTTTATGAAGACTTGCCTAAATTGTGAATACTGAATCATGGGACATTAATTTGAGATCTACTGCTGATGAAGTCCATTTGGTGTATTGCCTCTCTCACCTATGGAAAACTTGCAGGCAACATTGTTAGAAATAATTTTGCTGTTTAATTTCAAATATGACTAAAGAGACAGGAGTGCACTTGTTAAAATGTGAAATAAAATATAATTTTGTACTAACATTTACAATGCACCAACTTTTTTTTTTGTATAGTATTGTTGGCACGTGTTGCCACATGGAACTGTATGAAGGTATAATTGGCATGGATATGTGGTATCCTTTCACCCCTCGGCACCCGCAACTGAGATGTACCACTGCTACTCAGTTGCAAATCCATAGAATAGTATGTTGCATTATAGTTTGTTCATTAGCTTCTGTGACTAGCTGTCGTGTGTTATTGCATTCCTCATTGGGAAATATTATTTATACATGGCATTCGTGAAATATAAATCTTTATTTTAAAATGTGTATTTCTATCTTGTTTTATTTAACTAGTGTCATAGACAGGGCTCTTACCTTTGCAACTGCCCATGGAGTGACTAATTCTGATTATTTGCAATACTGATATGATAATAATGCTTGGCTATTATCAAAGTATTATTAGCACAGCTTCCTCACTGTGTACTTGCGTATACTGTATGATTCATTACATGTATAACTTCTAGCTATACCTAACTTTGCTTGGCTTTAATTAGTATTCCATGAGAAAAATTATGTTAAACTAATAATATTAAGAACCTAATTATGCATTGCATAGAAATATAGTAGTCTTTGCACTGCTCAAGGCCATTCACTATGAAAATGAATTGCAAATGTGATATGAATGCAAACATCAGGTTATGTTACCTAATGTAACCATTCACAAAGATTTCCATTAATTTTAATGTAAGATATTTGCATAAACACTTATGTCGAAGATAGTAAATGGCAAATGTTTAATTTATAGTTCTCCATAGATATATGGAAGACAAAAGCAGTGTCAGAAAGTGCCTGAAAAGTAAAATAATTAAACTCTTAAAGAGGTAGATGAAATGGTATTGTTTAACAATATTCTTCAAATTGTACTGATATTTGAGTACCAAAAGAGGATGTAAACAAATTGAAAGCCTTCTGCAAGCTAGTTTTCATTGTGGATGATCATTCACATCTTACATTGATGCTAAAATTTTCATTCTGAATGGTCTGATAAACTCTGTAGTGCTTAATTGAAATACTGCGTAAGTTCTAGTACTTCATTAACCTTCTAGCATTTAATGCAGAAATATTAGCACCCTCTTTAGGCTTACTGGCTTCATTTGTTTGAGGTGTTTTTTAGTAATTACTTCATGCTGTGTTTTTGGTTAGTGAATCTTGAAATTTGTGTGATTTAACATAAACTTTTTGTGACGCATGAGGGTATTATTAAAGAGAAGTTCTTCTAATGTCATTTCATTGTAAATGGGCTGATTTGTTTAATGTCACAAAAATAAACCTACTTTATGTATTTATTTCAGTATAGGCTGCTTGGTATGCCATACAACAAACTTTGCTTAAACCAAAAGGTTGTTGATTAGGACTTCTCAGGTTACCAGCCGTGTGATGTTGATGAAGTTGCTCGAGCTTTCAGCCATCTTAACTCTGTGGCCTTCATCAACATCACACGGCTGGTAGCCCGAGAAGTCCTAATCAATAATCATTGCCGTGAAAGCTTCAAGTCTTACACCAAAAGGTTGTGTTTTTAAAGTACCACACATCTATTATCTGTCATAAAACTGTTCTAATTTGTGTTTATTTTTTATTTTTGCAGTTAGATGAATATCATGACATTCCTCAAGATGCCTCTGATGACTTCATTGATGATGAAGATGATGAGGATGATGATGATGACCCTCCTGTTGCCGTGACTACCAAAAGGCTTGGTGGAAAGAGCTTCAGGATGCAGGTTATGGATGACTGAACATTCATCTCCTTCAGCAACAAGAGCAAAATCAGGGGACATGAGAGTCAATGATGCAGCCAATGCACAAGCAGATCAAGAGAGTAGTAGTATGTACACACTCTCCATGAGACTAGGGCATAACGAAAACAGCATTAGTTTGCCAGTATATTTTCCCTGCAACAAACTATGAAATTTCAGTACCTAGGTTAGTTGTTGCTTTCCAGTTAGTTAACACCATGGCAGAATAGCTGACTTTATTTTAACAGTTCCAGTTTCATTGATAACTTAGGTCTGCATTAATAATGTCATTTGCTACTTAAAGTTTTAGCAAACTAATTAAAAGTGATGTGTAGAAATCCAGATTGATTTGGAATATTTGTGTGCCATAAACAAGTTGCAGAGAATGATATATGCTGTTAGAAATCAGAGAGATTCTGAAGGCTGGAAGTGAAAGATGATCTCTGGTGGAGATTTTTGGCAGCTTGGAACAGCACTATTAGAAACATCTCACCTGACAGACGTAGTGCAGTGGTGCATGTAACAATGTACTGTGATATATTAGTTTTAGAACATACAAAGAAAACTGCTCTGAACTGTAATATATACATATATATATATATTTGTTTATTTTTTTGATAGCCTGTACATAATACATTTCTAAATGTATTACTTTAGCAGTTCTATAGAGTATCTAGTGACATACATAAGTGTGGTAGAGATAACTAATTCTATATGAAAAGTTGCTGAAATATAATTAGGAATTGAAGGTATTTTTTGAACTGTAAAAGTCATTGTCCTTTTTGTGAATTAGGTCAATGTAATTCCACTTTCCATCTCTGTTTTAAATGGGAGGAAAATGCCTTTTCTGAAAGGGTAATTGAAGAAAACAATTTAAACATGGACTAATATCACAAATTCTTCTGAAAAGTATTGTTGGAAAGATAATTTGCATTTTATTTGTTCTATATTTATGATATGTCTTATAAATTAGATCTTACAGTGGTTTTACAAGTATGTTTTATTCTTCATTTTACAAAAAGGTCATTTAGTAATCTTTATACATATTCATTACTTAGTCTTTCTGTTTTTAATTGCTGCTTTTATCTATTTTATTGTTACTAAAACACATTTTAAATACAGAATTTATCTATGTGCTTTGCTTGTGAGAGTATTATTTAAATGTCACTATAGAGAGCTTTTATTTGTTTGTACTGGAAGGATAGGGGGCTTCCCTAACCACTCTATTAGATGTTTAAAAGACTTGCAGTATTAAACTTAATGTATCTAGTTATCATTGCCAAGACATATGCATTTCTGTATTTAGTTTCTTCTTGATTTATTTTTTTAACAGTGCCTTTTCTGATGTTTAACGGTTTAGAGCGGCCTAGTATTTTTCTGAGACATTGACAGATAAAGGCAAAGTTTCCCTAATAAAGATATTTGATGAGCTAGTATTTGACTTGATTAAGTTGTTAAATCCTGCCATAGATGTCCTGCTGAGGGAACAGCATATTGTGCCACTTTGTATTATTAAGAAAATGACATGGAATGCCATTTGAAAAAAGAGGAAATATAAATAAAATTAAATGCAAAAAGAAACATAATAAAAGTGAGAGAATATTTTTGGTTAACATCAATCTCTTTCCAAAACCATGCTCATTGTTCTGAAAATCCATTACATATAAAATTAGTGTGTCCTTATTTGTAGTGCTCTGTTGATTAAGAGCAAACTGTGGATTTCAAGAAGGGTGCCTTGTTTTCAAACCAGTAATGCTCAAGCATACAAGTTCTACAAATATAGCAATGAAAAATGATTTCTCTTGTGACAGTGCTCTGTAGACAGCATGTATACATGGAGAGGTGGTCAAGCGGGGAACAGAGCAGTGTGCTGGAGAATGAGAGAGCTTTATTTGTCACAAGACACACCTGACCAAACTTGAACATATATTTGATGGGTGACAGATAAGAATATTTTGATGCACATTTTAATTTCTTTTAAACACAATATATTGACACTATGTAAGCCTCCAGCTTCTTTTATGCTTAGTTTCCAGTGTTTTACAATAAATAGAGAAACATGGATGAATTGGTGCATACACAAAGAACCAACTTCCTGTCTGTCTGCAATTTGTGATTTCTAAAGTTCTATGGTAAAGAAAAAATAGTTTCTTCATTAAATATGTTAGACATATAAGCACATTACAGCTATGGTGGCCACAAAAATTAAAGGCAGCTGGCAGGAGGAGCTCGTCAACACAACACCCAATCAGTCTTGACATGCCCTGCGGTATTGTATAGTTAAAAATGGTGTGAAATCACACTGTAAAGTCGGGGGTATAAATATAATTTATGCCCACAAAATTTATTTGTATAACAGGCAAGAGAATAATCTTATCATGAAGAGCATTTTATTTTTAAATTTCCAGTCTAAAGACCAATTTTGTATGTTAACTGGTTGCTGAGATGCGAGTGTGCATTGAACTTATCTTTTAACAGGCGGTTCTGCTAAGATACTTTCATGTTCTTTGTCATCCTTCATGACTCTTTTGTTTGTTGTGTCGGCATGTGACTCAAAATAGATAACAGAACCACAGGGGCTAACGATAAGGAAGGGAAAGGACCTTGAGTTGTTGTGGTTTCAGTTTGGATTTCTGGTTTTGTGTTAATGGTGATAATTTCATTTCCTGTAATCCAATTATATTGATTGTGCGGGGTTGTTTTATTGGTGTATAATTTAGTGTTCTTTCTTGGTTTAGTCAACGTGTCACTTAGTGAACAAGGTACAAGTAATAAAAGTGAACCAATAATACATAAACGGAAGTGTTGCACCACCAAAGCAAGAATATAATTTACAATGTGTAATTGACACATGGAAAAACTACAGCGATAGGGCTATGAGAAAGTAGGCCATGATGATATACTGCTGTCAATAAAATTATCATCAACTTAGAGCAGCGTTTCTCAAACTATGGGTCCCGACCCACTGGTGAGTCATGGGCGATGCTTTGGTGGGTCGCAGAACTACCCGTCAGGTCTACAAAACACTTGTTGAATTAGAATATTATGGTATTTTTAATTAACATGCATATAATCATATTATATCTACTTTTTCATGAGTGGTTAGTATGTACTAATTTAACTTATGGGTTGCATGAAGTTTAATATCCTTCAAGGTGGGTCTTGGACTTAAAAAGTTTGAGAACCACTGTCTTAGAGGAAGACAGCAATGATTCAGATGCAGTTAGTAACGAGGACGAAGATAACTATAGTGATCATGACATCTGGTTGCAGTCAGTCGTCAGCCGCCTTGGAATTTTGTGGCCACTATAGCACTTTTGCATGCCATTGAAATCCATCACTTGGAATTTATGAATAAATCTTAATGACACTATTCACTGAACTAAATCTCTTCTTAATAGAAGATTATTCTGTCACCTTATTTTCACTGGTGCTTTTTCTCTTTACCACATTCATATTCACGTGCACTGTACCTCACTTGCTCATCTACTGCACTGATATCACCACCTCTGGCTTACACAGTTTAGATCTTAAAGTCTCATAAGAGCTTTGTCAAATTACACAAAATTGAGAAATATGGTGTTGGGGCAGTGCTTTTAGCACAACCAGCTAAGGGAAGATAAAACATCTCAAGATAAAATGGCTAGATCCCATTTTGTTTTGCAGCTTTTCTGTTCTGGATCTCTCAGTTCACATTAGGAACTGCTTGCTGTATGTGTAGATTGTGTTATAAATGCTGCCATTTTACTACGGTCTGATTTAAGAGACCATTACTTGCTTTACAGTCATCAGTAAATTTTGATCTGACAATTTTGCTCTTAGACAGCACTTCATCAAGTTCATTAAAGAAAAACAATTGGTTGCAGATGTATGTATTGCAGGTGTTGTTGTTATGGGCAACATGGGCCTGCTAAGCTTCAAAGTGTGCCCTTACACTCAATGGCACCGTTTGACATTGATTTAAACCATCAAGAGTTGTATTAGCACAAGTATACGATTTTTATTCTTCTTTTTTAATTTCACAGATATTACTGGTAATTTATTAGGAGAAATTGTTTTACTTTGAAATCATAACAGTCTAAAATTTCCTTGCCATTATAGGAAAGCTTTGGTGTGTAACAAAAAACTGAAAACTGCCTAAAAATTCAAATGTAACCATTCTCATATGTTTAGCAGTTCATGTGGAATGCTATTGAAATTTGGTTGTAAAGATTGAACTAGGGATGCTTAACTCATTTATAATATTGAAATTAGACATTATTTCACACATTCAAGAAGAATAAAAGCTGAGTAAATGTTAATGTTTCCCATGGCACACAAGAATCACTGTGTAACTTTCTCCACATTAATATTCGCTGCAGCCAACAAATGAAGACAATTTTACTTTTATTAAACTTGTTAGCAGTTTACAGAACTCCAGATTTAATATCTGCTTAACCTTTCACTGTGCCAGTATTTCTGTGACTGTAGCTGTCACTATGGCTTTGAGGTCTTCTTTGTGGATGTACAAAAGTACTAAGCTTCTAAATAAGGATTGTTTCATCAAATTTCTTAAGGGAAAGGGAATCCAAATTTCAAAGGGCTGCCCTGTGGTTTGGCAGTTGACATCTGTCGCTCTCATTCCAAAGTTTTGATTTCCATTTTGATTTGAAATTTGTTCCTTTTTAGAATGATTCTGATGCTGGTCAAGGACAGGCTAGGTTAGGTCATTTTGATGCAGGAACCTCCATTATGCGGGACTATTTGTTCACCTGGCTGTCGTCTCTGGCATCCAAGGTTTGATGCTGCAGTGGCTCCTCCTTTTTTCCACTGGCCCTTGGCTTGCTGAAATTTCTGGAACTTAACAGAGCTATGGACCTATTCCTTGGTAAAGGAATCGTTGATTTCATGGGTGTGCTGGAACCAGAAATAATATATGCTTGGTTAGTGTTTAAAGAGGTTGCACACCTTTGTTTATCGTAGCATTTATCACAATGTATACACAGCTCACTGATACAAACACTTTTTTAATGTTGAAATACTAACTCTGTTTCTAATTACACAGCACATATGTTAGGCAGAGTTCCCACATCTCATGAAATTGTTAAATTCCCACTAAAACTTTTGATGGTTTCCTTCCTGTGATTTTAATTCACGGATTCAGCACTATAATTCTGCCTGCTCGCTGATTAATTTGACATAGCTTCACTTCAAATCAGACATGCTCACTGGACAAAGACTTCTAAAAAACTCCCCTATTTTGCGCTCTTGCCTCTATATTACAGTTTAAGCTTCCTCAACTTTGTGAATTCCCATTGGTCAGCATGCTTGCACCTCGAAAAAGGTTTCATCTTTTTTATGTACATTTTCTTTCCTATTGGGTAAACCAAATCCCCATCTGGTAATTTTTAGCCTAAAAGTGGGACTTCCCCGAGACACATTGCAGAGGTTTGCTGTTCATTACGCTGATTTTCTCATAACAGAAAAATGGAGGTTCACCCTTGCATCTTTTGACAAAGTTCTGACGACCAAAAGATGTCCTAAAACAAAGTTCTCTTTGCTGGAAGGCACACTTTGCTTCCAAAACTTAAATTCTTGGTAGCATCTTAACATTATTTATAATTACCGTAATATAAAACAGGTTCCTGTGACCTCAATTTTTAACCTATGTGTTAACTAAACATTTGTACACTATTTTAAATTAGCTAAGTTACAATCATACTATTTGTTTACATATATGGCAATACTTCTTAAATATTTACATTTACATGGGTAATTATCTTTATTTAGGCTTACTGACATAGAGCTACTGTCTCAATTTTAAACTCAATGTCTCTTTTCACATTTTATTCTTGTACTTTTTTTTTGGCACGCCTGTATCTTCCAGGTGGTCCAACTTCAAAACAAAGCTGGCTTCAACTGGAAGATGCAGCTCTGCCAACCAAGCAAACACACTGTGGGTCAGAGGGAAAGCAGTGAACAGTAAATAAAAATAATACCGGAAACGATCTTTCTCTCTCTCTCTCTCTCTCTCTCTCTCTCTCTCTCTCTCTCTCTCTCTCTCTCTCTCTCTGCCCCTTCCCCACACACAGACAGTGATCTCTCTCAGAACATTATTTGCCATTTTGCAAAGCTGCAAAACAGCAAAAAATCTCTAGATTATCAATAATTGAATAAATCAAATTTTAAGATATTTTCACATGAGTTCAGAGTATTGAAAGCTTACGATTTTGTTTGGAAAAGCACAGTGAAGTGTTAACATACTACTAAAAGATGAAATTCTATCACTCTAACTTCACCATTTAGAAATGTTTTGGAGACCACTATTGTCTCCATCTTTAGCATTTTGATGTAATATATAAGAATGCTCTCATGATACATTACATCCAGCAAAAACAAATGCCATCTGCAAATCACAACAAGAATTGTGGCAGCAAGTCTAGGCTGAGAATGGAGACCTTTAGCCTCTGAAACAAGTTACTTAAGTTTATTTTTAAACTAGCAGAACCTACAGCTCTGCTCATACTTAATATGGTGGTTTCTCTCTGTCCCTCTTTCATTCTCTCATTGTCTGTGTGCACGCTTCTTTTACTCTCTGTCTTTCTCTCCATTTTCCTTTATTCCCCTCTCTATTCTTCCATGATTTTCCTTCTCTGTCCAACTCTTTCGCTTCCTCCTTACCCTCTGTACAACTTACATTCATGTGATGTTTTGAAAAAGTCATAAAATTGCTTTTGCTAAACAAAAACATAAGTATAATAGTTTAATAGTATAATTGAGGTGGTTTAGCTTGTCTCAAGGACCATAAAAGTGGAAGATTGCTTCCACCTCACAGGTTAGGGGCAAGGGGTAGAAAATTATGTTTTGCAGGCAGAAATGTCGGAAGTTCATTGATATTTGCCTCTTTAGTGTAGCACTGATTGGATAGGAGTCAAACCTTCTCCCACCTTTCCCATAATAACAGAGACAGAGGGGTGGGTATCTGTGTCTCTTTTCACCATGTCTCTTTCTCTTTCTTTAGGCAAAGGACAGAGTAAACCAAATACCCTATACCTACACAAATTTGTACCTCTTTCTTATGCTTGCAATGTGATTAGAACTTACTGTTTCCCATGGTAACTGGTTTACATATAATATACAGCTAAAAATTAATGTAATCCCTTAAATATACCCTGTCGAAGTTTGTTACCTAAAGAACAAACCTTGGAAACATTACAAATTCTTTTTATGTAGCATTTTTAAAATGATGAATAGTGAGAGTTTTTAAAATTTCTCTCTCTCTCTGTCACACACACACACACACACACACACACACACACACAGACACACACACACACACACACACACAGACACACACACACACACACACACACACACACACACACACACACACACACATACACAACTACCCACCCACCCCACACATCCACCTGCATACATTCCTCTGTACAAATGTGCCTTTTGGCATTTAGGTAGCACATTAGTCATTTTAATGTGAATTATTGATCCAAAATTGAAAATTATTACCAGAAAATGTTCAGTTTTATTCTCTCACAGACTGTGAAGCCAGAGTGATAAAATGTCACTTTTAAGTACCTAATTCATATTTTATAAGCAAGCATAGGAATGTCTAAGCATTAAAGCCAGGACACATGGAAGTAAGGCTGAACTGTCACTGGACATCGCAGATAAGAAACCATCCCCAAATTCTTGTCCAGTGTTTTGTTGTTTGCAGCCAGCATTAAAAGTGGTTTTTACCTGTCTGTCAGTGACCTTTGATCTCTGACCTCTAGTTTTGAAGTCTTTGGTTTGAGTGCAGATAATTTGAAGGCAACTGCTTAAGAATTTCTGTGCCTCTTTATAAGTGCAATAATGAATTTTTAGAGCAAGGAAAAGTGGTGCACTAAAGGGTTGAATAAATATGTAAAAATCTCTTTCAAACTTACTGAGTAAAGCTTAAATAAACATGCTTTGAATTAACTGTCTCATATTTTAAGTTTATGCTTATTATCCCTCTCCCCTTCACTTAAATATTATATAAGAACATGCAGCAGAACTAAAACGGCCTCTACAAACATTATTACAAATTCAAGCTGAATGTATCTCAGATCCTTTATTTTTTTAACATGTTTCTATGAGCCAGTTCATTAGTGTTTTACATAGGCAGTGATGTTTGATGTAAAACACGCCTACTATTTCAGCAAAGAATGCTATAAAGTTTACGTAAATTTCTTATATAGTATAGATTATCTTTACAGCTCAGGTAGTTAAATAAATGGAGAAATATTGGCCATAGGGGTTTATGCTCTGATGAGTCTTCCTATGCAACGTGTTGGGTGGCATCCTGTAGAATAGAAGTAATGTTAAGGAAGATCTTTACTGATAATATAGGATCATACTGAACTGCTGATTTGTTACACTGTACCAGGAAACTGTCATTAATACATGAGCTTTCATTCTCAATCTCAGAAATTAACAGTATTTCATTTCATAAATGCAGCTAATTACCCAGGATCATCTTTCAATGGCCAGCAATTAAGTTACTATGTATGATCCAATGTTTGTGGTTTTTGTTTTTTTATCCAGTTGAGCTGATTGTATGTTAAAAAGAGCAGTGTATTTACAAGTGTAAATTGCATTGGAAAAATCTGCTACATATTTTATTTATAAGCATATCCTATTAGCAACAATTACAAAAAATACGAATCTGTATACAAAAACCGCACATGGCACAATAATGCACATGCAAGCAGACCTTTTAACTTATTACATTTATTTTTACTGATGTTTTCATTTTTTAAACAACTTGCATCATGTATTTTTATCTGAGAATGGTATGCATGGATTAAACCTTATTTGAGATGATCCCGCACTGAAATCACAAGCAATACTTGCCAGCTCACTATAAGAGCATTTATTTTGCTCGTATTCTTAGATCAGCACCTACGAAATAAAAAAAATATGTTGAAAATGTCAACTAGGTAACACATAAAAGAATATTTTGCATGTAGATCACTAACAGTATAATATAATAAATGTTTGAAATTATGTAAATGAATGTTTAAGATGGGGATTATTTTTAACTGAGCTAATAACAGTTTGTTTACTTAAGACAGGTACAGGCATGATGTGTGTGAGCCAGGAGGGAGGGAACTGGTGGGGAATGGCAATGTATGATGCACACTCCTCTTTTGAAGCAGTATCTTTCATTTTGGAATAAATCTTGTAGTACCTTTCAGGATCTTTGTCAGCTAGAAATATGGAAGAGTACATTGTTGTTTAAATGTTCAGTCACTTCTTGTGGGGTGCATCCTCTACTTATATAATATATGCTCTGTACTGTTCATGGGTTGTACGTAGCAGCAGAGTAGAGCAGCATTGATGTGTCAATGGCTGGTGTAAATACAAAGTTGGGCACAATTTGTATTGAAAGTGGGAGCAGCCAGTGTACTGGGTGAGTTACAAGTTTCCCAGGCATGAAGATAGGAGAGGGGCTTATTGAACCAGATGATACAGGCCATTTAAAAATGTGCAGAATATTTCTAAGTCCCATGTTGTGTTGCAGTGTGGTTTACACAAGTCGATATTCCAATCTACAGCTGAGTTCATTAATGTCTCTGACCCATATGTTATTGTCTATCGGACATTCAAATAGACTGTGTCTTGAATCACCACTCGCATTTGTATACATACTCGCAAATACAAATGCAAGTGGCAGTTCAAGTATAGCCTATTTGAGTATCCAATAGACGATAACATGAAACTGAGACTATAAACAAACTCATTGCATGTTGTAACATTGACTTTTTCCATGGCTGTTCATCCTGAGGTTCAACCACATCATTGAATCTCGAGCACAAACTTCACATTGCAGTTGATTACTGATGAGTGTTGGACTAAAGTGCTTCAGAATCTATTCTTAATGTTGTTATTGCATTATTAATTGTGCTGGAAATAACATTGGGTTACCATTTAGAAAAAATAATAATAAATAAGGAAATAAATGTTTACCTCTTCCACTGTGTCAAGTGCTACAAATTGTCAGGAGTAATTGAACTATTGTCCTGTAAAAAGCACCATTCTTAATGTTATTTTCTATATCAATCACATAAAAGTATTATGGGGTATCTATTTAAAGAAAGCTTAAGTTTATGCTTAAAATCACATTTTCTTGCATTTTTGAGTGGGCTATATCAGCTACTTTAATGAACCTCTCTCCTACCTTCATAGCTGTGAAAGTTGTTCTCCAATTCCTATTTTTGTTTCAGAGATGTAGTTTTAGGTGACTCAACCTGTATGTATCATGTGGTGTTAGTTACTGTATGCCTCCCTGTCTCTAAGGGTACAAACTTTCATTGCAACTTTTCCCTGACAACGTAACAGGACATAATACAAAACCAAGGAAGGAGGTGAAAGGCCGCCTCGCATGTGATGTTAAGAATGCCTACACCTGACATAAGAACATAATCCTTTGCCAAAGATGTAACTAATGCATTAAACTATTTATGTTGCTAAACATTTTTCATAGTGATGCAATACATTAGTTGTATCACATGCAAATGTGGTAAATAAGAGATTGATAGTGATAGACCTGTAAACGGAGCTTCTCACTGTTGTTTTGATGAATTGTAAGTCATGTATTATGAAACATTTTACATTTATTCATTATGCACATAATATTTATGTGTACTGAAATGCCTTTAATCTTCTAAGGGTTTAAGTTGTGCAAAATGGTTGTGAAGCATACAAGCAAAAGCTAACAAACTTAGTTGTTATCATACATATTCTGTGTGTGAATATTGTATAAGTTCTAAAGCACAAAGCACAGTTAGTCTCTCAATAGCAGTTCTTGGCTGAATCACATCAGTAATGAATTATTTATAGAAAATAGTAGAGTTTTAAGCTGTTACATACCATAATATTAAATAAATATTTAAGTATATATTTTGTTAACTCAGATCGCTCATCTTTTTTTCATTACATAGGAATTTTATAATTTCACAAATTACTATATGAGTCATTAGAAAAGTATAGGTATATTGGCAACTAAAAGATACAGGCTAAGAAGTTGATCTAGTTAAAATGAGCAATATGTAAGTATATTTCTTATGTGTTTAGTAACTGACGATTTACTTTGTTTACAATTTGTTGATGTAATGTAGTTACGTATTGGATTGTTTCCTGCATTATAGTCATCTGTTGGAAATAAAACAAATTTGTTGACAGAACCAGTTGACAATAGTTCAAAATTCATTGTGCAATCTCAATTTTATAGTAAAAAGCTTCTCCCAAATTATAGTTTAAATCATTTAGTTATTTTAATGCTTGAACTTCAAGATTTATTTCTAATTAAATGACCAAAAATGATGTGACATGATTGATTTATCAATTTTTTTTATATTTAATGCTTCTAAAATACTCCTTCATTCTGCTTTACAAATTATGTTTATTTTTATAACTTAATTTGGTGAGAATCTAAGCAATGTAATTGGTAAATGCCAGATTTGTATTTTCTGTATTTATTTTGAGGAACTGTTATGCCTCTTTTGTTTTTACCTATTATTAACCAGTATGATTTTCAAATTAATTGCCAGTCAGCCCTATACCAACACCTAAGCCATTGAGAAATGTTGGATTAGCTGAGGGTTTTCTATGAAGTGCATGGGTTAACCTAACCTTTGGAGTGCCACTTCCACATACTTGAAGTGTATTTACATTGTCAAACACCATGGTGTCTTTAACTCTGATGGGAAATATTTTGAACTCAAGAGGACTTGATTAAAACAGTCCAGTGAATTGCCTACATTTCACTGGTAGCTAAACGGTATTGGAACTAAGGTACAGACTGGAAATTATTCACTGGAGAGAACATTTATTCAGTTTGTTCATCTCTGGATAAAAATATTTGAGGGTTATAAGATGCTCAAGCTCTGAGAGTTACAGTGCACCATTTCTGCACTGAAAAGAAAACAGGGCTGACAAAATTCAACAGCTCCCAAATGCTAAGTGAATGATATAACCAGGGCCAGAAGTAATTCTGAATATACTAGGTGATAAAATTCATTTGGACTTTCCTGTTAAGCATTTTTAATAAATGCAAATATCACTCAGTATAATTGGCCACCAGTTAGCACAGAGGCCTACAGTTACTCATCTCATATAGAGAGAAACACCTTCCACTTATTCGCCGTGATGCAGAGGAATAGGCCCACATTCATGGATATATAGATGTTACACTGGGGGAAGTTTCCTAGTGTTGTATTATCAGTTTCATGTGCTTTGTTGAATTCATTTCCAGAATATCATTGGAAAGGCTGTGTGCTCATTTAAGTTTCTTCTGGAAATTTGTTTGGACAGCAGAGTGTCCTTCCAGTTTAGGAGTAACTTTGGCTTTACTTCTCGATTGCACCACTTGGTATGTGTTGGCTATTTGCATGTACTACACCAAATGTTTGGTCAGATAATTTATTGCTACCACTGTAGAATCCTTGTAAAAACGCTACCTTGAAAGCATCCACAGTGCTCTAGCAACTGGAAAGAAAGACCACAGTGGCAAATCTGAAGAGTAGAATTCATGCACTTACTTGATGACAGTTAAGTTACTGGATATTCATGACTGTGGTTATAGTAGTTCCAAGGATGGCTTACATTTGTACTTTTGGAGCTTATGTAATGCATTAAAAATCATCAAACTTTAATCTTTGACAGGAGAAAAAAATCTGGATAGGTTTAAAGTCCATTTCATACAGAAGATCACATCCTTTCCAAAGTCATATAGATTCTGCTGAACTAATGTTGCAATAACTGCAAAACCATAAAAGTAATATAACACCTGTAGGGAGCAGAGGTGGGGGATGCAGCAGCTGGGCGGCAAACCAAGAGTCAGTTGCCTTACATTATCACTCACCATTTGCGAAAAATTCTTCATAAAAGATTTCAATTTTCATCCTTACAGTAACTTTGTGGTTCAAAAATTAAATGATTGTGATAAACCATATTGAATGATTAACATTTTCTCAACATCTTTACTGATGACATGTAATATAGTACTCATTTGGTACTATAAATGAATGATGAAGCATAATTAAATTTAAATGGTACAGTGAACAAATAAAATGTTAGATATTGGTTTGATTCAAATCTACAGCAGCTTGATCACTCAACTGTTAAGAGCCTGGTGTGGGTTGCCATTGAATTGTACAACCTTAATGTTTTGAAGGGAATGACGAAGCTTTCACTGTTGCTTCTGATGGATACCTAGAGATATTAGGGGACTTCTTACCCCAAAATTACAGTATTGTGGGTTTGGTCTCAAAAATACAGTCAAATGCCATTTTAATGAATTTTTGGTAACTTTGAAATTCATTTCATTTAATGGTTTATTTGATATTTCTGTCTTAAAAGGACCAAATTTTCAACTTTTAAATATAATAAGGTACTTTATTTATTTTTTAAAATGTAATAAGGAACGAGTGTAAAAAGCAACAACAGAGTTTGCAATTCACTACTAAAAGATTTCATATTTAAAGCCTTAAACTTGGCAACCCTGTGGCACAACAGCCCATTCAGGTCAAGGTTTACCACCTGATCACTGAGTCCCCCACCTCTGCCAACCACAGGTGTCATGAGTGGGGTTCAGTACCAGAGGTGGGACATGGTCAGTGCCCCGGTACCTCCCAGCCAGTTATGCAGTCTTCTCAACCAGGGGCTGCTACTTTTCAATCAAGTAACTATTCAATTGGTCCCTCTGGGACCAAACAAGGCTGAGTGCACCCTGTGCCAGACCTCCCAGGAGGGGAAAAATCCCTATGCTAGTACCAGGGATCAAACCCAGGTCCTCTGTGCCAGGGGCAGGTGCACTACCACTGTGCTACGGAGGTGGTCTATACTTGGTAACATTATATAATTAACATGTAAGCCCATATACATGTGATGACGTTTAAACTTTCATTTCATCCAGAGGTGTGAACCACACATAAATAGGGTAATTTGATTTGTTCATAATCAACAGTTCCTACTCTTTTGCATTGTGGACTGATAGAATCTGACTCAACATTTTCCTCTATTTTCTTTGGCCCTTAATAGATACTGAAAACACAATTACATTGATTCAGTATTTCTTCGCTATGTAAATTTCTTTAGACCATAGATTTTTTTTTTTAAGATTTGTAAGTTTTATTTTAGAAAAAATGTCTTTTTTTTATTTTTTGCTACTCTGTTGGTTGACATTGTCTAAACCAGACTTGCTCTGAAATTCCTCATTTATGCAGGTTAAACCATATGTGACTGCAATAATTAGACGAAACAATGGGCTATCATTTAACGCCACCTTTTAAATAGACTGCCAGCCTATGGAATTTGATTAGTCAAAAGAGACACTTTGAGTATAGTATGGTGAGGGATGATTCCACTCTCTGAATCAGAAAACAACACTGTAATTATTGAGCAAGCAAAACATTTTAAAAATTTGTTCAATTGGTCATATATTTTTTAAGGGGAATTTATTTTCCGTATATTGAGATTTTCACTGTAACAAAGTTCAAACAGTTTAAATAAGTTAATTTACATACTTATGGAGATATAGAAGGGAAATTCTTGTCTTTTTTTTTCATTGAACTGAAGTATTTGTTAAAGTGGCATGCGTTAAGGTGGTATCCCACTGTATCTGACTTCAAGAGACAGGGCTACATTCCATACTGACAACATGCTATTCACATGTTCTTCGGAACTGTCAGTATGAGTCTACCTCCTTTGGGGTTACCTCAAGACAAAAGTGTTCATTAGGAAACTAACCAAGAACACTAGGCTGAAGGAGGAAATGAAACATGATGCATGATACAGAATTTGTGTTGCACATTGCAGCAATGCATCCTAAATGAGGAGCATTGGAAAAAAAACATGTAAGTCACTGTAGTGTTGTAGGACTTCAGGTATGGGTTCAAATCCTGATTAAATGAATGTGCCTGGCTGAGGTGTTTATTTATTTATTTGCTTATTTATTTATTTATTAATTTGCCGTTTGGAAATTTTTTATAATTTCATTACTTCATCACGCAATAATTACAATCTATTGTTACCACAATTAAACTACATACGAGGGTTGTCTCAAAAGTAATTTTTTTTTAAAAAAATAACAAAATATTTTAATGTTTTAAAAAGCATACATTTTGAAAGCAACATTCAGTAATTATTTTTTCACTTAATTTCCTTGAATCTCAATACATTTTTGGTACCATGATAATAGTTTCTTTTAATCCGGCATCAAACCACTCTCCTGCCAAATTGGCTAGCCATCTTTCCACTTCTTGTTTTAATTCATCATCATTTACAAAGTGCCTTCCCCAAGACGTTGCAGCTGTGGAAAAAGATGGTAATCACCTGGTGCAAGGTCAGACCAGTACGGTGGATGACTGAAAACATCCCATTGAAACTGCTCAAACAGGGCTTGAATTTCATGAGCACCATGCAGGCAGGTATTATCATGCAGCAGAAAAACGTTTGCTCAATTTTCCCCTCCTTTCGTTTTGAATCGTCCTGAGTTTTTTCAGCACCTCATAATAGCGAGCAGCTGTCATCATGGTCCCATGGGCCAGGTAATTGATCAGCAGCGCTCCCATTAAATCCCAGAATATCATTACCATGACCTTGCCAGCCAATGTAACAACTTTTGCCTTTTTTGGTGTTGGCTCATCCTTTCGTTTCTCATTTCCACACCTTCAATGAACGATCGACAGCAACGAGAAACCATTGGTCTCAATATAACGTCCTTATCATACACAGTGCACAACTTGCAATGAATTTCATTTGTACATTTATTTTTTGCCGTCAAAAAACAGATTACAGTGTGAACTTCACAGTCAGTGGTAAGAGCAAGTGGACTCTCCATTGTTACTGTCATTTTAATGTCCAAGCGGTAAAGGTAGGTGCCTATGAGTTCTATAGTGCTGCCACTACACCCAGACTAAGGTTCCCTGCAACCCCTGAACTTTTCCTGCCTACCACACAGATTTAAAAAAACAGTGTGACTTGCTTTTGAGACACCCCTCGTAGTTACTAATAAAACAATACTAAAACAACTAGGATAGCATTATTTACAATATTTAAAATATTAAAAAAAAAAATTTGCAAATTATAAAAGCCCAGATCTGTTAAAAACAGCTTAACCTTCTTCCTGAATCAAGTTGGGTGATTATCAGTTATTTCAATAGTAATATGAACTCTAGTATGTAATATAGAGGTGATCTTTTTAGTTATGCTAGCTGCATATAGGTGAATTCTGTTACTGGATCTGGTTCTGTGGGTATGAAGTTTGTCATTACGGCAAAATAAATTAAACACACACTTTGTCATTTGGACAGATACCAAGTAGCTTAAACATATTTGTTTTTTAACTCATTTGTACAGTCATTTTATTCAACTCCATTGATATATTCAATGTCTGATAATGTCCACTCTGGTTTAATGATACTCTTACAAAAGAAGAGTCTTCATTACGCTTGTACGAGTGAATGAAGTGGAATTTAAAGGGCCTGTCGACAATTAGCTCATTTGGGCCCTTATGCTTGTATAAATTATTGTGCTTATCATTTCATTACTTTTCTTTAGACCTTACAATGCATCAGTAATAAAGTTACGTAGGCATTTGAATAAGTAAAATATCTAGTTAAAACCTCTGCTTCTGTAGAATAGCTTTACTAAAGGTCTTGTGTCATGTTACAGTTAACTTATTCAACACACTGTAACTTACTTTCATATCTGTTGTTTAATTTGTTTTATTGTTCCACTTAACTTCAATGGTTATATTGGTGGTCTTATTTAAATTGTTCAAAAAAGGCTTATTTTTCTACTTGTTACTCATGATCACATGTTTTCTGAAATGGTTTCATACACATTTTGTTTTCGCTAAATGGAAGCATACAGGAAACTAGAATGTCAGTTAACTGTTTAAAAAGAAGCTTTCATATGCATGCAGGACCTGATAATTTTGAATACTCTTTAATGGCTCTATGTGAAACAAAAGAATAGAAATAACATTTCTAATATATGTGGATTGAAATTCTGGAAAATTTGAAGCAAAAAAAGAAAATATCTTGTAAACAACTTAAGCTACAAAGTGATTATAGATTTGTAAATACAATTTGTACATTTCAATGACTTCAGTAAGTTTTTGTCTTATCTCTTACAGTTTTAGTTTTACAAAATTCAATCAAAATGAAGGGGTCTTCATAGGCTATTCACAGAATTCAAAATATACAGCTTATTCCTCATGCCAATATATCAAATATATGATATTTTAATCGAAGTTGTTTGAGCCACCTCAAAAAATTTGGACATAAAGGCTAGTTTGGAATAGGGAAAATTTTGTGCAAACTATGTTGCATCCTTGGAAAAAGTTGGCTTTTTGTTTTCAAGTTATCCTTCTCCTCCTCTCCCCCTTCTCTCCCCCCTTTGTCCTACTGTCATTTATTCATCCTTACATTATTTTTATCTGGTTTTTCCTTGTATTTAAGCAACTACATCACAACAGTAAAACACCTGTAGGGGAAAGAAACATGTAGTGTTTATTATAACAACATACAAATGTGAATTCCTCCATTTTTCCAATGTTAGCAAACTTTGCAGAAGTAGTTTCTTAATGCTCATAAATATAGAGGATGTACCCATCTGTCCTTCATTCTTATTCCTTTTCCATTTGCTTTAATTTCATTGTAGCTGAGCAGCAAATTTATTTAGCAAGTTAGCCATTTTTACCCTTTAATTGCTTTGCATATAGTGTAGATAATATTTGCAAGAGGTTATTTTATTTTTGCATTTAATGTTTAATTCTAACAAATATCTTGATAAAGGCCCAAATGGCCTAGTTGTCAACAGGCCCTTAAATTTCACTCACTCACTCACTCACTCACTCACTCACTCACTCACTCACTCACTCACTCACTCACCCACCCACCCACTCACTCACTCACTCACTCACTCACTCACTCACTCACTCACTCACTCACTCACTCACTCACTCACTCTTGATTAAAGGTGAATACAGTGTCAGTGAGCTTTGCATTTCCTTTTCAGTAACACAATTTGTTTATTCATGCACCAAAGTTAATGATATGTTTCTCATTCACATATAAAGAACTAAAATAATACTTAGAACATCTGGCAATAACTGCACAAACAAAAGTCCTGCAGCAGTGTTAGCAATGCAAAGCAGCTCAAAGTTTATGGAAGACAAGGGCATCAAATTACTTGCTTGGATTGACAATCATAACAAGAACAATACAAATGCTTTATACCACTTTTAACACTTGTAATTTTTAAAATGCTGGTCATTCTGGTAGATAGTGAACTGCCTGTAGGACAGAAGAACAAGGCCAACAAAGAGGTTATGTCCCACAAAGCTGGATGTCTGATATTGTGTGGGTTACAAGGAGTGCATCTGTTACATGATGCAAACTTATGTCACAATAATGAAAAATATTTATTTAGTACCTATTTCATCACAGTACCTGTACAATGGAAACAAATTGCACCCTTGAAAAGCTTGAGGATCAAATTAGCCAATACTTCTCATCTTTATTTTATATCTACATTGCAGTCTCACAAAGTGTCTCAAAAGTTCTAAAATTTTGAATATTGCATTAAAAAATTTCATGGCTAGGTAGCACATTGAAGGATTAACTTGACAAAATAATGAAAAATGTCTTATTCATGCTTTATTGGAATTTGAGAATACAATGATAAAATATCTTGAGGAAATAATTCTCACTAATGATAAAGTTGTGGGCATCTATTCTTGTGGAAAGTGCTAATAATGGAATATATTCTTTACTAGGAAAGCCATAAAGTCAAACTCATAAATAATCTTGAATAATGGAGCGGACACATTTCAACATTTTGAACACTTGTTATCCAGTAGAATGTAGTTTCTGGGCTTGCTGGTCATGGTCCAAAAGGTCTTAAAATTGACGTCTACTTGCAAGATCATGTTCACAGTTTCTGGGACAGAAAAGGTGTTTTGCTGGTTGAATTCTTGTCCAGGAATGCAACAATCAAAAAAAGACCTCTTTTGTGAGACATAATGAAACTATTGGAATTTTGGTGTGGTAAATCTGTTGGTCCACAACAGTGTCCAGCCACTCAAAGCTAAATAAACTTGAGATCAATCACATCATTTGATTGAGAATAATTTGACCACCCTCCCTACAGTCCTGATTTGGCATCAAGCGATTTACATCTGTTTCTTCATCCAAAGAAATTCTTTGGTGGAAAATATTTCAACAACAATGATATGAAACAAGAAGTGTAGGATTCGCAAAATTATTCTCTGACAAAAGGCATACAAATACTAGTTTCCCCTTAGCACAAGTGTCTCAAAAACAGAGTGTCAATGTGGAGATGTAGTGTAAGGTAATGAATGTTATAAAGTATTTGAAAAATATTGTTCTTTTAAAAATTATTGGAACTTACTTTAACAACATGCTTCCTAATATCATAAACAAGTAAATTATTTAAAGCTTAAAGTTCCTAAACATTTTCAAGCTATTTAAAAATATATAGTGCTATAAATTGTCATCTCATGTTTTACCTGTAACCAGTGAAGATGCATCTCAGAAGATGCCTGATGGAGTTATGGGCAAAGCATTAGCTGATAATTCATTGACTGGACCATGGCCTACAAGCCTGGAAACCACATTTTATTGGACCAATGCCAGCCATGGAAACCTAAGCATATATTCTTCTCATTATATTTGATTATCTTGCTTTTTTATATATATATTAGATTTTCTGGTTTTGAAGAATAAGGTTTAAGAGTAGAGATAATTTAAATTATTCTATTTCAACATTAATTACCTAATCTGATTTCTAGTAACAATTACATTATTATTTAATTATTTATAATTTGTTGATATTTCTGCAACAGCATGTTCCTAAATATACTGTATATATGTTATGTATGTAATTGAGACTAGCATATTGTATTAATTGTTAAACATAAATTTTATTGTGCACTTCTACATCTAGAAATAAAATTTAGGTATGTACTGATGTAATTGAGTATTCTACAAAAGCATAAATAAATATGAATATAATAAATATTGTGTATCAGCATCAGAATGTATACTTTAGCTGCAATAATCAAAATTTTCCTCTCAGAAATGCATAGCCAGATAACAAGGTAGAATTACATCACAGTAAATGTCCTTCGTTCTTTTGTTCCTTTTTAAGGTAAATGAAAGCAAATTTATTCTCTTAGATGCCAGGTAATTCATTAAACAATGAAATGCTAGTAACTTTTCAAGAAGATTAACACACATAGTTTTTAATTTGGGTTTTTATTACTGCAGGGTGTGCTGTTCTTGGCGAACCTAATTTCAAAGAGAGCATTTTAAGTGAAGTTAAATTCTCTATGTACAAAATTAACAATTTAATTATGTGTGAGTAATTGCTCAAGAATGTGAAATATAAGACAATAATGAGGCAATTATATTGCTGCTTTGAAAGCTATAAGACTAGAGATTTGTGCTCGTGTATTTGTGTATATTAGTAGTTTGACCCAATACACATTCTGCTCTGATTTAAGAGAGTTCATTATTGAAATTGGCAATTATTTATTTCACATTAATTATTTAAATAAAATGTGTAGTTCACATTGAAAATATGTATGTTCGTATCTTTTGTTACCTAAATTAAATCCACATGCCCGTGCATCTCAGATTAAGATATTGGTGCAACCTCTCAGACTGAGGCAGTATTAACACACTGAGCAGTATAATTATTAAGCACTCAAATTATTCTGTGTCTGTTTACAGTTGTGAAATCAATCCATGCCTAATTGTGTGAATGTGTTTGTTGTATCATTAATGTAACATTAATGTTGGCTAGTTTAGGTACAGTATGATTTTTTCGACCTGAACCTGCTTAGCTGTATGCGCAGTAGCTGGATGATCCACTGTCTTCTGGGGGGGGGGGGGGGGGGGCTTTTGGGTTGGTAGCCGAGTAGTGTATATGTTCACAATGCGGGTAACAAAAGCAGGTAAGGAGAACACTGCCAGCCATACTCCCCATCCTAGACTACCTTCTCCTCCTCTGCATTTCTGCAGGGTCAGGTCTAAATCAAGCTGTACCTAAGATATTTGAGTCCTAAGCACAGGGCCATAATGCTAGGCATGGAAGGTATGAGCTTTTCTATACCTTTACAAACTGAACCATAAACATGCATGCAACTAGGTATGTACAAGATTAGCAGAAATAACTTCCATGGTTAACAAAACTGATTTAGCCTCCTTTGCTGACTGAAGGAATGGGACAAGGTGAGAAACCACATCACATCTTCAATGCTTAGCATTGTGCTCTTGCCTAAGCAAGCTAACAAGCTTTCCATCTAGAAGTTCATTCAATTGATTTAGTGCAACATAACTGGAGGAATATTTCTAGTTTAATTAGCTTTGAAAGTTTAGGTGTTATAGGTTGTTAACAATATAGAAATTTTTACAGGACATTTTATGTGATATCAGACTTCTTTCACTGAGGAAAAAAACATCTCCCGTAAACGGTACTGTTTGGGTAAATACTTTTCCAGTCATAGTTTTGCTAAAATCCCAAGGAAAATTCAGAGATTATATAAAAACTTTGACAGCCTCATTTGCTTGAGTTTTATGGAATTTCAGCCAACTATCAGCAATATAAGGCATGTATACTCTTTTTTGATGTAGCAATGGAATTATTTATTTACACTGAGCTGTAATATAAAAGGAAGTACATTTCACAACCTTGCAGGTAAGTTGTCAGTCCGTACAACAGTTTGCTATCAATTTATTTGTTTTCCATATACTTCATGCACAAAATTTCATTACAGAATGTGTATAATATTACCATTAATACAAAAAGTTATGAACTTTACTATCTACATTAATTTGGTTTGCCACATGTAACTAACTATCCTAACTGTCTTTCCCAAGTACATTTTTCATAGTTCTGTAATCTTTCATTTTCTTTATGTTTTAGCTTTATTGAAAATTCTATTTGGTAATTGCTAATTCAGTGTACTATCCCATTTTTTAAACCACAGTTTTCCTATAATTCCCTTAATTACTCTTGGGTTTGTTTCTGGGTTTCTATGTAGTGGCATATATTCATATCATTAGCCCCTTAATTTTTTACATTACTTCTCTTACCATGTTGAATAATACACTAAAATGCAAAATAACATAAATACCATAATGAAAATTCACTAAGAAAATATTTTATTGTCTACCAAAGAGATATACTATGTTATTAAGAATCACTTCTCATGTGTTGTTGTGATTAGGAATATGTTATTTTTCATGCTTATGAACATTAATTTTAGGTTGAACTAGTTTTGAAGCAGACTGTACACACGTTGCCATAATTTTGAGATGACAACACGTGTAAGCAGTCATTATGTTCAGTGGCGCTCAATAGAAAACAACTTAATGAATTTGTTTGCAAATTTTTCTCTCCTCTTTGTTAGTAACATACCGTAGGAACAGAAGTTTCCTATGTTGTGCATTACAGATTAGGAAGTTTAAAATGATGCATCAGGCCACAAACTTGAATGTGCATCCTTGTCTTCCTTTTGGCTTTGAAGATTTTTCTGTGAATGACATTTTCTAGTATAAACGTCCCATTTTCTCTGAAACAATTGAAAATAACTAAATTAAATTTTAAGATATAAACAACCTGCCCACCTCTGTGGTGTTCCTTGTGTTTATTTGCTGATAACCTCTTGTCTTTTGAGTAAAAGTATGATTTTATATTATAGGGAACAAATAAAAGAACTTCTATCTTTGTTAATCTTAACAAGATAAATAATGGACATCTGATCTGTGGACAATATGGCATCAGAGTCAGATCCAGGATTCCTTTGGGGAGGGGTTAACACATTTTAGAACATACTAATCAACAAGCAAAATGCAATCAGTAATGCAGCATTTTACCTTTCTAGATTTTTAGACATCGTTCAAGTGATCCCCAGAGCATCCTTTGGATGCAAACATTAATTCAAGTTTTGAGGAAGCTTATAAAAAAAATTATTACACACACATGGATTTTGAATGTAATATTTTTCTCAGTTTTACTGTAAGTTTTTGCTTCTATTGTTGTTGTTGTTGTTGTTTTCTAGTGCCTTGCATCTGGCAATGAAGCCATTAGCATTCGTGTTTTCCAATACTTTTGAACTGTAGTTTCTTCTGATCTTAATGCTTCACAGGTCTTCAAGTGGTCTTCGTTCATTTCTGCTGGATCGTTACACAGGACACATATTGGTGAGGCTGAGATACCTATTCTGTAGAGATGACTTGCTAAGCAGTCGTGATTTGTCAGTAGCCGGAAGGTTGCAACCGCTGTTTTCCTTGGTCTCTGGGGGATTATATCTGGGTTGGAAAGTAGTGTAATCCATTTTTTATCTTTGGTATTTGTTTCTATTTCTTGTAGGTATGAATGAGAAAATTTTTTAATGATCAAGCGTTTTATTGAGCAGCTTCTATTGTTTGAGAGCTTAATTCTTATTCAGAAATTATTTACTAGTAAATTTAAAATATATTTGTTTTCGCCTACCTAGTTTTTTTTTCTCCCCTTGTCGAGTCAGTGGAACATTTTTTGAGATAAATTCACTTATTGACTGTGGACGAATATTGCTTGAACCTGTTTAAGTAAATAGGAGGAATAAAACTGTTGACTTCGATTTTACCAAAGCAAAGTAACATCATAACCTTAAGTACAACAAATGCCATATTTTTTTTTTTTAAATTAAGGGGTAGGGTCTATAGTTCCTCTCAGTTCCTGCCTGAGTCCACCTATGTATAGCATGAAGCATTAGAAAATAAAGTAAAGCCATAATCTTGACAGAACTTACAGGGTTGTAAAATGTTGATATTTACAATATACACCCTATTGAAAGAGTTAGTTACAGTATAATAGATATACTTCAGATGCTTGTGATCTCAAGTTTCTTTTAATATGGCAAAAAATTTAAAAAAGTTAATTTACCAGGTGGAAGGGATCTGGCTGTCAGTTTTTAATCCAAAAAGAGATCTTGATGTCGGCTCCTTTTCATGTAGCTTGCATAGATTTGTAGAAAAATGCTTTGGAAGAAGGAGATTTGGCAACCATGTTTTCCATGGTAGGTGGATAAGAAAACTTGCATTTGATTTATAATGTGACATCTGCACCACAGAATATGTTTAGATGTTAGTGTTGTTTGCAGTCATGTTACCATGTTAGGTGAATAATATTAACATTTGTTAGTACCATTTAATTCCCAACACAGTTCCCTTGTATTCTACAGCAATAAGTTATGGTTGTTGAAGTTATCTGTAATAAAAAAGAAACACTTGCTTTAATTTCAAACAAAGAAATATTTAACACTCATATGGATTTAAGTAAAAACCAAATAAATACAACAGCTGTAACTCTCATATACAAAAAATACATATGCCTACTTAAACATTCAAAAGACTAACAGCCCCTCTTTTATTTTTACTGAAACATTCAATGAGAGAAAATAAAATTGACTTAGGGTATTAATAATAAAATATTATCCATGGTTGTAATCAATCCCTACAAGAAGTGGTTGCTCCATCACAACTGTTTGGAGGTTTAGTAACATCAGGCAACACACATCTTCAAGGGTTAGTTCAAGTTCAGATTATTTCATCCATGAAAACATCTATATGTTGTGGATTCATCATTACAATAATTATCCAAGGTAAGAAGGACTGACAGTACCTTGGATAATTGAAAACTCGGATAACACGGACTTTGTCAAAAATGGAAAGGCAAACACATGGTAAACTGATGAAATTAATGAAAAGGTGGTCAAAGATGTGAAAAAAGCTATCTGCTGTATTATCAAATGAAAAAATGATTACTTCTTTCTTGTTTCCGGTATGGGCGGCATCTTGTTGGCTTATTTAAGAAATAAAAATTATGCTGATGTTTTGCCACAAACTATGAACTATGTTTGCCTTCTTCAATGGGCAACTGCTAAAAATCCATCCAATTAGTCACTGCCTACTCTGATTGGCCACATCCCGGCAAAATGTTGGCATAATTTTTATTTCTTGAATAAGCCAACAAGATGCAGCCCATACCAGAAACAAGAGAGAAGTAATGGACAAAGGCAGTGGAAGTCTATGTAATCATTGAAAAAATTATGTACATAAAAATAAAATGATAAAAAATAGACCTACAGTACATACATACAGTATGCACATGTTCCAGTTTAAAAAAGTTATTTCTTCAAGCAGTCTCTGTTTTTTGTTTAACAGAACATGCTCACTTGTTTGCCACTGTTTCACGCAATTGTTGTAGCAGTAGTAGGTTTTGAAGTTGTCTTTGATTGTTGCTCTAGGTACTTGGTGGTTTTTTCTATCGCTTTGCATCTTTCACTGTGGCTAATTTTCTCATTCTCCATTTCAATGTCAACCTCCCACCCTTGCGTTTCTTTGTGCGCCATTTCTATTTTCACACTACATACAAAGTACTTTGTGCTGCACACTTAATAAAATGGAACCTTGGTTAACCCGGTTAATCAGAGCTTGGATAACCATGGCTCTACTGTATTTACAAATACTATACTTACATACACAATATTTACAAATACACTCCTTTGCTCATATAGTGAGAAACAACTGAATGGTGACAGTACTTCAAAAATTGACAAGTATTAAAAAATTCAAACCCTTAACAACAGTATTCCTAAGGACCAACATGTTAAAAGCTGGGTGTGTGTCTAATAAAGTGGTTTAGTCATCACTTGGTGTAACTTGGTTTCTCCAAAGATCATTGAGCATTGGAAACATCTTTTATTAAGTAAGTTTGTCTATGCTTTGCCATTTAAACAAAATTAAATTAATTCAGAAGTAAGCAAATTTGATGTATTTGCAGAATTCAAGGTGTACGTTTTATTAGTCATATGTATTTGCTTGAAATACCAGTATCAAATTTTTGGTTGGAACATAGTACTGCCTCTACCTACTGTAAGTATGTGTTAGAGAAATAAAAAAGTATACTTGCCTATCATTTACTTCATTAACACTATTCCATATTTGAATTATGGTACTATGAAAAGTTTAGAAAACTTTTTTTTTAATCTGTATGTAAAGAGTCACCTCCTAAGTGGATAGTATGCCTGCCCCTTCCACCTGACATATTAACATTACTTCAATAATTATATATTCATAAATTTAAAATTAAAATCTGAAGACCACATAGAAAGAACATTCTAAGTCAAGTTTTTGAAGAAAATGAGATATTCATGCCATCTAGTGCTATTGCAACTGAACTTTATTTTTAGTGAATAAAATGCACAGAAAAACTACCTTAAGTCATATAAATTATGTTGGGAATATATGCTATGCTTAGTAAGATCATTCCATCTAGAGTTTTACCGAAAGTACATTTCAACTTCAGATGAACAGTTAAAAAACATTCTATGCTGTTATAGATGACATTGCTTATGAAGCAAGAGTGTCATTAGAATGTTTACATTGGATATAAACAATAGGCTCACTTTGAAATCAGACCTATTAAGGAGATGAAGTTGCACTTCTCAAAATGTGTGTACATTTCAGTCTCGAGAACACTAGAATGTCACCCCTTCTTACTCAACGTGGATGCAAGATTACTTCATAAGAGTTCGTATTCATCACTTTTACCAGTAACTGCTGCCAAATATGAAGATTTGCATGTTCTCAACAGATTTTGTGCATCAGAAGCTCCAAGCTTCTTTTCAAACCTTCCCCACATGTAACACAAAGTATAAAGTGGATTATCTCATTTAGGACTTAATACGATACTCAAAGTAAAAAAGTGTGTTAGAAGAAGAAGAAAAGCATGCATTTTTATATTAAAATAATATTTTGTTGCCATGTATATTTCCATTTGAAACTCATACTTCAAGCTTTGTTTTTAACTCTATAGATATTATATTCAGTATATGAAGTGTAGTTTGCTTATACACTTTGAAAAGCTAATATCTCAGAAGTAACTTTTTGTGGCTTAGAATGTTCTTTCGGTGTGGTCTTCATCTGTTTTCATTACATTGAAACATCTGTGTAATGCAGTTACTAAGTATTTCATGTGCTTATGGAGGAATCCTTGAAAGAATGAGATACCTATCGTATCTAACATGTATAAAGTCCTCCATAGAAGTGTTATTCTAATACTTAAGATAAACACCATAGCCTTGCATATGTACATAGGAGATACACTCTGTTGGGAAATCTGCTATTAGCAAGGCATATCTTATTCTTAAGGAATTCCTAATGCACTTTGCAATGTTAGTTTATAAGAGTTTGTAGAATAGTATTTGTTGCATCATACTGCATTATAAGTTATTTTCCATTTAATAACAAAACCTGAAGGTTATGTTAACACCCATAGTTTGTGCCATGTATGATACTCTGTAAGATTTAATTAATGCTTTAGTTTATATGTACATCCTGGATATCCAGGCTGGACATTAATTAAAGTGTGTTAATACTCCTTACCAAATTTCAAAATGTGACCATTATAATTCCTGGAGGGTACTAAGTTTGCACGAACCATTATGAATTCATTTAATTTGCTTTTATAATTATAAATATACAAAATATTATCTTATTTTAAGTAAACTTTAAATTAATGAAATAAAATTATCGAAACAAAAAATGCACATCATTACTATTTTTGTTTTATTTTTATTTAATAAAATTAATTTATTTCTGAAAAGTAACACAGCCTGAACTGGAACTGAAGTGAAAAACTGATGTAACTTTAAAATGTATGTACATATAAGCTTTGGGTATAAACTCAAAGCAGACAAGTAACCAAGAAAAAACTTTTTAGTGCATTGTATAGCCAAGATACTGTTTCAAGAGAAATTTGGTTTAATGATTAGTAAAATTGCAGTAGATAATTCTGTAACAGGAAAATAATGCACTTTTGTAATATACTGCCAAGTGTATACCTCAGAAAGCTAAAAACTATTGGAATTCCAACTTTTTTTATGCATTTTAAATTATTAGCTGTGCTGTTCTTTGAATTTTAAAATCTGATGTTTTGATATTATCCCCTAAGTAAAAATGAAGCTAAAGTATTTCCATAGGATATGTGTTAGCCATATATTTCCTACTGTAAAAAGTTCTTTATTTTGTTCCATCAAGATTTGTATGTAAGAAAGTGAAAATAAGCAATAGATATTCAGAGGGATGATTAAGTACAGGCTTACCAATAAATTAGAGTACACAGATATTCCAGATTTTTTTCTATGCATAGTTCTAAGATTATACTGCAAATACCACACCAATAGTTTCAATATCATACATTTTATTAAAAATCATTCACCTTAGTACATATGTTGTTTTATATTCACTGCGCAATGCAGTGTATATTGTGTTTATTGCATTATTTCAGTGTGTATTTTTCACTAAAAATTCATCAGAACACTAATTAACAAATTTTACACAATACATGTGAGTCTCATTGTCTTAGCACTAACACATATGTCACATCAGTGAACTAGGAATTTGCAACACTATACAAATATCTGAGTCATATTCCTTTCACATGTTGTTTCTTTGAGCTCCTAATGCTGTTGAACTTCAACTCCTTTGTATTACACTCAAAGGCACTCTTCTCTAACTATTCCCTCACCACAAGCATTTGCAATTGTAATCATATTCTTTTCTCCATGGCTAGGTCTCTGCTCAGGTATGTATGTTTACAAAGAAATCTCAATTGCAATTTCCTCAGAAGCACAGCATATCCCAAGACAAATGTATTTTAATACTGCATATTTCTATTTTAAGCAGTAGCTGAAGTTTGTTTCCCTGTTGAGCAGTTTCTGTATTATTCAGGAAAGATAACATTTGAGGTAGGTATATAATTTCCACACCAGAATCAAAAATTTCTTTCCAAAATAAAATTCCTGTGTATTGAGCATCTGAATGGGACAGGTTTCACTGTATTTCTGTTCATCAAATGATAGAAAAAGAAAAAGCAGTTTGACATTGCAACTAGAAGCCTAGTTTGACACATAGCAGTAACTACAAACGATATTCTGATGCACTGATTGAATCATGCCTTGTGTCTGTTATATCTCTTATGTGCCAGATTCTGTATGTGGCTTTACATTAAAAGTCAAATGGCATTATATCTATGATTGTGGGAGCCACATGGGTAGATTACCTGAGCTCATCTATCTTTGCATTAAGATGTTTTTTTAATGGCAACTGCACACTGCATTTGTTGAGAATGTTCAAAAGTTTATTTATTTACCTCTTAGTTTTCCTGCAGAGAGACAATTGAATATAAACAGTAAATGTGGTCCTTCATTTATAGGCTCTCTATTTTTAAACAAGTTTCAAATGTATACAGCATTTAAACCACCCATAAATCCATTCATTTTGAATCCATCAGAGGCTAACCAACTCCCAAGCTGTGCTCTTAAGATATTAGGACTTGCTTACAGTGAGGGAGAAATTACTTTGTGATTGATAGAAGTTCCTGCTGGAAGGCTTGTCATCTATGTAACCAATCATCACTGACCTGGGAGATAGTCTTCAAGAAGTTATTGGTTCGAGGGATATCACACCCTCCAGTGTGTGTCAATTGCTAAGTAATTTCTCCTTCACCTTAGTTAGGAGATTATTTAAACTCAAGTTCCACATATTCTTTTAAAAATTTAATTGATGGTAACGAGATAAACTTTACCTTTTAACCTACAAAAATCTGAACTGTTAGAGCTCACAGTGTTGTAGTATATTGTTTATATTGCTACGTTAGAGGCCGGAAGAAGTTATATCATAAACAAATTTCAAGGTGACACAGGTAAACATAAACCTTAAAAATATTAAAACTACTTAAAATAATTCATGCTTGCTGCCATTTTAATTTCTCATTTACCTACAGAATTGCAAAGGCTTTAGTAATAATACCCTTTCAATTTACTTTGTTTCAATTTGTTGTTAAAAAAAAGATGACATATACTAGTGACACAAACTTTTATTATGGCTTTTGTATATGATTGCTTGAAATAAAATATGCACTTGATTTTTGTTTGCATGCATTCTCTGTGGAGATACAATAATGAAAAGGCAAATACATTGTGTGTTCCATTATGATTCCAATGTGTTTGCGTTCTAAGACTCAGTTTTTTTTATAAGCCCGCTTTAATAACTATGGACATACCAGGAGTTGAGTTTAGAAACAACTGATGTTGTTAATAACTCAACCGTAAGTTATTGCTTATTTTTGTAATTTTCATTAGAAAGCACACCCACTTTCATCTCACATTCCTTTTGGTGTATGTCTACCTGACATTCAAGCAGTTCCAAGTTCAAATCTCGGTTAGGGTGAGTTACCTGGATAAGGTTTGTTCTGAGGTTTTTCCTCTTCCTGAAGGAGGAACACTCCATAAATCTAAGCTCTATGAACCCCAGGCTCATTTGAGCATCGTCTCACCCATTTCATTCATTGTCCAACATGATCTAACCGCTAATTAAAGGACATTAAACCTTAAAAAAAAGAAAATCATCCCATATTCATACTTCCAATCTCTCGGAGGTTTGAGAATGATTGCAATTACACTAAAATTTCATCAACCCAACCACGAATCGAACCTGAGACCTTTGGGTTGAGAAGCCAGAATGCTGGCAATTGACCACAGAGTAGTCAATCAGATGTTATAAATACTTTTCAGTTTATCATTTAGGAGCTAATATTGTATATGTTTCAGAGTTTCTGGACCTTCTAGAAAACAAACTAAAATAACTAAATAACTGAAATAACAAAATAACTAAAAAGCTTACCATTTGTTTTAGTAAAAAGAGTAACTAAGGGTCTTTAGAAACTTATTTTGAAATATACAGCCCTGACTTTAAATTTTAAATATAGCTTCAGATTAGGGCAGTATTTTGAAAGGTAGAGTAGCTGAAAACATGAAGGTTACATATCCTAAGCTATTTTCTATCTCTAGGAAAGAATCACCATGACATTAACATGTAGAAGGGAAAAGACGGAATGCTGTTAGACTGGTAATTGGAGGAGTCAAGGTCGTGTGCATTTTGTTTGATTTGCTATGGCACAAGTAACCAATGTTAAAGGGGTACCACATTTCACTGTCTTCTTACTCATAACTCATATAGGTGAATAACCAACTCATGTTAAGGTTTCTGTAAGAGAAACAAAAGCAACTTTTATTTTCACAATGCTTCTATACTCTTCTCATATAAAAAAATGGTATATTATCTGTTAACAGCTAAATGCTGCAAGATTTATATAAACAGATATAATGTGTAACCATGAGGAGTTGGCTAATTCCTCCTTGCTTTTACTTCAGGAATATTGTTCTATGAGTTACTGTATTCAAACCCAAAATCAGATTCAGTAGATCTGATAACTTAAGTCTAACCATTTCATTTGCCTGTAATATCTTATAAGTAGAGCCATTTGAAACCACATTCAACTTCACTCATTAAATAGAATCTGCTACTAAAATAGCTTTGAATCCTTGCAGTTACTTTGAATGTATTATGTTTCAATTTGAAGCAGAGAAAAATTTAACATAGGTACTTCAAACAATTATCTCTGTTTTAATTAGCTACTACATAAGTTTCTGTATTTTTAGTTTTTAGGTTATTTATCTGGATTATTTATTGCTTCAAGGCACTTTCATCAGTTTTAATACAGCAAAATATAACTGTTAATACAGTTGTATTTACCCATGAAGATGTCAGAATTGAAGTGCTGTCATGTTGCCTCTCAGGAATGCCAGGTTATTTTCATTCATTAAAAAAAAATCACAACAAAATATGTAATATAATGTCAAACTTAAATCAACTCCGTCCAGATGCCTCTAAGTGTTGTTTAATTGCTGGTTATTAATGTATTGGTCACACTTTAAATGTTCTGAGACAAATGTTGAAATCACATGACATAGCATTATTTAACAGGTAAGCCATGTTATGCTGTGTGTCATTTTTACTTGGGGGTGCAGAAAAATTAAGCTTTTTATACTGTAATTTTGTGAAATAAAATGTGTAAAAGCTTGTAAAAAACTAACATTCTTTAAGATAACTTTTATTTGAATTGATGTGTTTGCATAAGACATCAAATATGTAGTTTATGAGGGCTATAGACATAACACACATGCCAGAAGGTCTGTAAGCCAAGGGGCTAACAGAGTTATGTGGTTTTTGCATTAGCACCTCTAAATTACTCGGTGTTTGTCTTTCAAACTTTTGGAGTGCTTTGCTATGATTAGAGAAAGATATAATAAGTGAGAGAGAGAGAGATGGAGTCACATTACTCTTTATGCTAAGATGTAAAAATAATATAATCATCATACTGGATGTTCAAATGTATTTGGTTCACTCCTATTGTCATTTTTAGTCAGTGATTCTTTCCTGGGCCACATGAAGGACGCATCTGTCATCAGAAGCCCTGTTATTGCCTTTAGTGTAAATTGTTTTTCTGCTATTTCATGTCTCCTTTGTTACTGAAAATTTTAGTCAAGTTTCAAAAATTTTAATTTACTAAGGAAAATTTAAGTGCAACCTGAATTGATATGATTACCTAACAGTTTTTTTTTCTTTCGGGTTATCTGTAAGATTGAATATTTGCAAGACCCTCCAATAACTTTGAGCAGTTTTGACAGTTTTATCCTGCAAGAATTTATCCCTCCAGACCTACTGCAGGTCGTGTGTGACAAAACAATTCATTTATTAAGTCACAGTGTGTGCTTTTAAATAAGTGTACTAATTGTAGGACAACTTTAAATGTTGGGTTTATCTTGCAATCATAGTAAGGGCCTTTAATCATTAATTTTGTTTATTCTCTTTTTTGGTTAAATTTCTCTATTTTATTAGTTTAGTTTCATTTATTACTGACCAAATGCTTGAATTTATTCTATTGCTTTCGACTTGTTATAGGTAATCATAGATTACTGAACTAATATCACTTCCTTTTTTATGGGAGTTAAAAGTTAGAACTAAAATGATGCTTCTACTCTGTTCTTAAACAGACCACACTGTTACTATGTCATTGTTTTACCGATGAGTGTGTTGCAGTGGTAATGTGTGCGACTTCCATTTGGGAGGTTGTGGGTTCGGTCCCAGCTGATTGTGCACTCTGACTTGGGGTTTTCTGTGGTTTCCCTGTTGACACTTAGGTGAATGCTGAGGTACCCATCATCATCCATAGCTTTCCTGTTCCCATCATTCCCATTTTATCCATATCAGGGTTGTAGGGCCAAGCAACAGTGTTTGGTGGGTTGGGGCTTGATGCTGTCTTGCCCCCAGGAAAGGTTTTCATCTCCGGCAGCATCTTGACCTACACTGTGGAATTCCGCCTTCATCAAGGGCCTCTGCCAGGGCTTCCAGAGGTAGCAGTTTCCCCAAGTGTGGCAATGGGTGGCATTGGATGCGTTCTATTTGGAAACATTAGGGACCCCACCTCGTCGGCAGACATTTTTCCAAGGGGGAGCCACATGTTTGAAATTTGCAATCAGATAATATTAATTCATTATTTTACTGTCAAAATTTATATTTGTTGCATATAACCATATTAATTTGTGCTAAATAAAAATTTATCTTTACATTAAAATTAAAATAGTAGTTTAATAGTCAGTAACTGACTGCAGTTGGTAGCGCGCTTGCCTCTGGCGCGGAGGACCCGGGTTCGATCCCCGGTACCAGCATGGGGATTTTATCCCCTCTGGGAGGTCTGGCACGGGGTGCACTCAGCCTCGTTAGGTCCCGGGGGGGACCAATTGAGGAGCTACTTGATGGAGAAGTAACGGCCCCAGGTCTAGAAGACCGCATAACTGGCTGGGAGGGCTCGGGGCACTGACCACGTCCCACCCTCCAGTACTGCACCTCACCAATGACACCTGTAGTGGGCAGAGGTGGGGGACGCAGCGGCTGGGCGTTAGGCCTTGGCCCCTCGTGGGCTGTCGCGCCGGAGTTTAGTTTAGTTTAAACTGATTGCACATTAAGTTGACTAACTTCCAGGGGGGCGGCCCATCCTTGCCCCCCCTTCGCGACGCCCATGGCCCTGGGCATAGCGGGCCAGTCCGTTAGAAAACAGTTCAGTACAGTTTTCCGTGTGATGCAGGCAGAGCAATGGCTGCGTCCGAGAGCACAGACATGAGTCAGTTGAATTCGCATGTTTCGAATGGGAAAATAATTCCTCTGCAAAGTTGTGGTAGTAGTATTCAGTACCTAATATGCAACCAGTATCTTGCATTAAAAATACAACATACAAAGTCATTATGAACATAGATAAAGTAAATAATACAGCAGTTCAGCTGGAGCTATTAGAAGTACAGTGTGAGTCGCCTTCATGACAAATTTGACAATTCATGTTCAGACGCACTGATCGAATTCTACCGGAAACTTCACAATAGGCGTTTCCCAAATTTGATTTCCAACGCAGCAAAAAGTATGGCAATGTCTGGCAGTACCTATACCTTTGTGAACAGGGTTTCTCTATAATTCAGCTCCTGAAAACTCGCCACAGAAACAGACTCTCGGATAGCAATTTGACATCCAGTCTTAGAATCTGTCTTTGTAAGTCAAATTTTGAAAAGTAAGTGAACTGAAAAATATGCCAAGTGACTGATCCTACAAATGTGGAACATGTGGTATTTTACTTAGGTTTTCAGTAAGATTGTCTTAAATTCATTATGCAAACGCTTAACACTAAAATACGTATCTTTAAGGACAGTAGTTTTCAAACAACTTGCATGTAGTCCTTTCCTTTAATTTTGGAGGAAATCGCCAACCCCAGTTACTAATAATGTTTCGTGTTATTTCACTTATTTGAAGATAATACAAGTAAATATTATGTTTAATCAAAATAGCTAAGACTATTCATTTAAGGTATAACAGGATTTGAAAACTGCTATTTACTTTTTATATAAATATAGATTATATCTAATACAAGTTTGTATTAAAAGCACTATTATTAATACCGTGTAATTATTATCTTATTTATTTATTCATTAATTTATTCAAAATAGATTAACATTTTTACATCTGGGATTGAAAAGCAATAAAAACATCTATCTTTAAGAGGCATGTAAGTGGTGTACTTTCCAGTTTGAGAATGCTAACCCAAGGGGTAGGGTAGGTTTAATAGTACCTATAATTCAGCCTAATCATCAGAAGGTTGCAAGTATTTTAATCAACTTTAATAACTACGTCGAGTAGTTTTCTATTTACGCGTGAGATGTACTGTTCCCCTTCGCAGATCCAACTTGTATATGTGCTATGTATCCTTGTAGGCAATTCTGAAGGAAAAAAATTCATGTGTACGCACTCCAAGAAAGGTTTTATTCGTGGACGCGACCAGCTTGCAAGTAAACAGGTGTCAATTGATAAAGCTTCTATACTTCATCCAGCCTTAGATCCGCCCCTTGTATCCCTCCGCGATAGCGTGCGACTAATACAAAGCAAGACAAACACCACGTGGATTCATGCCTCGTATTTATGTTGCAACAGAACAATATTTACCCAGGAGTTTTAGGAATATTGCAGCTACCGCGTTACATTCAAGTAGTCCTTACGAGGGTTGCCATACATCTTGAAAACTTACAGATAATCGCCGATATTTAGGGTACTACATTTTATGGTGTGCTTTGGTTTCGGCGTATAACGGGTTAGTTGTTGACGGCTTATGTTTACACCAAGTGCGGATCTAAGGGTGGAGCAATTATAGTGTTGATATGTATTACGTCATGTTTGGCCCGCTGCATGTAGCTGTTGCACCAAGTGTTCTGTGTTGCACAGTTGAGCCCTGAAGTGCCTGTCTACTAGGTGTTCTGTGGTGCCTGTGACCTTGACACTACTGACTGAAACCACGCGTGTTGCAATTTGCTGAGTAGTCGTCTGTTCTATGATATTCCTTGCTGATGCTTGGTCGTTTCCTTGTTTTTCTTGGTGCAATGCCTGCTGGTCCTGCCTCTGCCCGTCGCTTGGTCCGTTCTCCCTCTCTGCTGCCTGGTTAACTGCATGCAGCTCAAAGTTTTTAATGTATACCCTTTTGCCTTCATTTCTTGCTTGTCTTCTCTGATTAATTAGCTCCTTCATTTGCGTCCTTTGTGCATACGTTAAGTCCTTGTTGATGTAAATAGTTGATCCTCTCAATTTTCTTGCCTGTTTTAGTACTTCTTTAGCCATTTGTGTGTTTGTAAACTTCACAAGAATATTTCTTTTGTCTGGTATTTTGCCAATTCTAAATGCGTCGCAAATCTCGTAGCCTCTCAAATGTATTTCCAATTTGTTCACTAGTAGATCTTCTAAATCCTGATATACTCCCACTCCAAGTTTTTCTTCAACTCCTGAAATCACTACATTGTATTTTCTGCTTTTATTTTCCATTCTTTCAAGTGTTCTTTCTAAGATTCTACAAGGTAACATAGTGTAGAGATGTAAGGAAGTGACAATGTTGGGATACCCATGCACAAAATAATGACAACATATTCAATATAATGACAATGTATTCTTCTGACACGGGCGATCCCAAGTGATAGTGGCAGTACATAGTTCACTTTGTTTCACTATTGTTAGCTGTCATTCTACAGCAGTGATGTCCAACCCTGTCTCTTTGGAGATACGTAATTAACAGCTATAACCCCACCTCCTCTTTCAGTCGGAGGGTGACTCAATGCCTGCGTCATGCAGAATCAGAACCACATGGTCAGTATCCTTTGATGGCACTTCCTGTGTTATAACTTGAATTTTCTCGGAATATCCTAAGAAAACCCCACCATTCTGGATGACTTTTGCATAAATGATTAACAGTAAGAGATACACAAAAATTTACTAAATAAAAACACGGATCTTGTAAAAACACACAATAAAATTTATGTCAAATACTCTTTTCTTCTTTTGAGTGTACCATTCTTGAGATATTATTTATTATTTGTTTGAAGCTGCCAATACTTAATTATTGTCAAATAGGAATATGTTATTCATTTTTCTATCCCTTGGCCTTGCAAGAGAATGGAATTTCAAAGGCATCACTTAGCAACTATAAACTAGCTGTTAACACATTTTACTATCACTTAAAGTGTACTGTATTCCCATATTTCCCTTATATCTACAAGAAAATTAGCAACGAGATAATTTCTGAAAATGCTTATGTCAATTAAAATGAAGTTGCAGGAATAGTTTGTATAAGAGTGAGTATAGCTCTACATATATTTGCAAACAGTTTCTCCAAATTGAACTATATTAATTGTCTGTATCACAATATGTTACACGATGATCACTTGGTGTATCTTCTAAGGCTATGCACTTCGACTTTGTCACCAAATCTTGATAGACTTCTTAAACGTAAGCGGTACCAAAGAAGTCATTAATGAACAGATGTTTATCGCATAAGATTTGAAAGTGCTTTTGTAAATCAAATCTAACGTACATGCAACCAACCCGCCACTGCAACCAATGTACATCTGAGTAGTAAAGAGTGGCACAGTCCGCATAAAGTGGAAGGAGATAAATCCAACCTCCCCTCTTTTGCAAATGTTGGACGTTGCTGTTTTGCGATAATTCATGCTTTTTGCTCATAAATTAGTATATTCTTTACAGCAGAAGATTACCGATTTTTCAAGTGAAGTGAAAATTACTGCTTCATAAACATGTGCTAGTTACCATTACACTACCTAAGTAAATGTGAAAATAAATATTGTTTAATGGTGACTAAATGCATTATGTACAGGCACATTGCCTATAGCAAAGTTCAGCAAAACATTTTGTACGATAAACATTTCACTCTGATTGTGTGTAGTTTCAATAATGAGATTGTCAGTTCTTTGACAAAAATGCTTTCCCTACACTACAAATAGGCTTTTTCTTGTTTTTTTAAATTATGGATTTTATGTTTCGGACTTGCAGAGTTCAGATTAGCAAGGTTCTAGTTTAATCCAATTTTGGGCTTTAATTATTAATTTCCAAGATGGCTTTTAAAGTGACTTGAATAGTTTCCCCCTATTCCTTTTTAGCCACTTTTCTTTCTTCATTCCATCTTTCCCTCTGTGCTTTTCTCTCTCTCTTTCTCTCTCTCTCTCTCTCTCTCTCTCTCTCTCCTCTCTCTCTCTCACTCGTTTGTCTTTCAATAGTTGTCATGGTTTAATTGTTGAGTGTATAATATGATATTTTTGGTAATTTCAGGCAGTTTTCTCATTATCAGTGGAATCCTTTGTGTATAAATGTAGAGCTTACAGCTCAGCACAATCACACTTATTTCTCATTCTTGTTCATAATGATTGTAATTAGCCCACTACTCTTGGTATTTAGGTAATTACCTACCTACATTTGCCTGTGCATCTTTGGTAGTTTGTTGCTTCTAGAAAGTTATATTTAGTAGTTGTCTATATTGTTATGATAGACCAATGTAAATTGGTATCAAGAATAAACATTTTAGTTGTTCATTTAGAATATTGATGCTCTGATTTATGTAGAGACAAAACATTGACAAATGAGGGCTGTAGAAGGCCTCTGGCTTATTAGTGTTCTAAACATTTTCTGTATCTTTGTGGAAGTATGTTTGACGTTACTCATCATTTTAATACATTCTTTGTGAATTAAACAAAAAGGTAATTGACTTCATAAAAATGATGGATACACTCCAAGTAATTCTGAAGAAAATGTGGTGAACAAGGCATTATATAAGCTGATTATTCTCAACGTTAATAAATCAGCCCCTAGAGAGATATAAGTGAGAATAATTAGACTAATTGCAAAGTTGTTTGTTGTAAAATATAAAACTCAAATAAAAAAATAAGAGTATACATTAAATTGTTAACAAATGGTTAATAAAGAGATCACAAATAACTGGTTTACTTTATATTTTCACAATGTTTTATCAGCATTCTCCTCCTTTCCTTTTCAGATAATGGTACCATATATTGAATCGTTCAAAGTTTTAACAGCTTAGCAGTGTCTTAATATTCATTGTAGTTACATTTAAGAAACTTGAAGCTCAAGGATTTTTGCTAAAATAATGACCACTTATTCGCCAATATGGTAGAACCCTGATAACTCAACACGTATACAAACTACTGCATTCTCCCTCACAGTAACAAAAGATCTGTCCATGTATTGACCTTCGATTCTGTGAATACGTAACACAAACACTTGTTTGGAAAGTTTGAAGGTTTATTGCTTTACCCAGTACATACATGGTGAGCTAAACCTTGTTACACAGTTTTCCAGATTTCAAGTTTACTGTCAGTGTTGTGTCGAGTTGTGTTTGTGCCAGTGAAAATGTCGAACAAGAAGAAAAGAGGACAAGTTAACTTTACAATGGAAGTTAAATTGGAAGCATTGAAGAGACCAGACAAAGGGGAACATATTAATACATAATAAATTTTAGGTTATCTTATATCTTTCTGTTTCCTATATTGTGCTAGAATATGCATGTCTGTAATTTGCAGTATTATGTTACAAGTTGTGAATAATAGACCCCATTCTGTAAAACTAGACATTTCAATAACTCGACACACATTAGGTCAAGTTATCGGGATTGTGCTGTATTCAGAACACATTGTCTATTCCTTATTGTCTATTATGTACTGAAAATACGTAACAAAATGGCTGCAGTCCTGTTAACTGTAGACAGTGTTCAATATAAATGGGTCTAAAAGGTGACTTTTGTCTGTAGGTTTTCTGAAAGGCACTTCACTTCTAGTTGTAGTGAAATATTTAATGGCTTCTTCCTTAATAGGTTGTCTCCTTAGCACAGTGGTAACACAGCTGCTTACCAAATGGGAGATCCAGATTTGATTCCCAGTACCAGCATGGGGATTTCCTCCCGCTGGGAGACCTAGTTTGGGATGCACTCAGCCTTGTTAGGTCCCTGAGGGGCTACTTGATTGAAAAGTAGTAGCACCTGGTTGTGAAGACCACATAACTGGCCAGGAGGGACCGGTGTGCTGACCACGTCCCACCTTCAGTACCGCATACCACTAATGAAGCCTGTGGTGGGCTGAGGGGGATGCAGCGGCTAGGCCGTAGGCCCTGGCCTGGAAAAGGCAGTTGCACCGTGGGGGCTTAGTTCTTTCTTAGTAAGAAAAGTTAATTATTTGTTTTCTGGGTATTTATTTTCATCACATTATTAGATGACCAATTGTGTAACTTCATCAGGGACTGTTGTACTACAGTTATTAACTGTTGACTTTGATTCTTTGGTTTAGAGTTCCTTAAGACTAATCATCTGCAAATATTAAAACTTTTCATTGTATTTTTTGTAATTGGCAGTAAAGATCATTGATATAAATATTAGAGAATATGGTACTAAGGATCTTACCTTGTGGTATGTATTGATATTTTAATTGGTCATTATATTTGGTAGCAATAAAGCACTGGATAATGAATTTGCTAATCCAGTGTAGCATTAAACTCCAAGTTTTTCCAGTAGTTTGTACCTCCAAATAAAGCCATGTGCTGCTTGAAAATGAATAAATATTGCTAACGTATCTTTTGTTTTCATTGCAATTTTGATGTCTTGACTAAAATTTAAAATTTGTTCATTTGTTGAATGGTGTTCTCTAAATTCTGCCGAGTTAAAAGCAATTAAGTTATTTTTTCTAAAAACCAGTTTAATCTGTTGGAAATCACTCTTTCCATGATTTTGCTAATGCACTGCTAAATGCTATTGTACAATAACTTGAAATATTATCTGCTTACTTGTTTAATTCTGAAGTAGACATTAGTATTGCTCTTTTTCCATTCATCTTATATTTTTGTATTTCATAATAAGTTATAGAAATTTAGTCACATTATCCGCCCCCCCCCCCCCCACCCCCCACCCAGTATCTGATGAATTCAACATGCACATCGTCGGAACATGGAGACTTTTTTGATTTCAAGTTATTAATTGCAATGTTAAATTCTTTAATACTGAATTCTTGGTTAAATACGTATATCACCTTTAAGTTTGTATCTGGATTTTATGCACCTTTTAATATTCTCCTTCAGTAGTTTTTGTTCTGTTTTAGTGTTTACAGATGATTTATAAACAGGAGCGGCTACTGTACAAGAGCATAAGAGCACACGAACACCTAACCTTGTGACACTTTGCACACTTTTTAGTTATATTTTTTGTAAATACAATTAAACGTAATGTCTTCTTATTCTACAATCATGGAGTAGGCTATTGCCTGTTCCGAATGATATTCCAGTATTCATCCATCCACAAGGGGACAGGAAATTGATGGGAATGGGAAGTCAACCAAGCAATAGATTTCTCAGCAGCAGAAAGAATCATCTCTGTAAGATGTTGGGCTGAAGTATCCACAGAATCGTGCTCGTTGCAAGTAAACACTGCTGCCAATTGGGGTTAATGGTTCCAGTTGGCATGAACCATGTGGGTATACATGTGAAACACGTATCTTGTCTTAAAGGAGAAACAACACGTGGAAAGTGGTCACTAGATGTAAATCAGAGATGACCTTCCACTGTAAGGAAACTGCTAATTGTGGTGAACAAACCATTAAATCCAGGTGCAAAAAGCTATTGAAGATGGGAGAAAGAAATGTAGGCTTTCCACTATTCAGGAGAGATATAAACAAACACACCGAGGACTTCCACAAGGTGCTGTTCTGAGCACAACACTCTTTAACATATATATAAATGACCTTCCATCAATAATAAAAACTTTAGAAACCAAAATTGCTTTACTTGCTGACGATGTAGTCATTTGGACTTCAGGCTCTTCAAAAAAACCTGAATTAATTAAAGACAGAATAGAAACAGCCCTAAACAAAGTACATGAATGGAGCTCCAAAAACCTCATGACTATCAATGTGGAAAAAACAAATTATGAATTATTTACACTAAAATACAAACCAGTTAATATTAGCATAAATTATAATGGTAAACCACTCAAAGCAGTTGATGATGCCAAATACTTAGGCATCACTTTCGACAGAAAGCCAAGTTGGAAAAAACATATAACAAACATCTCAGAAAAGGTTGAAAAGAAATTGCAAATCCTGAAAAGGTTAGCTGGTGCTAAATGGGGCTGCTCAAGGAGAGTCCTTAACACAACATACAAAATGTATATTAAACCAAACCTCTTGTACTGTTCTGAAGCTTTAATAACAGCAGCAAATGCTAACATCAATAAACTTGAACAAATACAAAATCAGGCTCTTCGCCTAATCACTGGAGCAGTTAAATCCACACCTATTGATGCCATGCTTGCCTTAACACGGACCCCATCAATAACAACAAAAATAGAAGAACAAGCATTGCTCCAACACGAGAAAATGTTACGACTGCCAAACTCTAAATGGACAGAAGAGAACCTCCCCCATTCAATCCTTAAAACTCATAGTAGTTTCCTAGAAAAGGTAACACAGATTAAATCCAAATTGAACATTCCTAACACCAGAGAAAATCTACTTATAAGAGAAAATCCATTGGAATTATTGCAACCTACCTTCAATTTGGAATTAATAGAGGAAATAAGTAAATCAGACACACCAAAAGAAATACAAAAACTTCTAGCTCTGGAAACAATCAATACTAGGTATCCCACAGAAGAATGGCTGCACATATATACTGATGGATCCTCGAAGGAAAACCTTACTGGAGCTGGAGTTACGTGTTCACATTTTTCCTTTTATCATTCTGTTGGCAGAGACACAACAAATTATGATGGAGAAATAGAGGCTATATACATTGCTCTCCGACAATTATTAAATTTTCCCTTAAATAAATTTAACAAGGCAGTAATTCTTTCAGATTCTAAAGCTGCAATTCAGGGAATATGTTCAAATACTACAAAGAAGTCAGCAAAAATTAGAGAATGCTACAAAATGTTAACACAACTCCAAAAAGTTAATAAGACTGTTCATCTCCAATGGATTCCAGCACACTGTGGAGTCATGGGGAACGAAGCTGCAGACTCACTTGCAAAGAAAGGCACAACAATAAAACAAAAGTCTAAATTCAATTTCTCATATTCCTCAATAAAACGCTTGATCATAAAAAATTTTTGTCATTCATATCTACAAGAAATAGAAACAAATGCCAAAGATAAAAAATGGATTACACTACTTTCCAATCCAGATATAATCCCCCAGAGACCAAGGAAAACAGCTGTTGCAGCCTTCCGACTATTGACAAATCATGACTTCTTGGCAAGTCATCTCTACAGAATAGGTATCTCAGCCTCACCAATATGTGTCCTGTGTAACGATCCAGCAGAAATGAATGAAGACCACTTGAAGACCTGTGAAGCATTAAGATCAGAAGAAACTACAGTTCAAAAGTATTGGAAAGCACGAATGCTAATGGCTTCATTGCCAGATGCAAGGCACTAGAAAACAACAACAACAACAACAACAACTATTCAGGAGAGTTGGGTGATGGGCATTGTCATGTCCCACCATCAGAAAAGACGTTGGTGACTGGGAAACTAGAACTTCTAAATCAGTGAGTGAGAGGTCATCAGACGGAGGCAGATAAATATTGCAAGGTGTAAATCGGATTGATGGTAATTCAATCTGACTGACTGGATAAATATCTGTCGAGTATCATAGCACTCCATATGTATGAATACTCTCTTGCGGTGTAAGATCACACTACTAGAGTGTACCGTCTGATTTGAAGGCAGTCTTACAGATGGAGATTAGTCTCTTGCAAACAGGCAATCAAAGGCTCATTCCTATTAAAAGTTTGAGCTCTGTTCGATGTATTTTTATTTTACGTATGTTCTGTTGTAGGATGGCCATGGTAATTATTATGGGACAAGTACTCAAACATAGCTCTCCATTACGTTGAAGACGGTGGTGTTTGAATCAGTTTACCCTTTTCCTTAGGTGTCGGGCTGATACCTTTTACTGCAGCATTATCCTGCCTCTTTTTCACTAATGTTCGGGCAGTGTGGGGAGAATCCTCTTACTCCATCTCTTCCTTACAGTAGGACCTTTCTGCAATAGAAAATTTTGGTTCGAGAGCCTTGAACCAATTGAAAATGGAGATCGACAAAGATGAATGTCGCTGATCTTAGTTCATTCAGAAAATTCTTCAAAAGAGATGTACATGGACTTTTATTTTCCTTTGATGTACTGGAAGCACACTTATTAGTTTCTTTAAGCAAGTCACACTTATTATAGCTGGTCTTGAACTTTATAGGCGATGGATTATATATTAAGTCTTGCTAGTCTTATTTGTTGAAGTCGACGCTTTTGGCGGCGACTTAGTTTTTCTTTATAACTACGTAGTTGGTAGATGTGATAAGAATGTGTGTGTTGATGTTGAGGACTTTGGAATTGGTCTAGCACGAGAATCTTTTCTGCGATTGTGACCCCGTTTATATTGCTCGCGCTGGTTTGAGTTGCGGTTTCCCGATTTAGTACCAGTTTAGCTGCAACTGAGGTACAGGGTTGGCGCATACACAGGAGCTTTCGGGCTTCCAAGAAGGAACCTCTCTAACGTGAATTTTCTGAATGGCCCTTTGCTCCATGACACGGAGTCGGGAACTTAATGGATGTTCACCACTGCAGCTTATGCAAGTTGGAGCTGATGTGCTTGCTCCGTCGTGCAAGATGTCTCCGCAGGTAATGCATGTAAGTTCTCTTTTATAGAAATCGCTAGTATGGCCAAAGCGCCGACACTTACATCATCTGAATGGGTTCGAGATATATGACCTAACTTCAATGGCTTTGAACGGCTATTTGAGAAGATTAAATATAACGATACATTTTCCATGTAAAGGTGGTTTGTTGCAAGGCGACTTTCCTGAAAATCTTCGTGTCGTCCTGGAAGGACACTGAGCTTAAATAGCAAGTTGGATATTTATCCGACCGAGCGGGATGACTCAGTCGGTGGCCTACATTAGGGAGGTCGCGGGTTCGATCCCCATGGTCGCGCACTCTGGCATGGGTTTTTCTGCGGTCTCCCCATGTCACTTAGGCGAATGCTGGGGTGCAGTATTTCATGCCACGGTTTTCTTTCCAACATTTCCCTTCATTCCATTTCCTTATCATCTTTCAGGTGGTAGAGTTCCGGGCGTGTAGTGTGGGCAGTTTCGGGCAGATGGCGTGGATGATTGTGCATGGTAACTGCTGTTCTCGGCGCTAGGTAGCGTTTTGCCGGCCTTGTCCTCCGTCGGGGGGGGGGGGCGTTCAGTTCGATACCGGAGCTGCGGTGTGATGGCTGCTTGTGGGGCCTGGCGCCAGGATGAAGAGATCTCAGCACTTGTTAGGGACTTCCGCGCGTCTCTGTGACCTGTCTAGCTGCGACCCTGTGTGGCACCTTCGGTTCCCTTATCTCATCCCTGCCTCCTGGGGGTGGCAGCCACAATAGATCTGTGTAGGTCGAAGTGAGCGAGGTGTCTCCTCTGTGTCTGTACCCTTTACCCTTGACATTTATCCGGCATTTGTTTTTAGCTATGGCTCTCTCTCTTTCTCTCTCTCGTCAGTCTACATAGTCTATGGGTAAAATGCTAGCCTCTGGTTCCCGAGGTCGCCTGTTCAAACCCGGCAGAGGGCGATGGATTTTTCCGGGCGTAAAAATACTTAGCACGGCTTCCTTGGGAACAGAAATAAAACCGGTGGTCCCGTGTCGTAGACTTATGACTAGAACTGTAACATTTAGGAGCTCAGTAAGAATACGAGTTGTACCTCCTACGTCACTGTCCACGACTCAGTTGCTTGTTGTAGTGGATACGGGTCCATCACTAACTGGGTACAAGAGTTTGGCACACAGCATTTCACTACAACCGGAGAAAATGGAACTTGTAAACTGTGCCACGCAAATATTAAGGATTCTTAGCGCAGCATTGCTGTACCAAAAAACACAAAGCTTGTGTGTCAGAAAACAGAGAGAAGGAAGATTCACATTCATTGGAGACCCCAGAATCTGAATTCTTTGAAGATTTGTGCAAAATGATAGTAAGTGCAAATATACAATTATATAAAGTAGATCATCCTGCATTTAAAGCTTTTGTAGAAAAGCACACAAACAGACATCTTCCCAGTCGTGTAACTCTACAAAAATATTATTTGCCGAAATGCTACAACAATATTACAGCGCACATACGCCAAACTTTAGACGTTATGAAACTACAAATGCTGCACATTAGCTTGGTTGCCAACGTCATTGTGGGTATACTTTCACCATAGGCACCTGCTAATAAAAAATGTTTATTAACACGTGAAGTTCTTCAGAAAGTGAATCATACAAGTATAATCCACGTTTCTCAAGCTGCTTTGAACCTTTTGTGGCCAGTACAGATAAAACTTGACAAGATACTGCTTTTCGTCACTGATAGTGCATCTTACATGTTGAAAGCGGCCAAAGAACTTCAGAAAGTGTACCCCAATATGATACACTTCACCTGCATGGCCCATCCTCTACATCGAGTTGAGGAAGAAATTCCTTCTTGCTACAGTGATGTGGACAGTTTCATATCAAATGTAAAAGAAATGTTTTTAAAGGCACCGAGCAGAACATTGGTATTTGAAGAGATAGCCCCTGATGTCCCTCTACCTCCTCAACCCATTATAAAAAGGTTGAACGCTGCATTCTATTACTCTACACACCACAACAAAGTCGTAGAAATTGTCAACACCTTTGTTCAGGAAGATTGCGCTGCTGTAAGAAAAGCAGAATCTCTTGTTTCGAATGAGCTGTTTGAACACCTGCGGTGAGTACGCACCTTCACCTGTTTTGTTTACTATACTGACTGAACTTTACTCCCTTGGCGGACACAGGCAGCAGGTTTCTATGAACTCAACCTTACGTCTAACGTCCTAAATGTTCCAGCTCTACTTATGACACGCAAAAGAACCTCAAGCCTTGGTAAAGAGGCCTCTGAGCAAACTGAAGAGGATTTTCACGCCCAATATAAAATGGGACGCTGAGAACCGTAGCTGTTAAAAGTGTCCATAAATAATTGAATTCCTCTCTCTCTCTCTCTCTCTCTCTCTCTCTCTCTCTCTCTCTCTCTCTCTCTCACACACACACACACACACACACACACACACACACACACACACACTCTCTCAGCGGAACCCTTGTCTAATTTTCAAAAACTTGTTATATATTTGTTAATTCCAGGGACCTCAAAACCAACTTCTACTGAAATCTTTATACCGAATATTTGGGTAGAGTGCAATTTACCGATACCTACTATAAGAAGGTACTGGAGACAATAAAAAGATACAATTTGATATGTTTCATGAAATTCATAATGTGGTAGATTCAGGGCCACTGAGAGATTCAGCACCGTGATATGGTTCTGTGTTATGCAATCAAATACGAATAAGGAACTGCACTATGTCCTGATGAGATACACATATCCTGTCTCCTGAAGCATAATTATTTTTCCTTTGGCTGGAATTTCAGTGTAACGTCCATTGCTTATCCATTATGCCTATGAGGAAAATCTGGTTGTCATAAATTTAATCTCCAATCAGTATTTTGAATTTTAAAATGTAATAGATGTGAAAGTAAGTTTGGGCTACAATATTTTAAAAAGAAATACCTGCTAATGTGCAAATGCATACACTTTGTGAATAATTGAGTGAACCGAATGAATTATCACCTCTGTAATGGCTGACCAACAGGTGGCATATATTGATTTCCTTTTTAGGTCAGTATTTCCACTTGCATGCATTAGTAGTATATGTGATAAGTACTCAGAACAAATGAAAATAAACTAATTTAGTTTCCTGTATTTTTAAATAAGTATATTATCAGAGGGAGAGGATTTTTCAGCTCAATACAAACAATATATTCATTCAAATTTTACCTATCGTAAGTAGAGAAAGTATTGCATTTCACCCAAAAAATCTATATCGAGATTTCAACAGATACATGTTTTGGAACCCGTTAAATTTAAAAAAATGATTTTTAGTAAAAGATCCCTGTGTGTGTGTGTGTGTGTGTGTGTGTGTGTGTGTGTGTGTGTGTGTGTGTGTGTGTGTGTGTGTGTGTGTCTGTGAATGAGTATGTGAGAGAGAGAGAGAGAGAGAGAGAGAGAGAGAATGTTTGAACAACATAATTAAAAAATGAGAACTCCCATAAATACCAAATTTGGTACTGATTTTCCCCAAAATGGCTCTAACGATTTTGATTAAAATACTACATGTTCAAGATATTTTCGTGACAAATGAAATGTATATCCTCATTTTTGTGGGATTGGCCTAACTCCTCTTCATTCTGGATGACTTTTGCATAATCCGTAAACCGTAAAAGATAGAGAAAATCTTATACACAAAAAATATAGATATTAAAGTACAAACTTTATTTCAATTACATTTGTTTGTGTAGCTAACCATTTCTGAGATAATTCCTGCTATTGGTTTGAATTGTAAAATACAGTTTTCTCAAATAAGAATTCATTATTCATTACTCGTTTTTCACGCGCGCGCGTGCGACACGAAGATTTTCAAGAAAATCCCTCCACTTTTATATGGACAACTTTTCGAAAATTTTGATTTCCTAAAAAATTACTATTTTGATTTTTTTATTTCTAAATACAGTTTTACTCGTGCTGCAATTTCATTATATTGCTACTATCTGCACTAGAAAATGTTCGAACCCATAGCTTCTATATTTGTTGATTATACGGGAATTGAACTGAGAAAAACATCTTTCCACCTCACACGAAATGACGGGACAAACTTCAAATCATGAATGTGACAGTTGCGTTCAGTGCACCTGTATAGTAAGTTGTTCCGATACTAAATGATTGGTTAATGCAATTGAAGAACATCCTTCACCATCGGGAACAGCTTAAATAACTAGGATATTTCCGTAATATTTTGCATAATGCCTTGCAGTATCACACCACGTATTACAACCTATTCTAACTGGCTTCTTTAGGTGCCTCTATTTATTCTCTTTCTTCATATTTAAAATTCAATAGTCGGAACTTGGAAACAAAATTATAATCGTTGGCTGTTTCGTGAAGGCAAGGTCAATATACATCTTATGAGTTATAACAGATGTTAGGATAACATAGCTTTGCTTCTTTAAGTAGGTTTTCTTTCCTTCTTTCCTTTTTACTTTTCTAGTTATTGTTTTTGAATTTTGATGCTAAGGCGAGTGTCGATGGCACAGCCAGCGATAAAGTGCTGATGAATCCAGGTTTTATCAGTTTCCATTGTTTCTGTCTCAGGAAACCGAATCAGTCCTCCTTCTTTGCCACATTTCCAATAGGTATGGTTTTTAAATATCCAGTGTAACGTCCCCGTTACCAACCAGATCACACAGTAATGGAGGGACATGCTCTGTAAGCGGAACTCGAGGCTTCGGAGTTTCTCAACGCATGGCAGAACCTCTGGCTGGCATTCATGTGCTATGTGGTTCCTGAGCATCGCCCGTTCCAACGTATAGTGACGCCGGGCGCGACGCACAACACAGGATGGTCGGGGCTAAGTTACTTCACACCACATGCCAGCCGGCGAGTAAACAAAGACGCTCAAGGTCAGGCTGCCTCGCGCAACTGTTTGTGTGTACCTAACATCAATGAACGCGGTGCATAACAAAGGATTGCAGGAATCTTCGAGAGTCATCCGGCAGTCGGCGTGTTTGTGGAAGTCCAGAAAGGTCGATGTTACGTCATCCCCGCTATATAAGGAGGCGAGGAAACAGCAGAGGTGAGACATCAAAGATCTGACACATCCCACGGCCAATGACAACACAGGAAGCTAACCTCCACCATCAGAGATATAACACTAAAGCTTGTAAAACTAGACAAACCTATACCACAGTAGTTATATATACGGTATAAGCAATTCGAGTTACGCCAATTTTTGCCACCAGGGGGATAAGTGGCGCTAGTGTCGCAAGATGGCGGACGCGAATTCAAGATGGCGGAAGTGAATACAAGATGGCGGCCATGAATCAGCTGTAAGGAAGTCCTAATCGGGCAAAAAGAAATGCGGGAAAAAACAAGGTGCAATGTTGGGGCTGAACTTAAAAAAAAAGGAGATGGTTTGCCCAACCTTTTAAAATTCATCCCCAACATTGCACTTTAAATTGTCCACGCTTTTTTTTGTGCGTTAGGACTTAGTTTAGTCCGATTAACGGCCACCATCTTGAATTCACTTGCATCACCTTGAATTCACGTTCGACATCTTGTGACACTAGCACCTCTTGTCTGCCTGGAGACAGAAATTGCCTGAACTCGAATCGTTTATACCGTATACAACTTTCTTAACATAAATTCATGGAACATATGGAAATATGACATATGGGAATAAAAGCTTGAACATATAGTTGATTGAAACATAGAATGGTTTTAATGAATTTAAGCAACAATACAAGTAGACACACAGTGGCACAAAATGAACAAATATATGAATATAACATAGTTCGGAGTAATAATGAAATCTTTGTTTTTATATATGAGCACAGAGTCACACAATTGTTTTTTTTTTCTTCTTCTTTGTTTATGTTAAATCACACACACGATCACTGATGTTGGTTTCCAGAAAGATGATGTTAAAGAATGTGGTAGTACTAAGGGTTGGTATGTTGAAGGGTTCATCTTTTTGTAGATTCTCAGGTTGCGGTGGCAGGTGGTCACAGGTAACACAGGAGAGGTGTATGTGGCGAAAATTAGGGTCTACATTGGTAGTGGTTTTGGGGATGTACAGGGGAACGACGATGTTTTGACGAATGCTATCACCCGCTGGAAAAGATCCGGAGGATGTGATGATGTTGTCTATAGATGGTGTTGGGTTGGTTCCAAGATATACGGTGCATCTGACATGTCCGTTGAAAGAAGCAGCAATGGAAGGGACGAACTGGACGTTCACGATGTGAGCATTGCCGGAGGAAACTTTGATGGTGACAATTTTACGCACCCCAAAGGCTGAGATTTCCTGCGACACGATGCGGCATTCGTTGGCGTAGCTGCCTGCAGCATCCACGGCTTCATTTACGTTGAAAATGATTCTACAGGAAAGGCTGGGGTGAATGTCCACAGGATCTGACTTGCACGTTGTCATGTTGATGGGAGAAGAGAGAGACTGATTAGAGGAAGGTTATTGGAAGTTGGCGTATGGGTTTTGGCGGGATGTATCACGAGGAGTGGAAGGTTCGGAGAATGAGACGATGCGTCGTTCGTTACCATTTCGGAGCACTTCGTCCCCTTCGTACGTTAGGCAGACAGGAACGGAGTTGAGTTTGTCGATGAAATCCTGAGGCATGTTGTCGAAATTAGAAGGCAGAAATATTTCGTGGTTATTAATGATGACGCTAACTTTTCTGCCGTACCTGGTGGAGAGTGCCCTGGCACTCTGAATTCTGTACGGGCGACCTTTTTGAAGTTCTCCCAAGGACATGAAAGGCATAGTTTCTGCCATGATGTTAAGTTCTCGCACAATGTTGCTTGAAGCCATGATGCAGAGGTTGAATGCTTATAAGAGCGGAGGCAACGGAAGTGCAATGCAGTCTATCTTTATACACAAGCGTCCGTGTCGATGTTGTCCTCTGAACTAGTCCTGAGATTGCTTTCGGAACAGGACAATGGATCCCCTCTCCCCTCCCCCTCCCCACCTCATCCATCTCGCCGCGCATGCGTCACTTCATCCGGTGTTATATTTCGCAACCGTCAGCGAAAAAACAGCATTGAAAGGTTTTTTCCGTTTACACAGCAATATAATTCTTCCCACGCGCACTTTCCAGAACTTTTAAAAGACAACGGTCATATTGCGTGGCGGGAATCCTGTGGCGATGTCTTGTCTTTTTTTTTTTTTTAAACTTGCAATTTTGCCTGGTTGCTTGGTTGATCCACATAGAGAAAAAATGTTAACCTTGGCGGCAAAATGGGCACTGTGCGATGATTGGAGCTGGGCCATCTATGTGAATACGGTGCGACGATTGGTTCCAATGCTGCTTGCACCTTTGGAAAGGATGAAGAGAATGCTGCTGTTGCGGCGATAGACGATGCCAAACAGAATCCAAATCATGCGGAGGGTATTTTGGAAATATACTGTTGGCGTTCAAAAGCACGCAATTAAGTTCCTCACTGCTGAGTTGAGAGAGGGTTTGGTGATGTTGTAGGTACTTCATTAGAGCTGAGATTTCCGCCATTGCCTTTGGCATACCTTTGTAAGAAAGCGTCAATGTTATGTTGTAATTTTTTTAAATCTGTGAAGACGCCTACGCTGCATTTATCGCACCAGAAGGAACGTATGCTGCAGCGACACTGGTAATGAAAGCACATGGAACAGTGTAGCGGTGTGCACGCTGCTGCTGGCATGGTGCAAATGAAGCAGGAATGGACTTGTCGGTTTGGTTGGAGGCAACGGAAGTGAAATGGATTCCCTCTCCCCTCCCCACCTCATCCATCTCGCCGCGCGTGCGTCACTTCATCCGGTGTTTTATTTCGCAACCGTCAGCCTTCAAAGGTTTTTTCCGTTTACACAGCAATATAATTGTTCCCACGCGCACTTTCCAGAACTTTTAAAAGACAACGGTCATATTGCGTGGCGGGAATCCTGTGGCGATGTCTTGTCTCTTTAAACTCGCAATTTTGCCTCGTTGCTTGGTTGGTCTACATAGAGAAAATGCTAACCTTGGCGGCAAAATGGGCACTGTGCGATGATTGGAGCTGCGCCATCTATATGAATACGGTGCGACGGTTGTTTCCAATGCTGCTTGCACCTTTGTTAAGAATGAAGAGAATGCTGCTGTTGCGGCGATAGGCGATGCCAAACAGAATTCAAATCATGCGGAGGGTATTTTGGAAATATACTGTTGGCGTTCAAAAGCACGCAGTTAAGTTCCTCACTGCTGAGTTGAGAGTGGGTTTGATGATGATGATGATGCAGGTACTTCATTAGAGCTGAGATTTTCGCCATTGCGTTTGGCATACCTTTGTAAGAAGGCGTCAATGTTATGTTGAAATTTTTTTAAGTCTGTAAAGACGCCTACGCTGCATTTATCGCACCAGAAAGAACGTATGCTGCAGCGACACTGGCGATGAAAGCACATGGAACAGTGTAGCGGTGTGCACGCTGCTGCTGGCATGGTGCAAATGAAACAGGAATGGACTTGTCGGTTTGGTATTTTCCGCTACGCGTCGCTTCTGACGTAGGAGATGAGATTATTATAGGCGGTATGGTCCTGTTGTTCTAGAGCCTTCTTTTCTTGAACGCCGTAGATGTAATGTCCGTGAATAAGATCTTCAACGATGTATGGTGAGGTGTTGCCTAAATGCACTGAAAAGCAACGACCGTAGCACAAACGCCCATCGTCGATCATGTGTTGCATTTTGGAGGTAGGTAGAAATGGAGCTTCATAGAAGACGATGAATAAACCTTTTTTTGCAACAAAGCGAAAGAATTGATCTTTGTTTTCCTCGTCGCTGTTATGGTGATAGGTTTCTGCCGAGAAAAGAATGTCTTGCATGTTTATGTTGGTAAAGACATAGGATGCGATGTCCTGGCAGCTATGCAACTTAACAGAGATGGCTGCTCCGACGTAGGCGTCATCGACGAACCTTAGGGCGTACGGAAAATTTTTCTTAGGATGTCCCTGCACGTCGTAATTCTTGAACACTTTTTTTCCGTTACAGTAGACGGATAGGTAATGTTTGTAGCCCATGCTTCAGGGTTGTAGGCAGACGACTGAGAGGGGCAAAAAGGCTATGACTCGGGTTGCATAATATTGCGCAGGAAGTGAGGTTTGAGATAATGTTGCACCTCTAGGAATGTTCTAAGGTTGGCGGATCTGATGTACTTAGTAAATAGGGTGAAATTGATGGAATGAAAAGGAACATTGGAAGCGTAGCTGTGAAGCATGGCCTTGCGAAATGCAGAGATTTCGTTTTGTACGTCAGTTTGTTCTTTGCTTTTATGAAATAGGATGTCTGAGATGAGTTTGTTTAGGGTATCCAGAACGTCCCATTCCTGAGGGTTAAGAGCGATACACCCGCCCTGTAGGTCTTTTACGACAATGAGCAGTTTGCCAAAAAAGCGTTTAAAGATGATTGAAAATCGAGCAGAGATTTGATATTCCTGAAGTTTGGCCTCCGTGTCACGAACGGTTCGTTGGATGACGTGCCTTGCTTCCACCAACTTCTGCCAATGCTCCGGCGTAAGGGCTACGCTTGAGCGAGAGCCACACTTGGCTAAGACGACCACCAGTTGAAACGGCTCCCTAGGAGCAAATCCCACACCGACAAACTTGGTTTGTGAGGGGTTGAGGAAGTAGATGTCGGAGAGAGGTCCCAGGACGGGTCGCTCATGTGCACTGAAACAAAAAGGGCAAAAGAATCGAAATGATAGAAACCAGAAGCAAAAGAAAAAAGAAGAAAAAAGCACTAGCTAACATACTTACTCTGACGAATGAGGACCGGCGTCCTCCTGGTTCTCCTTGTTGCTCATGGCGCACTGGAGACGTGTAGCCCTGCGCAGGAGTTATAGGAGAGCTGAAAACGGGGCAGAGGCACGATTAGAAAGAGGTGGTGAGAGAGAGGGAGAGAGTGAGAGAGAGAAAGAGAAATGTGGACTTACCTGCAAAGGCCTACAGGATTGCAGATGATGATGAGAGCTTTTGGCGAGGCATACGTGGTTGTAGGTTTTAAGAATGAGGAGATCGTTATATTGGAAATCTTTGCTTCGAAATTTAGAAAAGAAAATTTCTCGGGAAAGATCCGCGCAGCGGTGAGAAAGATAATCGATAACGTAATGACCACAGGTAGCACTGTTATTTCCCTGTAACCTAATGGAGCTGTGCACCCAACGGGTACCGCAAACTGAATGGAGCCATTTTAAAATATGAGGCACTATGGGGCTTAAGCCAAAACTATCAAAATATTCCCCTCTACGGTTTTTATCGACGAAGATGCAGACCCAGTGTTTTCCTGGTTGCGTGCTGGGGTCGGTGTTAACGACCATGGCTAGAGGGAAGGATGAAAGACAGCCTGCTGGAGGTAACTGATCGCAGGCAAAAACGCCGTAGAAGAAAGGGCGCGTGACGGAGCATGCGGATAGGAAGCGTTCGAGGTGGTACGTGTTCATGACACTAAGATGGATCGGTTGGCGTCTATTTCCACAGTACGATGAATTTCCGCTAAAACGAGAAGCACGACGGCGTCTGCGAGCGGTTTAGAAAATCCGATGCTTATAGATACTGTGCCGTTTCGCTGACCGGAGATGTAATGGGCATTGGCGCTCATGTCGGCAGTGAGATCAAACACCATAACTGTGTAACCGAGAGGATATTGATCTCTGGATATGGAGTGCCCCTCGTCTTTAAAGTGAATGCCTAGACCGTCCTGAAGAGTTTGAAAGCATTGTAGAAATTGCCCATTGTCAAAGTCGGGTTGAAGGGGTTGCGAAGGGATGGGTTGGCCACTCACGTACATTTGAAAGGAATTCATGTTAAAGTGTTTAAGGTTAAATGGGTTGGAGGAGTACTGTCCGCTGTAGGCTTTATCAGAAACCATGGCGACAACGACCCTTCTGGGAATTTGACCAATAAACACGTCATTAAACGTCATTCCGCTGGATCCCTTAGGAAGACTCAGGGAGTGAAAGCTTACATCCTTGAGATGGTACTTGGCGTGATTTTTGGACAGCACGGTATGATGGGCAATTTTTATGGTGGGTGAAGGCCTAACGGTTTTGAGGTGTAACTTTGCGGATACAATTTCGGTGAATGCATTTAGGTCGTTTTTTGCTGTGGAGAAGATGTGAAACTGGGGCGAAGAGGGTGTGAGCTTTATGGTAACACTGACATTGTTTAACATTAGGTTTTCTTGTCTAAAGAGCGCATTGGAGAGACACCCCATGAGTTGCACCACCTGGCTTCCTTTGGTGTGCCCATGGCGATACAGCATTCCTGCATTACCTTCCCAGATATCCATGAGGCCGGTGGTATCTTTTTTCCAAAGGCTCGATTGCAGTCTAGAGTTCATGGCATCCTCAGAGTAATTGAGAAGGGTTTCGAGGTACGTCTTGTAAGGGTACCCTGGCTGTGGGATAGAAACGATGACATTGTTGAGGGAAACCTCTACCTGATGAAACAGAGCATTGAGAGAGTTGTTCACCAAAGTGGCTTGCACCTCGTCTTTAAGAGCATTGCCTTCGGCGTCTAGGATGCGCACCGCAAGCTCTAGAACGACGTAGGTGAGATCGAGGTAATCGTCGGCATTGCCGGAATAGTGAAAGGTTATAGGGGCATTTTTCATTAGCGTATTTTGAGGATTGAGGGAAATAAAGCGGGACTCCTCCACGTTCATTTGAATGGGAAGGTCCTTAAAAAGGTCTAGTTCGGAGCTCATGTGCACGGCGTCGGATTCAGCCATTACGAAAAGATGTCTTGAACGTTGCGCCTTCTGCGAACAGATCTAGACTGTTTGCTTACCGCTACTCGAGAGGGTTTTATTCTTTTAATGCGGTGGAGGCCCGAGCCTAGCATGGAATCAACTTTCGCGTCAGCTTTTCGCTTAAGATTGGACCCCGCTTCTTTGAGTCTGATTTTTAGTGCCTCTTTAGGAGCCGTTCCGGAGGTGGCTACGTCAGCTAGGACGTTTGCTCCCATCTTAACGGCCTCTTTTCCAATTGCTTTGGCGCCACTTTTAATAAACGGGAAAATTGATCTAAACAGGCCACCAAGAGCGGAGAAGAGACCGCTACCCCTCTGATAGCGCTTACCCCTAAATACAACAAAATCGCGGTCGTCTAGCGCCCCTCCCGCCTGATGAAGATAGTACCGAGTAATGGCATTTAGTTCCATGATGGAGGTTTCGGTCTAAACGATAACACTACAGTGGAGGAAAAACCGTCTGCAAATGGCAAAAGATCTCCGAAACCGTTTCTTAAATGTATGTCCACAGTTTTAAAATCGTGCTGCACTAGGGGTACCCAATTTAGAGGAGAGAAGGTTTTTTCATCGGTCATGTAGGTGTTGTTGCTTCTTTCGTACTCCACCGCCACGCTTTCTATGACTTGAGCAAGAGTATCGCCCACCACTTGAGGCACGACAAGATTGCAATAAATAAACATTTCGTAAGGGAACCCCATATAGGGATCCACGGGATGTATGCCCTGCTTTGCATGAATAACGTTGCTATAAGGTTCGAAACCGAGCATCTTGGCTAGCGATGGGGAGAGCATCAAACTGTGCACAAGGTGGCCCTTAAACAACTTTCTTTTTAGAATGGCGTCGCTAACCGACTCAGGAGAGGGCTCTGCTGCGTTGGGCGGCACAGCCGCGGCGGCGGCGGCGGCGGCGGCGGCGGGCGGCGCCTTTGGCGCCGCGGCGGTTCCGTCATGGGTTGGTAAACTCCGCGATGAAGCACTTGGAGAGCTGGTGGATGGTTTAGATCCGGGTTTTGGGTTTGGCTCCGGCTTTGGTTCACCCCTTGGCGCGTCGGAAAGAAAACCTTCATCGGGATGTAGGACGGTAACCGGCACAGCATTTTCCACAAGGTCCCCAAATTCAGCTGAGGGTACGGGACCTGAGTGCACGGCCTCGTCGTTGACACAAACATGCTTTGCTGAATCAACGCGAAATACGTCCGGTACATGTAAATGTTTGGTCATAACGGCATTAATGCGGTTGACCAGCTCCTCTGGGTCGTGTACAATGCCCTGCGGTAGCTGAAGGCTAAATTGAGATTGCGTAGGACGCAGCGTCATGGTGTACTTGGAACCCACTATTTGCGCATCCGATTTTGAAACATTGTAAAATTTTACCGGATACCGCACCTTTTGCAAGGCAACCTCCCACTCCCCCTGCAGCACAACCCTCTCGGGGAGAATATTTGAAAACCTGGCCGTTGAGTTGCCGGTAAAGTGGTTCATGGAAGCGTTGCTCACAAGGGTGAGGGAGAAGGGTCTAGTCCTGATCATGCTGGTTCAACCGAAGAAGCCTTTACCCACGAGTTAAACTTTTTAGGGTAGCCCCTCCACTTCACGAGCACCTGCTTGTTATTTCCCCGGCCTTTAGTTTGCAATATGGACTCCACCTTAAACGTTTGCGGGAGCGCTACTTTCTGCAATTCCGCAGTGTAAAATGTCCCTTCTACAGCGTCTCCTGCGAGATCCTCGATCTTATATACCGCGGGCGAACCTCGGGCCACCTTTGAGATTTTGAATATTTCCTCGGTCCAATTCTGTTCGTAACCCTTGTCGAATCTCATCTTTTGTTTCGATATGCGCACGTGATCGCCCTCTTTTAGGGTTTGGGTTGGGCGCTGCGTTTTAAGTTTGTGGCTGTAAAGGTTGTTGTAGACTTGCAGCACGTTGGTTTCGTTAACGTCAATGGGGGCCATTTTAATAGACCTGTGGTACGACTTGTTGTAGGATTTCACTAAAGCCGGGAGAACGTCCACGTAGCGATAGCTGTTGGTGTGCGTAAAGTACTTCCACATCTTTGTTTTTAGCGTGCGGTTAAAGCGCTCCACAATGCTAGCCTTTACGTTGCTGGAGGTGGTAAAGTGCCTCACACCGTGCCGCTTTAGAAAACCTCTAAAGGTTTTGTTCACAAACTCGGAACCCTTGTCCGTTTGAAGAACCCTAGGCACGCGTTTAGAGAAAATGGTCGAAAATGCCGCCACGAGCTCCGAACCTAGCTTGGTCTTTAGCGGAACGGCCCATGCAAACTTGGAAAACACGTCTATAACGGTAAGAATGTAAGCATAGGGTAAGTTATACTGCTTAAGGTTTGGCAGAACGTTGAGATCGGCTTCCCATACATCGTCTATATTAGTAACGTGGTAAAATCGGGTGGGGTAGCGCCTTGGAGCTGGCTTGTGATACGTGTAGCTGTCCTGCGTTTCTAAAAAGGACTGTACATGCGTCTTTGAGATACCGGTGGCCTTGCTAAGTTTAGTTGGAGTGGACAATCCTGCAGCGTGTTCGGGGTTGCCATAAATGCGTCTCAGCTGAGTCCATTCTTTCATGGTTTACTCCTTATACATGGGTTCCCAACGCCGACTTCTAAACTCGTAGGGATAGTCGGTGTTTCTTTTCTTTTTCCTGTTTGGCGATGCAAAGGGAATGAACGTGTCGTCTTTCAGTTTTTTGCCCGCTTCTAAACGCTTTAATTTAAGCTTCCGAACAACCCTTTCCTGCCTTGGTTCGCGCTTTCCTCTTTTAGTCAAAGGGGTTTTGACCCTTTTTTCTGTGTCACTTGTTTCGGAAATATCCTGAAACGCAACATCATGGACGTTGTCGTCGTCCTTTAACATAAGCGGTTTTCTAACTTGTGCCATAAGTCCCAAGTAGTTTCCCAATTTATATTTCATTAGTTTCCATTTCTCCGGCAGCGTTAGCTTAGACCGTTGCAGGTCGTGTATTTCTTTAGCCAAGTTGGAAACACTAGAGTCGATGACGTGCAGCCGCTCAACAGCTTTAGGCTGTGGCGCAACAAGCACTTGGCGCCCAAACTTCATTTTACAAACTTTGTTACTAAAGCGCTCCCCAGGGAAGCAAGCACTGGCAACAGAAATGCAGGTAGAAATCCGCCACGCTGCACCAAAATGCGCTTCTTTTTCTTAAGGGTCAGCTTCTTGTCAACTAACCTCCTCCAACTTGCTCTGTGCCTTTTTAAACGATTGACGCACCTCGGAGGCAGTGTTATATTTCCCTTACTTACATTAAGCATGCACTCGGAAACGGCCTTCACTAATTCTGGGCTAGCGTTTTTAAGCAGCTGCTGACGCAGCGCAGGTTTAGCCTTTGCAAGAACTGCCAAATTTTCATGTTGCCTGGCTATAAGTGGACTCGAAACTTTAGCAATGGTTAACCGCTTTCTCGCCATGATAACTTCCTAATGACAACTTTTTAGTGCAGCACCCTGTATTTATCCAACTTTAGTCATTGGCTATAAAGTAAGATAGGCGTTCTCCTGGGAGGACACCTGTTCGGAACCTGTAAGCGTTTGCAGTGTACTGAGTGCAGTCCATCACGAGGTATCCGTGGGGCTTTTCCGTGGCTTTTTCAAAGGCTTCTAATAGAAATTTAGAGTTTCTTGGTTCTAGCTGCTGACAAAGTCTTTCTATTTGCATTTTGTCCCTATTGTTTTTAAACACAACAATGTAGTTTGCATTTAACGATATGGTGCGAAATTTTTTTCCCTGCGGAAGAACATTTTGCAAGATGTATATTACCCCAAAGTGTCTGTGATGCGAATCTCTTGTAAAGAAGTTGGATACGTTTAAGCAATCCCCGGTATACATTAAATCGTCAAGAATAACAAGGTAGTTCTCCCGAACATCGTCTAGGTTGGGAATTCCCGCATGCGCCTCACAAGCTAAGGGTAATTCTCCCAGTTCGGGCACGTACTCCTCCGGGTGGCACCACAGCACCTTGCGCAAAGGTTGATCGAACATTTGTTTAGCATTGCGAATAAGATTCTTCACAAACGTGGATTTCCCGCAGCGCGAAGGACCGGCTACAAGCATGGTGCATGGAAAGGAAAATTGCGTAGGACATGATGCAGCAGAGTTACACTTTGGCATGGTTACTGCGGTAATGACCCATATAGCCTGCTAGCATGCCCTTTTGAACCCATAAGGGTAGGTGTCAAACCCGTCCGTCATCACTCGCTTGGTAATGACCATTCTAAAGGTCTTGGTGGACGGTTCCGTTACTACGTTCCACAACGGTTTCCTGGAGATCTGGGTACCTCGTAGCCTTACGACCCTGCTGCGATCCTCTAGCACAACAGTTCGAATCACGTCGGCATTTACTGTCCTTAGGTTGCCAGAGTTTAGCGTGATTCCCTTAATTTTGCATACCGAATAGGTCTTGTTGGTCTCCGGGCATGTAATTTCTAGGCAGTAGCTTTTTGGTCCTGTAGAGGCATAGCGGGAAATATACGCTCCACGCCCGTACTTTTCTAGTTCATCGGTCATGTCTCCAAGAAAGCTACCCACGGTGGGCATCCACTGCCCCGGAGCACCTACAGCAATCACAGAGTCCGTATCGAAATAGCACACTCGCTCTTTAAGTCGTTTAAGGTAATCGTACAATACCAGGCGAGCATGAGCTGTTGTATAGGCTGCAATAACAACGTTTGTGGTTCGGCTTATTTTAGGGCTCTGGAGGCTATACCGCCACACCACGTACATTGTATCATTGGTAGCTGGAACGTAAGTTTGAACCTCCACAGCAGGGTCATTAAGTAGCTCTATAAGTCTAGTGTACTGGTCCACTAGCTCACATGTGGGTAGGTTATCCTTCTGACCAAACTTACCCCAAAAGCTGTTTAGCATTAGCTTTGCAAGTTCTCGCCTGCCCGGGTTATGGGCAATGGCGCTAGGGTCCAGGGAAACCCCTTCGCGTTCGTAAAACCGTCGCACAAAAGCGTCCTTCACCTCGGGTGTCACGCAGTTGGACGGCCATCCGGAGGCTTCGGTCTTAATTTTTAAGAACTGGTTCACATAGTCCTCAAAGAGACCCTTAGACCCTGTTGTGGGATCGTATTGTACCATGTCATATTCCCACAGCTCAAACACCTCCAGCACGCGGTAACCCTCCAATATGGCTACCTTAACCTCGTCCACCACCCATGTTCCCGATAATGCCCTGGCATCATCGTCGTGATCGCAATGCGTTTGGTTCTCTAGCTGGGCACATTCGCGACACAGCGGAAACATAAGCTTTCCATTGACGCGCACCGGGAGCACGGGATGGTAGAGGTTTTGAGGAGGTAACACCTTGCACTTTACTAGGCCTCCCTTAACAGTATCCAAACTGGGAAAGTGCTTTGTGCTAATTTTGGGATGCCCCACTGGGTACGGTTTCGTCTTGTTCACAAAGGGATACAAACTGCACACATCATAATAAAATAGTTTAGCGTTTCCCGCTGCTTCGCAGTATGTCTTTGTGCAGTTGGTTCGACCCCCGTAAAAAGCATCCCTAGGGTCCAAGGGCTCGGGTATTGGAAACAGTTTAGCATATAGAGCAAGTTGTGCGTCAGCCTTTACCATTTCCTTAAAGTCACACTCCCACATTTCAATAACGTGGTAGCCTGCATTTCTAATTTTCTCAGTTACTTTTTCAGTACTCTCAAAACGCGAGGCCATGGTTTCGTTTCCAGTGCAGAACAAAACCTTGTGTCTATTTGCAAAACACTTTGGACACCCGTGATACCAACAACCGTGAAATAGGTACACGGTTTGGTTAGCTCCAAAACCATCTACCTTGTGTCCAGCAATTTTTACTTCTCGACCCTTTGCAGCGTGCATAATGTTATCACTGTTTTGCTGCTCCAGCCATGTCAACCATATACACGCTATGCGCGAATGCTTGTCTGCAAGGCGGTACCCTCCTGCAGGTATCACGGCTATTTGGTTTTTTGGCATAAACCGTTTTCGATACACATTCATGCATGCTTGTGCAATAGTCACACATTGTCGAAAAGCATCAATGCCGTTCTCATCCAGAAACTCTTTCCTAAACTTTAGGACACCCTGACTGAGCAGCAAAACGTCCATCTTGCAGTACGCCAACATTTCGGCTTGCATGTCAAAGATGTAGTTGTGGGCCTTTTTTTCAGCGTACCACTTTTCAAAGTTCACTCGTTCATCTTCCGACATGCTATCAGGGCAATAGTATTTTTGTTTAGGAATACCACCTACGTAGTGTTGATGCTCTTTCGTATTAAACAGGTAGGGAAAGTAACCCTTGCTCTCGCGCAAACCAAATGTTTTAGAAAATCTTGCCAGAGCCATAGGCAAGAAATTTAACGAGTCCAGGAAGGTTACATTGTTATGCTTTATTTGGTATATCTTTGTACCGTACATAATCAGCTCTGGCCTCCATTGCAAAACCCCCACCATATGCTTTAATACAAATTGCCCATCATAGGCTTTTAGGTTATGTGCAATCACAATAACATCCCAACGGTCATACATTGAACTCGTCACATGGTCAAACAACTGCTTTACTGGGTCCTGTGAAAATGTCCTTTCCTTAATGCCGCATTGGGTGCAATAAGCTGTTGGATGCTTATTGCCTATGCACCGTGAGCACGCCTGATACAAAACGCATAAGTTCGGAACATGTTCAAACACGTCTGCCTTTCCCTTATACTCGCTGTTTTGTGTGCATTCAAAGTCGATAAACATCATCACAAAGTCGTTTCTTAACTTCTTTGCTTGGTAGGGTTGAATATAACACATGTGGTTAGGTTTGACATGACTCTTGCAATTCCCACAAAAAGTCTCACCGCACGTATGTGCTGTCTTTCTATTTCGCATGTTGTACAACTTACCGCATACCAAGCACACTTTTTCTATCTCGCATACTGTATATCCTTTTGCATAAACCCCTCCCTTCTTTAAATGATTGTTGTAGCACTCATCACCATTAAAATCTCGGTGACACTGGTTACATCGCACATAACGTGTAAACGGCCGCATGCACTGCATGTGACATTTGCGGCATTTATTGTCGCACCGGTGCAGCTCCCTTGTAATTGACGACGGGCCCTTAAATTTAACACTCCACTCCACTCCCTTGTAATTGAAAAGGGATGAAAACACCCTCTGCAAAAGTACTTGCACTTAAATGCCATATGAAGGTTTATTATTGTGTTGTAGTGTCCGTCATGAAGAATTAAATCAATGGGCTTGCCTTCGTGCTTCGCTGACTTATACAGAATGGTCTTCCCGCTATGATCCCCAAAAACTGTGATTTTGTAACCCTGCAACCCTTCATCATAGCGTTTCACTTCGTTTAACCCTCCGCCAAAATTTCTAAAAAGTGCTAAAGCCCGCTCCTTTTGAAGAAATTCCGAGCGCCTCATTGTCGTATAGTTCCCATCTTTGTCCGTTTTTGCCTTCCCCACAGCAATGGCCCTTGGCAAACACATATTATCTTTATTTCGTATTTCTACAATGCCTTTGTTCTTAAAGCACGCCTCGCACGGTTTATAACACTGTCCGGTTACCTCCTTTGTCCATACACATGTTAGTTTTAGAGGACCTCCTAAAACAAACTGCTTATTGCTCTGCATAACTTTTTCTATACTTTGCAAAAATACATTGGTGTTAACTTGGTCAAACCTACGCACGCTCATGTTCATTGGCGCTAATCCTTCTTGAGCCGCGTGAATGGTTAGTCCTATGTACCCAGGTTCATTTTGCAAAAGTTCAGTATTTACATAATTTAATACCTCCTCAAACATGGTGTGCAACCACTGTTCGGGGTCTGCATCTTCTGGCATTGGTCTAACAGTAAGGTCAGTTTCAGAAAACCCAGAATAAAACTTACTAAGCGTTCTTTGCCTAACTCCTATAATATCAAAACTTCGGTGCTCTTCGCTATGCAAATTTAGTCTACTTGTGCTTGGCACCTCTTCCATTTAGATTGCTTCTTTTTACACAAAGGTTATTTTACTTTCTCTCGCAAACTAGGTCCTTAAATATGCATTTATTCTTTCAACTATCCTTGCAGTCGGTACACTATTACAGCAACTATTCGTCCAATTATCTACGTTATGCTCTATCAAATCAACTCAAAACCTCTGCGCAAACTATTTCCTTAAACTAAACTTACCTATACCTTGTTTTATTTCACACTGTGCAACAGCTCCAGTAATTAAAAAATATTCCTACTCAACTGTAGCACTCCTCATTTCAAATAACACTCTCAACCAAATATATATATTCAATAACTTATTTCAGCAGTTCTCTAAATCCAGTCTATCTCTCGGTCAACTTCCCTTAGCTAGCGTACGTATCAAAGTATATGTTTTTATACTCGTGTTATCGCAGTCACACTATCCGGTTTTTGTTTCTCTTTCTTTTCTTATAAGGTTAGCGGTTCGGGTTATTTCCTATTTCGCTTGACACGCGGAAAGATGATATGACAACCGACCTAGCAATAATGTCTGAGAATTGCACTAACATGCAACTTTGCAGTTTAAAAGACAAGAAATATGAGCGTCGTCGTCTACAAGTTCCGCACGTGGCGAGAACCTAATGCCTGAGTCATCACGAATAGGATATATCTCTCAGTAAGCACCGGATGTTCTGGCGCATGCGCGCGACAAGACAAGACAAGTGTTGTCAAGTTACGTAACAAGCGAGCCGCCTCTCTCCGTTCACACGACCACATATCTTCCCAGCGTTACCTGTGCGGACGTGTATTGACACCTTCTTACAAAGTTATGCCAAGTGCGATGGCTGAAATCCCAGCTCTTTTAACTCAGCATTCAGCGTTGTGTTTATTCACATTCGTAGTGATTTGTTTTGTTTGTGTTGATATATAGTTTAGTGTGTGATGTGCTGAACCACGGTCTGAGTATTATATCGGATTTTAACTGTTGGCTTAACATTAAAGCATGTCTGTTAAATGCGTTAGAAACCAAGCATACAAGGTACAACTTATGCGTATCATTATAATTGATATTTTAAGCAAAAATTTTTTTTAGTAAATCCAAAATTTCGAAAACATTTTCCATGTTGGGTTGAGTTTAGTTTTTTTTTAACATTTTCATATCTCATTCTTCAAAGATATCGAATTTAAATCGAAGTCTACTAACCAACTTTTTTGTTTTTGTTTTGTTCTTGTTAATATGTAGATTAGTGTCATGTGCTGAACAACGGTCTCTCTCTCTGCATTTTATCGGATTTTAGCTGTTGGCTTAACATTAAAGCATGTCTGTTAAAAATACGTTAGAAATATGAGTTCAGAAGAAGAAGGAACCAAGCAAACAACTTGTGCGCATCAATATAATTGATATTTTTTAAGCAAAATTCAGAAGCCTTTATTCTTTTTGGGGGGGGGGGGGGGAAATACGAAATTTCGAAACATTTTCCATGTTGGGTTGAGAACACATCACCACTCCCTTCTGCCATATTGCGACACTAGCGCCTTTCCCTTTCATATCTCATTCTTCATACATACTGAATTTAAATGTATGGTTTCATATATCATTCTTCAAAGATAGTGAATTTAAATCTAAGTCTGCTAACCGACTTTTCGTTTTGTTTAAACTATACTTTTCACCGTCAGCAACGCTATCGTTATCGCAAACATTCCTGCAATTCCTTTTGTTTTCTGCATACCACGGTTTCATATATCATTCTTCAAAGATAGTGAATTTAAATCTAAGTCTGCTAACCGACTTTTCGTTTTGTTTAAACTATACTTTTCACCGTCAGCAACGCTACCGTTATCGCAAACATTCCTGCAATTCCTTTTATTTTTCCCCATACCATGGTTTCATATATCATTCTTCAAAGATAGTGAATTTAAATCTAAGTCTGCCAACCGACTTTTCGTTTTGTTTAAACTATACTTTTCACCGTCAGCAACGCTACCGTTATCGCTAACATTCCTGCAATTCGTTTTATTTACCACCCTCATTTCTCCCCCCCCCTTTTTTTTATACCTTTTCCTTACCTTTCTCTTTCATTCATTCCTAATTTTTTCACCCAATCGCAGCGTTCTTTATTTCATCCAATCACTGCCGTTTTTTTTAAAATGCTAACTACCAATCCTGTTCAATCTTATTTTGCCCAATCAAATACCGACACGTCACTTCCGCATACCATGTTTTACCCATTGCTTCAAGATCATTTTCCTCCTTTTCTTCCCAGCACCCGTCGAGAACACATCGACGCTCCCTTACACCATATTGCGACACTAGCGCCTTGCCCTAGTGGGTATTCATTTTTTCGTTTTGTTTAAACTATAATTTTCACCGTCAGCAACGCTACCGTTATCGCAAACCTTCTTGCAATTCCTTTTATTTACCACCCTCATTTCTCCCCCTTTTTTTATACCTTTTCCTCACCTTCCTCTTTCATTCATTCCTAATTTTTCACCCAATCGCAACGTTCTTTATTTCTTCCAATCACTGCCATTTTTTAAACTCCTAACTACCAATCCCATTCCATCTTATTTTGTCCAATCAAATAGCGACACGTCACTTCCGCATACCATGTTTTACCCATTGCTTCAAGATCATTTTTCCTCCGTTTCTTCCCAACACCCGTCCCCTCCCTTCTTTAAATGATTGTTGTAGCACTCATCACCATTAAAATCTCGGTGACACTGGTTACATCGCACATAACGTGTAAACGGCCGCATGCACTGCATGTGACATTTGCGGCATTTATTGTCGCACCGGTGCAGCTCCCTTGTAATTGACGACGGGCCCTTAAATTTAACACTCCACTCCACTCCCTTGTAATTGAAAAGGGATGAAAACACCCTCTGCAAAAGTACTTGCACTTAAATGCCATATGAAGGTTTATTATTGTGTTGTAGTGTCCGTCATGAAGAATTAAATCAATGGGCTTGCCTTCGTGCTTCGCTGACTTATACAGAATGGTCTTCCCGCTATGATCCCCAAAAACTGTGATTTTGTAACCCTGCAACCCTTCATCATAGCGTTTCACTTCGTTTAACCCTCCGCCAAAATTTCTAAAAAGTGCTAAAGCCCGCTCCTTTTGAAGAAATTCCGAGCGCCTCATTGTCGTATAGTTCCCATCTTTGTCCGTTTTTGCCTTCCCCACAGCAATGGCCCTTGGCAAACACATATTATCTTTATTTCGTATTTCTACAATGCCTTTGTTCTTAAAGCACGCCTCGCACGGTTTATAACACTGTCCGGTTACCTCCTTTGTCCATACACATGTTAGTTTTAGAGGACCTCCTAAAACAAACTGCTTATTGCTCTGCATAACTTTTTCTATACTTTGCAAAAATACATTGGTGTTAACTTGGTCAAACCTACGCACGCTCATGTTCATTGGCGCTAATCCTTCTTGAGCCGCGTGAATGGTTAGTCCTATGTACCCAGGTTCATTTTGCAAAAGTTCAGTATTTACATAATTTAATACCTCCTCAAACATGGTGTGCAACCACTGTTCGGGGTCTGCATCTTCTGGCATTGGTCTAACAGTAAGGTCAGTTTCAGAAAACCCAGAATAAAACTTACTAAGCGTTCTTTGCCTAACTCCTATAATATCAAAACTTCGGTGCTCTTCGCTATGCAAATTTAGTCTACTTGTGCTTGGCACCTCTTCCATTTAGATTGCTTCTTTTTACACAAAGGTTATTTTACTTTCTCTCGCAAACTAGGTCCTTAAATATGCATTTATTCTTTCAACTATCCTTGCAGTCGGTACACTATTACAGCAACTATTCGTCCAATTATCTACGTTATGCTCTATCAAATCAACTCAAAACCTCTGCGCAAACTATTTCCTTAAACTAAACTTACCTATACCTTGTTTTATTTCACACTGTGCAACAGCTCCAGTAATTAAAAAATATTCCTACTCAACTGTAGCACTCCTCATTTCAAATAACACTCTCAACCAAATATATATATTCAATAACTTATTTCAGCAGTTCTCTAAATCCAGTCTATCTCTCGGTCAACTTCCCTTAGCTAGCGTACGTATCAAAGTATATGTTTTTATACTCGTGTTATCGCAGTCACACTATCCGGTTTTTGTTTCTCTTTCTTTTCTTATAAGGTTAGCGGTTCGGGTTATTTCCTATTTCGCTTGACACGCGGAAAGATGATATGACAACCGACCTAGCAATAATGTCTGAGAATTGCACTAACATGCAACTTTGCAGTTTAAAAGACAAGAAATATGAGCGTCGTCGTCTACAAGTTCCGCACGTGGCGAGAACCTAATGCCTGAGTCATCACGAATAGGATATATCTCTCAGTAAGCACCGGATGTTCTGGCGCATGCGCGCGACAAGACAAGACAAGTGTTGTCAAGTTACGTAACAAGCGAGCCGCCTCTCTCCGTTCACACGACCACATATCTTCCCAGCGTTACCTGTGCGGACGTGTATTGACACCTTCTTACAAAGTTATGCCAAGTGCGATGGCTGAAATCCCAGCTCTTTTAACTCAGCATTCAGCGTTGTGTTTATTCACATTCGTAGTGATTTGTTTTGTTTGTGTTGATATATAGTTTAGTGTGTGATGTGCTGAACCACGGTCTGAGTATTATATCGGATTTTAACTGTTGGCTTAACATTAAAGCATGTCTGTTAAATGCGTTAGAAACCAAGCATACAAGGTACAACTTATGCGTATCATTATAATTGATATTTTAAGCAAAAATTTTTTTTAGTAAATCCAAAATTTCGAAAACATTTTCCATGTTGGGTTGAGTTTAGTTTTTTTTTAACATTTTCATATCTCATTCTTCAAAGATATCGAATTTAAATCGAAGTCTACTAACCAACTTTTTTGTTTTTGTTTTGTTCTTGTTAATATGTAGATTAGTGTCATGTGCTGAACAACGGTCTCTCTCTCTGCATTTTATCGGATTTTAGCTGTTGGCTTAACATTAAAGCATGTCTGTTAAAAATACGTTAGAAATATGAGTTCAGAAGAAGAAGGAACCAAGCAAACAACTTGTGCGCATCAATATAATTGATATTTTTTAAGCAAAATTCAGAAGCCTTTATTCTTTTTGGGGGGGGGGGGAAATACGAAATTTCGAAACATTTTCCATGTTGGGTTGAGAACACATCACCACTCCCTTCTGCCATATTGCGACACTAGCGCCTTTCCCTTTCATATCTCATTCTTCATACATACTGAATTTAAATGTATGGTTTCATATATCATTCTTCAAAGATAGTGAATTTAAATCTAAGTCTGCTAACCGACTTTTCGTTTTGTTTAAACTATACTTTTCACCGTCAGCAACGCTATCGTTATCGCAAACATTCCTGCAATTCCTTTTGTTTTCTGCATACCACGGTTTCATATATCATTCTTCAAAGATAGTGAATTTAAATCTAAGTCTGCTAACCGACTTTTCGTTTTGTTTAAACTATACTTTTCACCGTCAGCAACGCTACCGTTATCGCAAACATTCCTGCAATTCCTTTTATTTTTCCCCATACCATGGTTTCATATATCATTCTTCAAAGATAGTGAATTTAAATCTAAGTCTGCCAACCGACTTTTCGTTTTGTTTAAACTATACTTTTCACCGTCAGCAACGCTACCGTTATCGCTAACATTCCTGCAATTCGTTTTATTTACCACCCTCATTTCTCCCCCCCCCCTTTTTTTTATACCTTTTCCTTACCTTTCTCTTTCATTCATTCCTAATTTTTTCACCCAATCGCAGCGTTCTTTATTTCATCCAATCACTGCCGTTTTTTTTAAAATGCTAACTACCAATCCTGTTCAATCTTATTTTGCCCAATCAAATACCGACACGTCACTTCCGCATACCATGTTTTACCCATTGCTTCAAGATCATTTTCCTCCTTTTCTTCCCAGCACCCGTCGAGAACACATCGACGCTCCCTTACACCATATTGCGACACTAGCGCCTTGCCCTAGTGGGTATTCATTTTTTCGTTTTGTTTAAACTATAATTTTCACCGTCAGCAACGCTACCGTTATCGCAAACCTTCTTGCAATTCCTTTTATTTACCACCCTCATTTCTCCCCCTTTTTTTATACCTTTTCCTCACCTTCCTCTTTCATTCATTCCTAATTTTTTCACCCAATCGCAGCGTTCTTTATTTCATCCAATCACTGCCGTTTTTTTTAAAATGCTAACTACCAATCCCATTCCATCTTATTTTGTCCAATCAAATAGCGACACGTCACTTCCGCATACCATGTTTTACCCATTGCTTCAAGATCATTTTTCCTCCGTTTCTTCCCAACACCCGTCGAGAACACATCGACGCTCACTTACACCATATTGCGACACTAGCGCCTTGCCCCAGTGGGTATTGATGGTGTATCTCGTCTTAATTCTGCCAGTCGCCATGCAGCATTGGTGTAGTGCATTTCGCCAGGCGTCATGAAGAGGGGTGCAAGGTATGATGGGGTCATTTATGTGATTAACAATAAGCAGGGTGGGGCGGAATCCTTCCACTAGGGTCTTTAGGTCAGTTATGCACATAAAATTTAAAAATAAAGATATAAGAAATATATACGCTATAAGCGAATGGAGTGCAACCAGTTTTTGCCACCAGTGGGGCTAGTGTCACAAGATGTGAAACGTGAATTTAAGGTGATGGAAGTGAATACAGATGGTGACCGTTAATCGAACTAAAGTAAGTCCTAACGCACCAAAAAAGCGGGAAAATTTAAAGTGCAATGTTGGGGTTGAACTTAAAAAGTTGGGCAAATTTCTGCCATCCCCTTTTTAAGTTCAACCCCAACATTGCACCTTGTTTTCCAGCCTTTTTTTGGCGGATTAGGACTTACTTTAGGCCGATTAACGGCCGCCATCTTGAATTCTCTTGCGCCATCTTGAAGTTACGTCCGCCATCTTGCGACACTAGCGCTACTTATCCCCCTGGTGGCAAAAATTGGCGTAACTCCTATTGCTTATAGTGTATATATAACTACTTACCACCTCACGGGTAAATCCGTAATCAAACGGATAGGTACCGTGGCCACCTTACCATCCGCCTGGGTTAACCCAGGCGACTCGTACTCACTCCTGGACTCCAGAGGTGAGCGTTACAGACATGATTCTGTCGCGTGCCAGAGAGTGCGAGATAGTTGTGTGTGATACTGCCGTCGTGAAAGGTACCTTACGTCGCAGGGAAGAAGTTTTAATGAACGTCGAGTGATTATATCATAGGAGTTAGCGTATGAGAGAGAGAGAGAGAAAGTACAGAAAGACAGTGAAAGGAGTGAGTGAAGGCTAGAAGAAGAAAACAGTTGGGTGTTGTAATATCACGAAAGACTGGACTGTGTTAACCCAGTAGAAGAGAACTGTGTTTTTGTGCAAAAGTTTAGAAGAAAAATAAAGTAAAAGAAAAGTAACGACTGGATTTTGTCATTTTGTCTAGGTATCAATTTCGGAGGAGGAATCACGTTGCTTAGATGTGCTCGTCCATGTCGGCTGAGTTTTAGTGCTGTCGATATGGTCTCGTTGAATACTTCATAGGCCAATCGGTCGGCACATGTTTACAAAGCGTATTCTGAAGGGGCAATTTTCCACCCCGGGATGTTTCTCTTCACTCCTGAGAATAAGAGGAACAGGAGTTAGGACGAGACTGGTTCGGATGCTGAACTATCATCGCTGGTGTCCAGAATGTGCTCAAGATGGGTGACGATAGGTTTAAATACTTGAAATACCATATGATGGTTATGAACTTGTATGATTGTCTCTCAGAACCTCCTGTCAATTGAAGAACCACTCCCCTACAATGGCTTCGGAGCAGTTTTCTCCAATAATGTCATGCATTTGTTTGCCTTTGGATGACGGCAACCGCAGTTGAAGTCCGCTCATTCTGCAGGAGTTGTTCAAGTTTCTGTGCGTCATGTTTTGTGATCGGTAGAAGAGGCCACAGGTATGTACCAGATGCGCTGCAAAAATTTAAGTTGCAAGTTCCCTTCAATGATAAAGAATGTCGTAAGTGGTTGATTTTCTCTCTCCAGTTAAGAACAATAGTGTCTTCCGTATCTCCCATAGAGCAGATAGCAAGTTTCCGTAGACCATTCGCTTCTCACCAAAGCGGCCCGAGTTCGATGCCAGGCATGTGGGATTTGTGGTGGACGAAGCGGCGCTGGGGCGGGTTTCCTCCGGGTTCTCCGGTTTCCCCGCCATCTCATTCCACCGGTGGTCCATCTTCATTCCATGTATCACCAGTGTCACCACCTGCGATGCCGTATGTAGTAAAAGCGGGCGTTAAACACTACAAAAAAAGTATCCGTGGAGTGGTGATACATTTCATTGACAATGTACAGTCACGGAAACAAGTATTCATACAGTACTACAGTTGAAGTTGATTAGTGATGTTTCCACATTAAACTAAATAAAAGCGCTAAGATTTTGACTATAAGATAAGGACTACACAATTAAATAGACAGTATAGTGGTAACATAGCCTAAACAACATGCTTCAAGAAAATGTGTAATTCCCCAATTCTGGCGCTATTTGACAGGGAAGAAAGTACCCATACACCACTACAAATGTAAACATAGAAACTAATGAACCACTTGTAGCAAGGAACACGTTTAGGGGAAAACAGCACCTCTTACGTGTTGGTTCTGATACGACATACGTGGTAAATGCCGCACAACAGATAAATGAGCCACAAAATTAAATAAATAACTGTAGTGGAAAGGCAAATAGTTATCTACGAATTTTAAAAGGGAAAACAATTTTAACAAGTTGCTGATATTATTGGAAGAAGTCAAGATACTGTGCAGATCATAATAAAGTGATATATAAAAAGAAATACTGTCATAATAGTGAAATAAGAGTTGACCACAGAATCTAATGCAAAGAGAAAAAAAATATCTTAATAAGGATGTTCAAAAAAGATGCTAAATTGACAGCTTCTGTATTGTCTGGTATGGGAAGGAAATCATACCATGGTCTGTTTGCCACATTCTAAGTAGTCGGGTAAACCTACCCAATTTCGTGTACCTTATTTCGTGGAGCAGTAGTTATCGTCCCTCATGTTGTAAGGTAGGTCTGGAAGTTGGGATTTCACAACACATTTAGAGAGGGCATTCTCCCTTTCACTACCTGTAGGGACGTGAAGGTCATTAGCCTGCTGAAAGGGTTGCTACAGCCAGAATTCTTGAGAACTTGTGTGAAAAAGAGGTTTAAAATGCAACAGTAATAATCTAAATTTATTCAGCGCTTCACATACATAATATTTACTCTGTTGTTCAACTATTATAAACTTAACACATGCAAGTATTGCACTATTATGTTATTTTGTAATTTAAAACTGAAACGATGCTGTGAATGGCTTTTGCAAATGAGCGACTTTCTTACGATTTTTTCTAACTTTCAGAATAAATAGCTCCTACTGGAAGACACAATTCAAACGGGAATGGAGGTAAAACGAAGTTAAAACTAAAAGAAGAGAAAAATATGATCCTAGGTGTCTGCAGGCAGCACTTAGACGATTTTAGAGAAAAAGTGGCCTATATCCAAAGCTGCTAAGAGATTTTCCATTTCTTGGAGCATTCTGAAGGGTTACGTCAATAGGAATGATGGTGATGATGTCAACAGACATTAAAAAGATAACTAAATCATTTACTTTGTCATCTGCCAAAATTCGCAGCAAAAATGGACCCCGCATCCAAAGTGTTCTATCTCAAAAATGCAACCGAATCCAAAAACAGAAATGCGTTATCTACTCAGAGCCAAGCCGGGACAAATGGTTTACAAGGGCAGAAGAAGAAGAATTCTGAAAAGAAAACTGATGTTTGGAGCTGCAGTACGTGTGCCCTGAAGTATAGAAATGGAAAAAATGTGACAGTGAATGAAAACTTGAACTCTTGAACAGTAAAGTTCACGGAATTAGGTACAGTAAGTCATGGAATTAGGTAGACCTCACGAAATAAGCTACATTATGTCGACTTTTATTTCTAAGAAGCGGTTATTAGCTTTATGGTGTTCTATTAGTACTGCATTTGTAAGATAAATATTAATAAACTAGTTTTTGAATATATGCATTGCCTTTATCACATGGTTAATCCTTAGCATTACGAAATTAAGTAGGTTTACCTTACAGGTTGTGGAGTTAGGGTATCTAGAAGAAAGCCACACATCAGTAGAAGAACAAGAAATTGGGACTTGAATTTGTTCGAGGGATATCAGCAAGATCACAAGTTTCTGCGATAAAGCATCGTTCACAAATGAAAGCAAACTTAACATATTTGTGAATGATAGCAGAATTTTGGTGTGGAGAACGCCAAATGCTATGCTTGAACCCAAACCATTCAAGCCATAGTGAAGCACGGTGGTGGAGGAATTATGGTTTGGGGATGTAGGGCTACATTTGTGTTGGGCAACATCTTTTTGTTGTAGGTAACATGAATATCCTAAAGGAAAATCTGAAAAAAGGCGTTGATATCTTGCATTTAGACCTAGATTACTACCATCAATAAGACAACGACCTTAAGCATACTGCAGAAATTATTATTATTATTATTATTATTATTATTATTATTATTATTATTATTATTATTATTATTATTATTATTATTATTATTATTATTATTATTATTGTTATTGTTATTATTATTATTATTATTATTATTATTATTATTATTATTATTATTATTATTATTATTATTATTATTATTATTATTATTATTATTATTATTATTATTATTATTATTATTATTATTATTATTATTATTATTATTATTATTATTATTATTATTATTATTATTATTATTATTATTATTATTATTATTATTATTATTATTATTATTATTATTATTATTATTATTATTATTATTATTATTATTATTATTATTATTATTATTATTATTATTATTATTATTATTATTATTATTAATATTATTATTATTATGCAGTTGTTGTACCATGCTCCCCTCGTTCTTGAGTTTCCAGCACAGAGCATAAACCTTAACCCAATTGAACATCTTTGTAGTACACTTGAAAAATGCTCAGAAAACATGAAATATAAAGTAAGGCGGCCCTGAAGCAATATCTACAACAAGAATGACAAAACATTACATCATAGTCTCAGAGACTACCAAAAAACTGGTCCATTGCATGATAAAGAGGTGAACGAAGTGATACATAGAAGAGAAATGCCTACAAAATATTAACATTATAGTTATATTTATGTAGATTGTCATTTTCTTTGAATGTGTGAATACTTTTTCCCCCATTGCACGAAGCTAGGTGGCACAATACTTTTGTTTACTTTTTGCAGAAGGCTAATTTAGTTAATCCATTTATACATGCTGAATCGGGAGGAAACCCCATACTATTAGATTACAAAATAACATCTCTTCAGCAGCTGCAATGGTCACGTCGTCAGCATGTGGTTACTGTGTTACGCCGCGACGTAAAAGTAGGTTTAGTAAGTGGTTAGAAAAGTCAAAGGAAAGCGAGAAGGGAAGGAAAAGGGAAACAAACTGGAAAATTACTGTGAGAACAAACATTGAACACAGCAGAGAAATAATAAAAAAGAAGCAACTATTGTCGCTGAGGAACAAGTTGAGAGAGAACTTCAGACAAAGGCAGAAGGTGCACTTGCCCTCTCACTCGCAGTACTGCCATTACTGCAGGCATCGGCAATCACGTACTCAATGAGGCCTCGCAACTATGACGTGTCAGGGGCAGCGCTTATTCTATCTCCCCCTCCCTCGCAGCCATAACTGGCACTGCTTACACACCGATCACGGGCGAACTGTCCTCTCGTATTCACCTGCACTTCTAAACATGTCTGTCAAAGTGTAATTTAATACTAAGACTTAAAGACAAATTTGTGCGCTTTAGAGCGCATGTAATTATTCCTGGTCTATTAAATTTGATATCTAGAATAGCACTTTATTTCTTCTCTCATCATGTAAGGAACGTAAGGTGTTTGTAGTGCTCTAAAGTTCAAAAAGGCACTCATCAATGGAACATCAAGCGGCATTATGATACATGTCATAAGATCACCATACAATTATAGACAAGCATGTATTCATAAATTTATACCACGATTTAAAGTAGCATAACTCTGACATAATGTCTTTTATTCATTTTATTTTTTTTTTTTCAGGTCTAGATCGGACGAATCAACTGCAACAGCTCAAAGAGCAATATTCAGATAATACACCTAATATTAATTCAAATAGTACAACTGATAAACAACTTCACGCCAGCTATGTTTTTGCTTTGGAGATTGCTCAGTCACTGAGGTGTTTTAGTGATGGAGATTTCATAAAAAATGTGAGAGTAAAGCTGCCAACATAATTTTCCCTGAACAATATGATATTTTTGTAATATTGCATTATGACCACGAACCATACAGAGAAGGATACATAAAATAGGAGAAATAGCCGAAAAAAGACTACAAACCGAGGTCCATGAATTTATAGCCGTTTCTCTCGCGTTGGATGAAAGCACTGACAACGTTGACACAGCACAATTGGTAATTTTCACTCGTAGAGTCACTAACAACCCCTCGATGCAAGAATATATGCTTGAAGTCATTCCACTTAGGGAACATACAATAGGGACAGAATTATCTCAAGCATTTAAGAAATATGTAGAAGGAAAGAAACTGAATCCAAAAAAATCTTGTATCGCGATTAACAGATGTTAATTTGCGTGCTATCCTGAGAGTGGCTACTTGTGATATATCACTAGATTTTCATGGTACATTGCAATAGAAGTGAATTGAAATATATTGCTCAAATATCTAGGCCTACCTAAAGTATCGTAGACCAAAATAGCTGGATTCAAGTATATGTACTATTCCTTATTGTACTCTGTAGCGAGCGAGTCCAGCACTGACTCTGAACGAAGGTCAATGCCGTCCCCTGTTCTACATTACGTCATGTGTATTGCGGGTTGCATGTTGAGACGTCATACTCACCCCTCATTGAGTACATGTTTGCCGATGCCTACATTAGGGTGTTGATGGTACACACCGGTGCCACTCTAACCATAACGTTAGTGACCGCTTGTTCCTATCCGGAGTGTCCAACTTCATTCTCGGTGTCAGTGTCTTCAACGTTGATTACAAATCGATCGATGGTCTTGTCAATTAATCCATCTTTTTCCCAATAAATATGTTGCTCCTTTTCTACACTTACACGCGCTTTTTTATAATTTTCTGGTCTCACCTTTGATTGCGCATTTTCAAGGAGAGTTGTTGTTTAATTAATATTAATTGAGAAAACTTAAAGCTTAGAACATATAAATATTGTGAATAATTCTTTTATCTCTTTCTTTCATAATTACCTATATAAACACTGTAGGTACTAATTCAGAAATGTAAACATAGCATGTAAGTAGTGGTATAATGTATGTTCTGGCTCAAGAAGTGGCATAAGTGACATGTTCCCTTTGGCTCAAAAAGTGGCATGTATGTTCTGGCTCAAGAAGTGGCATAAGTGACATGTTCCCTTTGGCTCAATTAGCATAACAATACACCCCCCTCCCCCTCCACCCCCCCCACATGTGGGAATTTCCAAAAGGCTGTATGTTCTGGCTCACTTAGCATAAATGTCCCATTAATCAAATCCACCCCTCCCCACCTCCTCTTCCCTCCCCCCTTAAGTGACATGGGTATTTCTTTGGACACGTGGGAATTCCGAAAAGAGATAGGGTGAATGGCCTGTCGCGATCAGGATGACAAAGGAAGGATAATTAATGACCCCGTTCCCCTGACCTCCTATTCTAGTGTCTGCAGGTGTTTCGAAAGAAGAACGTGAGGGTAAGAAACCCTACAATGAATGGACCCTTACAGATCTTGATATATTTATGTGACAGTTGGAAATGTTTCCCTCTGACAGTTTTGAAAAGAACAAGTTTCAACTTGGAACGTCGAGCATAGACATACACATTTTCCTGTCTGAACAGGCCTAGTGTTTTTCTCTTAACATAACAGTCAAAGACCGCCCACCTGCAGGATGAGATCTTTTCACAAGCGAAAGAATATTTCTGCATTGACACGTGGACCACCCATGTGGTCCCCACACTATATTAACCACACAAAGACCCTTTGCGGGGGTGGGGTTACCTGCCTTCCCTCATAATGACTGTATTGAGCGGAATGAGCTGCAGTGGTCTTGGGCACACTTGAATGACATTCCCTACTCAGCCTTCTACAAACATTTCTTACCAGCTCTTATGCCTATATCTTCACTTTTACGCTCATAGAGTTCTCTCTACACACGTTTCTTACTGTGACATGATTGTTTGAATTCTGTTAATCCTCATGAAAATACTGGCTTATACACGCATTTAATTTCAGTATTATTTTATAAATAACGTTATTTTATACTTGCAACATTCATTTTGTGTATAGAATCATGTTCGACGATCAGAGAGGCTGTTTCTCGTTTCTTTCAAGCAAATTTAAGCTTTGACAACATGTTACTTAAGCTGAAAATATTGTCTCGTCTGTTACCCTCACGCAACTTTCCCTACTCTTGCCCCTAACAATTAATACAAAATGTTATTTGCACTAACATCTTCGTGTTAGCTGAGATAAACGTTTTCATAAATTATCTCCCTGCTTATTTCCTTTTATGTGCAATGGGGGATATTAGAGTAAGGAAGGCTTTGTGTACTGATCAAAAGCTACATGCAATTCTACTGAAAAAGCATTCACAAGGGAATTTTTTGTGTCCATCCACATCTCTTGACTTCGCATTTGTTTATGCTCCCAAAACTCAACTAATATCATGGAAACATCTCCAAAAAATCCTACAGTCACACTCACACACCTACACGCGCAGACACCCACACTTACACGCATACACCCACACTTACACGCATACACTCACACACACACACACACACACGCACAAGCTTTAAGCTTTAAATTCTGTTCTCTTTGCATGACTATGATATAACAAAAGAATTAATATCAAGAATACAATTAACTGAAGCTTAAGTTTTCCGAAACTGTTAAGAATAAGTGTTACTTCAAATCATTTCATAACAAAACGGAATATTATTTTAATAATTATTTCCT